>CAJNDS010002527.1:67500-262016 GCA_905221605.1 Symbiodinium natans
GTTTAGGGTTTAGGGTCTTTAGGGTTTAGGGTTAAGGGTCCACCTCATGGCTCTAAGGTACAGTAGTTCCTTTTTTCGGGTTAGGCATAGGGGATTCGAGTCTGCGACCTGAGGATGTTACCCCTTATGCCATAGGGGTTAGGGTTTCGGGTTTAGGATTTTGGGGGTTTAGGGCTTAATAGGGGATTCTAGGGGGCGGGGGGGGGGGGGGGTACTTCAATCCCTATTAAGGGCTGTTAGTATAAAGGGGGACATCGCAATATACTACCCTAAAATGGTACTTTGTAGGAGCCGTTGGGTAGGATACTAGGGCATGTAGGGCTGAAGCAAGTAGTTTGAGGCAACTAACAAACCTGGGCAACTATTCGACATGATCGTTTGTCAGTCCTTCGTGGTTCCGAAGTGCTGATAGTCAGCCACTTAACTTCCCCCAAACCCAAAACCGCCAACTCTCCTGAATACTCCTAAACCCCTCAAGGCCTCAAGCTTGCAGGTCTAGAGCTCCAGTGGATAGATTTAGACTCAGTCTAAGAGCCCCTGGCTCAAGCCACCATGCTGACGGCAATCCAGGAAAACAGGGTTTAGGGTTTAGGGTTTAGGGTTTAGGATTTAGGGTTTAGGGTTTAGGGTTTAGGGATCACAATGACAGCGGCTGCGCTGCGTGTCATTCTCAACAATGTCCAGCGCTCCTCCGGGCATCGCCATTGGCATGCATGGAGATCCCAAACCCGAAACCCTACACCCTAAACCCGAAACCCTAAACCCTAAACCCTAAACCTCAAACCCCAAAGCCCAAAACCCAAAACCCAAACCAAGAAACTGCTCCTGAAGCTCCTTGCCAAGCCCAAAAGAGCCGCGAAGCGTGCACCGATTGCTCTTATGGACGCCGCTCTTATGGGCTCTTTTTGGTTCAGAGTTTCGGGTTTAGGGTTTAGGGTTTCGAGATTATGGGGCTTAGGGCTTAGGATTCAGGGTTCAGGGTATGGGGATTAGGGGGTAGGGCTGGACTGCCATCAAAACCCAGGTCTGAGGTCCTTCCAGGGACCCGAAACCACCCGATCCCCTAAACCCTGAACCCTAAGCCCTAAGCCTTAAGCCCTAGCCTTAAGACCTAAGCCCTAAACCCTAATCAATCCTACACCCTGGACCTTAACCCTGAAACTGTAGGACTCCTAAACCCTTGAGCTCACCCTGGGGTCCTGGGTGAGCTGCAAACATAAACCCTGAACCCCAGCCACCCTGAGAACGTACCCGCATTAACGCCTTTTTCCAGCATGGGCGTGCAGAGTATACACAATGATATTGTCGCGAAGTTTGCGTAGGATGTTTTCTACTACTATTCATAGTCGAGAACATGATGTTAGATTCTACGATGACCGATTTTACTTTTTTGCTTGATAGGTGCAACTATATCAGCCCATTGTCAGGCACGGCTGCAATTCTTCCCTGGCGGGCGCAGCCAGCGACGAGTTTGGACCAAGGCCAGAGTGAATTCGCTGGAACCCTAATCCTGGTTTTTGGAGTACTATACTTTAAGACTTGTTTTGGTTCTGGGTTGCGATTATAGCTACTTCTGCCCAAAAAGTGTATACTTTCTCCAGGGTCTGCTCCAAAGTAGCGAAACCCTGAACCCTTTCAGGCTAGGGATGTTTAGGGTTTGGGGATCGGTCCTTTGCAGGGGGTGTAGAAGGCTTACGGGCTTTCGAGTTCTCTGCGGGGCTCAGGGGGCCAAAACCGTAAACCCTAATTCATCCCTACATGAGTGCTTCCAATGCGATCTTCGACCCTATCCGTATCCTTATATGGTAAACCGACAGTCTCAGTGCCTCCCCGGACAGCGTTTGGGTCTCTCTGGATTTAGGGGTTTAGCTTTATGTGACCCAGAGACATAAGCAGCCAATACCTGAGCACCTAGACCCGGACTCAGAGTAGGCGCTTATTCCTCCTTTTTAGGGTTTAGGTTCCCTTAAAAGCCCCTTGAAGCAAAAAAAGGGTACCTTTTTGATTCCTAGGTTACACATGGGTCTTGTTGAAGGACGGCCTAAAAGTGTCCAGAGTACCGCCTCCGGCAGGTGGGAACGGAGGAGCTGCGCCAGGAGATTGCGCGGGTAGGCCTCCGCAATTGGCTCACAGGGTTTAGGGTTTAGGGTTTAGGGTTTAGGGTTTAGGGTTTGATGTTTAGGAGGGTTTTCGGGTGTAGGGTTTAGGGCTTCCAATCCTAAACCCTCATTAAACCTTCTAAACCCAAACCCCAGCCCAAGATTTCGGCTTTTCAGGGGGGCTGTGGACATCAGGGTGGCCTGCGTTGGGTTGAAGATTGTGAGGGCACAAGGCTTCTGAGAGGCTCGCAAAAGTTTTCATTTTTGCAGGGGCGTGCTTTCAGGAAGTGTGTCCGGTTAGAAAAGCCGTTTTGAGAATCTACCGGCTGCAGCCGGAACTTCTTGTAGTGACAGCGGATGTGCCCATATGTTCTGCCGATCCCTGCTTTTATTTAAGACGCCTTTACCACTTTGCAACGCAAGTCTTTTTAGCACGCTTCTAGAAGCTCGAAGTACCAGTGGAGAGATGTCCTTACGGTGGCTCGGATTCTATGTTGGGATCATGAGTTTAATGCCGCCAAAAGCCCCCCCTAATCCCTAATACTCGAAACCTAATCCTAAAGCCATAAACCCCAAAGCCCTAACCCCCCCAAAACAAAGGCCCTAGAAGACCCCAAAAGCCTAAGCCCCTAAACCCCACCCGCAATAACCCCTACAACCCTCTCAAGGCGCCAAGGCCACTAAACCCTAGGTAAGCCCTAAAACCCAAGAATCAAAGGCTAGGTCTATGGTCCCTTAATATGGTCCGTCCTTTCTTCAAAGGGCTCCGAAGTATGGGCCCTTGGGTTGTATCGGGTATATAAGGGGTCTACGACGGGTCCCTAAGGGACCATGGAACTACCTTAAGAGCAACCCCAAACCCTAAAAACCTAGGACCCTAAAACCCTAAAAACCTAAAACCCTAAAACCTCAAAACCCCAAAACCCCAAACCCCAAAAATCCCAAAACCCCTTTGAAACCTAAATCCCCAAAACCCCAAGGCCCTTAAAGCCCTAAAACTGCAGAACCCAAAACGCCTCTGAAGGTGCCAAGGCACAAGCCCAAGCCATCCTGGCTTTTATAGGGTGTGCAAGGGGTATCTTAAGGGGTCCCCATTTTTAAAGGCTCATATTGAGAGACAGGCAATTAATTACCCCTAAATACCCCATAAATCCAAAACCCCAAAAACCCTCCGAAGCTGCCAAGGCCCTAAAACCCCGAAAGCCTTTGCAGAAACCCGTAAAAACCCTTAAACCCTCAAAAACCCTCTAAAACCTTTCATAAACCCTTAAAGACCCTTAAAACCCTTTAAACAAACTTAAAAAAACCCTCTAGAACCCTGAACATCCCCAAAATCCTCTCTGAAGGTGCCAAGGCTCAGGCCATCCTGGCTAGCTTGGCCTTCCGTGCCTGGGCGCTGGCAGTGGCAGAGGCAGTGATCTAGGGGGCTTAGAGGGGCTCTAGGGGTTTTGGGGGTTTAGGGTTTAGGGGTTTAGGGGTTTCGGGGTTTGGGGTTTTGAGGGTTTTTGGGGGCTTGGAGTACAGTTGAGTTTTCTTCGACACCAAGCATGAAAGAATAAAAAGAGGAAGTACAGTTGGGAGTTGTAGGTAGTTCAGAACAACCCGCACAGGTGCCGCGAAAGGATCCTCGACACGCACCTGCCCCTAAACCTCCTAAACCCCACTACCCAAACCTTAAACCCTAAACCCTAAACCCCAAACCCTAAGCCCTAAACCCTAAACCCAGACCCTAGACCCAAACGTGCAATTATTGAGGCCCACGAACGTCACAGGTTTGAGTGTCCAAGTTCTGCATACCTTTCATTCTTGTGAGAGGTCTCCCCACGTCATTCCCCAAAAGCCGTCCTTAGCCGAAGCTGGTAGCCCTCATGGGCAGTTGTGAGTATCGAGGTACCTACAAGCCTACTTGTAAGTACCCATGACTCCTCCAAGTCACTAATACAGTAGGGAGGCCTGAGCCCCAAGTCCCGAAACCCAAACCCTAAACCCTAAACCCTAAACCCTAACCCTAAACCCTAAACCCTAAACCCTAAACCCTCTCTGAAGGCCAAACGGGAGGTTGCCGAGCTGGCCTGCAGCGCAGGCCGGGCCAGGTCAGGGAAGCATCATCCATGCGACGAAGCTCCTTCCCTGAATCCGACCTTTGTAAAAGCCCAGAATTTGCATCGCCTTATTACATGAATACGAGCGAACGAAATGGAACATATATGTATATATATATATATACCTACACCTATGTATATTCTGTGTATATATACATATATATATGTATATATGTATATGTTGTGACAATATATGCATATATCTACACAGGCATGTTGATGTAATTGTTTTGTGCGCCCCTATCTGGTTTGTTTGCAGTATTGAATTTCGATGTCTGTATCAACCCGAAACCCTATAATTGCATGGAGGCGACACCCTGAAGCCCCTAAACCCGAATCCCTGGGCTTTCGACCCTAAACCCTAAACCCTAAACCCTGAAACCTAAACCTCAAACCCCCCCCCCCCCCCCCCCCCCCCCCCGCGGCCACAAGCTGGGCTGAGGTTTCGGGCAGCAGGGCTTAGGCGTTAAAGGCCCTGAAGCCAAGCCCCGGAAACCCCTAAACCCCACACCCTCAACCCTCAGAGGCATGCCCCTCCTCCGCCGCGCGAAGCACGCCACAGTGGTCCAGCGCCTCATCGAACAAAGAGCTGCCACTCGCCTGGAGGCCGCAGTTTTTTGGTTACTCGGCGGGTCTTGGAACAGGGGTTAGTTTTTTGCGGGTGTTTATGATGGATCCCCTATGTTGTGAAGTACCCGCATTGGTGTTCTCGCTATTGGCAAGCATTGCTTGTATTATTGGCATTATCAGTCTTAGCCTTACTGGTAAGTTTGGTGGGGGTATTCTTCGTAAGATTGGTAACGTAGCTTTCTTTGATTTCCCCCTCAAAAGATATTGACCGGACCTGATACTGGTTAGGGCACCGCATGTTATTTCGATGGGTTTCCGGGCTTATGGTGCCAATATCTTGGGAAGGACCTTTGCAAAGCGACTTAGGGTTCAGTGTTTAGTGTCTAGGGCTTAGGTCATATGGGGTCACTAGAGCGATGCGGCTAGAATCGCATGTCCTTCAGCAATCCACTGACCTAGTCCTGCACAAGCGGCGTCCTATACAAAACAAAGCACCCTATATCCTTCCTTCACTCCATTGATAAAGTCTGTCGGCACGGCGGGAGGATGCAAGAACTGCAGACCAGTAGGCATCACGGGTCAACTGGGTTCATGCTACCAGGGACGACTGTATTGTCTGCAATAACAAAGTCAAGCCCCGAAGCCTTGAAATCTCTCCGCGCCGCACATTTCCTAAGAAAACGCCGAAATCCATGTCCCTGGCAGTCACAGAAGCTGCGCTGCCTTCTTTCGTAGCGCCCTCAGCGGCTGTTGCAGATTCGTGCGTAGCTATTGAAATAGGCGAGTTTAGGATTGAGGCCGGTTCAGGGATCAGGGTGAACACATTGTGGAATCTTTCTTCGTTAGCACCTTATGGAAAGCGCTCCAACATAGAGTTGAAAAGGTCTTGTTCATATAGTTGCTTGAGAGTTATATGCGTCCGCTCCGCGTTCTCGACCCCCCCATGGTACCCTCCCCCCACAAACGAAACTAAAACCTAAACCCTAACCCTTAACCCTAAACCCGCCACGAACTACAGGAGGGGAGGGCAGGGGTCAGTGTGGAACCCCTGAACGCACCAGCTTCCACAGGGTTTAAGGGCGGCCCTCAACCTTAAACCTGAAACCCTAAACCCACCCCAAACCCTATAAACCCTAAACCCGAAATCCCGCAAACTAATTTCAAACCCCTTGGGTCCGCGCATCTCCAGGTGGCACGTTGCCGCCTGCTGGGCACCTCAGTGTGGGTTTTGGGTTGAGGGGTTTAGGGTTTAGGGGTTAGGGGTTAGGGTTTAGGGTCACCGGCCCAGTGGTGCCCTTTGTGTCCCCTTTCTTTTTTGTTCAAGGGTTCCCCGTCAAGTAACCAACCCCAAGAAAGGGTGCCCTTATTACAATATGGTTACTGGGCTACCAAGTGAAACCCCAAACCCAAACACTGAAGGCGATGCCCCGGCTAGCTATAATATGCATATAGACATACACATATACCTGTAAAGGGGACCCTGATTTAAAACCCGAATCCCATATCCTGAATCCTAAACCCCAAACCCCAAGTTCTAAACCTTGCTGTAGAACCCAAAACCATAAAATCCTAACCCCAAACCCCCAATACCTGCGCTACGCTAAACCCTTATACCTTAAAAAACATTCTTAAATCGGATGGAGTTGTCATTTGTGCACTTCTGATTCGTGGATTTCCGGGGTGTAGACTTTACGGTTAGGGTTTAAGGTTTTGGGTTTAGGAGCCCAACAAGAACCATGAGACCGTTCCATGGCGCAGCAAGCCCCTAAACCTTCAACCCCAAAGACCCATGGAAGGGCTTTAGGGTTTAGGGGCTAGGGTACCCCAAACCTCGACAGATCCAAGCCCTAAGGTCAACGTCGCAAGATTCCAGTGGCCTTGAAGACTTCACGCCGTCCCCCCCTTAGCGCCTAACATCGGCCCATCGGCCAGGTAGTCCTGGTGGTGGTGATGGCGAGAGGCCTGTCGAGCTGCTGGTTAACATCTTTGTCCGAGTCTCCTGCTTACATGGCTTGACCCTATATGCCGGTAGCGTGTTTGTTTTTGTCGACATAGGTTCGCTCTTAGGTTAAAGGCCACTCTCTATATGAGTGTGGGTCGCATTCAACAGGGTCTCCGGCCTTACAGCCTTCTCTGTAGTGGAGTACCGGGTGAACTCTGAACATTTTACAAACCTGCCAAATCGGGAACCCGGGTCTCGCCTGCGGAAAACACATGGGTTTAGGGCTTTCTCGCTTTTGCCAAACTGCAGCTACTCAGGTTTAGGGCTTAGGACTTAGGGTTGAGGGTTTGGGGTTCGGCTTTAGGATGATACAAGCCCTGGACCCTGGACCAGGTGTCACCGTGGGCGCCGCTTGCGCGCGGCACTGCTTCGCGACGGTCGACTACTCGGCCAGGCGTCCTGCCCGGAATGGAGTTTGCTTTGGGGGGTTAAGGATTTTGGGGGTTTAGGGTTTGGGGTTTGGGGTTTAGGGTTTGTAGGATCTAGTGATCTGTAGGCTACGAGGGCTGTGTAAGGTGTTGGATGGGAGCGCGCTCTTGAGGCTCGAATCGGAGGTGCATGTGCTCATGGTTTACGTTTCTTTGCTTAAGAATAATGTTTTCCCTTATAAGGGTTATTTCTATATATATATATATAGAATATAGATTATGATATTTAGTTATTTGGGGTGTTTTCCCTTATAAGGGTTATATATGGATTATGATATTTAGTTATTGGGGGGGGGGGGGGTGTTCTCAAGCAAGTAGTAGTTTAGGGTTTCGGAGGCGGGGGTGTAGTGTCATACGCGCCTGAGCTCCATCTTCAGGCAGGCTGTTGGAATTCGATTTTTGAATTCGCGGACCTGGTGAACCTGATGAGACTGAACGGCCCTGCAACGTGTTTAGGCTTGCAAGAACCGATGAAGAATTGAATCGCTGGGCGGAAGCCTGTCAAGTACACAGCTGCATGGATGTTGATGCCCCAGTGACAGTGACCAAGATCTGCGCACAGAGATACCTCATCGGTTTCAGAGTTGCTCGAAATCGTCCTCTAGTTTGGGAGACGTTTACATGTAGGGTGCCCTCAAGAGCGCAGAACTTGGACCACCCCCCGGATACAGGCAGCGTGAACCCCAACCTTCCAAACTACGCATCCCAGAGCAAAGAGCGTTTTGCTCACCAGTCCAGAAACGCACACACTGAAGTCGGAGTTTCTTGCAGCTTTCAGTACAAGCCTCAACGAAGCATGCTGGGAAGCATCTTCCTGATAATATGTGCGATCCTACCTTCATGCCCCAAAACTAACACCCGATCCCTCGTGTCAACTTCCTCGTGCTTCCTTGGAGGTCTTTGGGCTTTGGCGGGTTGCCTGCGGAGGGCAGGCGGGGTCCTGAAAAGAACTGGACCTTTTGGCATACTTTAGGACTATAGGGGTCGGAAGAATTACTGACAGTACTCCCTATGGTCTTTATCTTATTGTACTATAAGAACTCCCCAATATTCTATTCTTTTTGTTCAGGCCCCTATATTAGGATTGTGTTTCGAGGCTCAAGGGTTGCCTTCAAAGACATGAGGAGGGACCCTTGTATAAGGAGTTATGACCCCTCAAAAAGGAGTTCTGACCCAGAAAAGGAGTCATGACCCTCAACAGAGTTTGGTTACAGGGGCGATGAAGGGCTGCTGAGGTTTTTCGGGGAGTATATCTGATCCCGGTTCAAATTCGCCGTTGCCCGCCCCCCCCTCCTCATGGTATCCCCCCCATCCCCCCAGCCCTCCCCCTTAACCCTAAACCCCCCTCCCCTAAACCCTAAACCCCCCTCCCCTAAACCCTAAACCTTAAACCTTAAACCGAACCGCAAACCTTGAACCCTAATCCCAATCCCAATCCCCAACCACACCACGGGGGCACCACGGCGAGGGGGCGGGGGGGGGGGGGACATTGCGCCCTGCTCAAATATGAGTCTACGGTTTTAGGGGCAAGCGGGAATAAGGGTTCTAACCTAGTACCCCTTAATCTGCTCGACCCTCTCTTTGGGCGAAAGGCTGTCAGTCCAAATCCCAAGACCCCAAACCCGAACCCTCCCTAAACCCTAAACCCTATCAACCCCTAAAGGCTGCAACCCCCGACTTCAACCCCATTGAATCCACCTGAGCGGGTATAGGGCCCCCAGCTTCAAGAGGGAGGGGGGCCCATGTGTTCGAGATTTCGGATTTCGGTTTCAAGATTTTCAAAGCGTTTCGAAGCTCTGGTCTCCATTAGGGTTTAGCGTCTGTAGGGTGTAGGGTTTAGGGTGCCCCTAAACCCTAAACGCCCCTCCCCACGAAGCTGTGCCAACCGCAGGCCGGGGCGCTGGCGGCGGCCAGGCGGAAAGGGCATGGCTGTCCTTGTTTTGGGCGCATTCCTTCGGGCAGTTCGGGCAGTTGCATGTGGGTGTAGGGTTTAGGGGCTACATGGTTCCTGAATACGGTCCCTTACCTTCGTTATAAAGGGTTCTGACGTATTGGCGCTTGGCTTTCTGGGTATATAAGGGGTTCCCTTTTAAGGGCCCATATACCCGGGGACCATGTAGCTACCCGTAAAGCATTGGGCACCTACAGTTTCCTCAGGAAGTATTGTTTTATTGTTTGTTTACGAAACCGACTGGAGTATTTCAAGCGAGTATTTCAAGCGTCATTTTTTGTGATGGTTCTCAGGGGACTATAGGGTTGGGGTCCCAAGTTGGGGTCTCGGGTTCAGAATTGCAGGATGTGGGATAGGGATATTTGGGGGCTTAGATTGTTAAGCCTTTGCATCACTGCACCCCTGCTTCGGACCGGCCTAGGTCAAACCTTGAGAGCCAAAGCCATGCCTGTAAACCCTAAAAAATGGACTGCTAAGGCCCCCAACCCACCTTGAAACGAGCTCCTCAACCCCCTCAAACCCCAAACCCCAAACTCCCCCCCAACCCTACCCCCTCAACCCCTAAGCCCCTAAACGCTACATCCTATACCCGAAACCTTAAACACCCAACCCCCAAACCCCCAAGCCCCTCAAACCCCTAACCCTCCAAACCCCTCAAGCCCCCAAACCCTTCAACTTCTCAACCCCCCCCTGACCCCAATCCCGAACCCCTAAACCCCTGCTCCTGAACCCTAAACCCCCAGACCCGCAAGCACGCAAGGGGCCTTTGGGGAATGGAGCCGGAGAGAGCACTCCGGCGGCTTCTGGCAAAGCTGGGCGTGCGGCTCGGGGGTTTAGGGTTTGGGGTTCAGGGTTCAGGGTTTAGGGTTTAGGGTGTTGGGCGTCAGGTTTTGTGGTTTTTAGGGGTTTAGTTGGGGGCCTAGGGTTAGGGTAGGGTACTGGTGGATCGTATGATTGGGTTTTAGGTGTTGGGGTTTACTGTGAAGGTTTCGGACCTTGGGGTGTACGCTTTCACGGTTTAGGGTTTCAGGGTCTTGGTTTTTTGGGGTTTTGGGTTTCAGGGTTTAGGGTTTGGGGTTTAGGGGCTTAAGCATTTCCAGGCGTCTAGAGCGTCATAAGTGAGGCCGGTTCCTTTCTTCAAGCTTGTATATGCAAATCATTTCCGTGAGGTTTAAGCGGGTGTCTGTCGGCTCAAGCGTGTCGGTGGGGACTTCTGCGGGGAAGCGGGGTTGATGGGGTTGGGGATTTAGTGGTTGTGGTTTGTGGCGTTTAGGGTTCGGGGCTAAGCCGTCTCAATACTTGGGCTTAGTCGACAAGCAGTCCTACTGCTCCATAAACAAATCTGACTCGCATACTCTTCGTTCGGTACGTTCACCATGACCTGTATTGTAGTGTACTGACTGAGTAAGGCAGTTACTTCTGACTAAGGCATCACCAAAACATAGTTATTCCCAGAAGCAAGTCATGCCCTCTTGAGCATCACGGGGGCTTAGCGTGTGGAACTAAAATGCTTGTAAAGTTTGACGGAGCCTTTTCGCATAAAACACGGTTTAGCTGATTTAGAGCTCATTGCAATGACTGCGAACAGACAATCGGGACTCTCTCTCTAGCTTGGCTTATTTCATCTGTTCCAGCGAAAGAAAAGGACGACCCAGCCATTCGGAACAGCGGAACAACATGTAATTGGTGAAGTTGAAATCCGACAAATAAACGCAGCACTCGCAGCACGTAAGCACCCATTGTTTAGCATATTTTCCGCCTACGTAAGAACAAGAAGGCTTTCATGCGTCAGTGCAGTTTAAAAAAAAAACAGTGCAAAGAATCTATGCCAAGATGCCTGCCACAACGGTCTCGAGCTGGCCTTTGGCAGCGTGCCCCTGGGTGCTCTTTACTCCTCGGGATGAGACAGGGGGGCTTGGGGAGTTTGCAGGGCTGCAACAGTGTAGGGCTGAGGGTTTATGGGTTTTTTCTTGCTGGGTTGCACAGGGGTACGGCTATGTAAGGGTTGCGAGCTCAGGGTTTTGAGTTACAAAGCTACGGTCGATTTCCTCAGCATACAGACAGCGACGTTGGCTTCGGTCAGTTTGGCCAAAACCAAGGTCACAACGGTCACTTCTTCATCGGATGTGGCAGACATGGGCACTGCCCTCAACAGGTTTGTGGGCCAGCGCCCGGGTCGTTAGTTTCCACCATTGCTTGTTCTCTTGCACCTCGCATACATCGCTGATGCCACCTCTTGCAATGTATTTCTTGGAGCTGAAATGGAGGGCCATGGTGAGGAATCCTTTGCAATGCATCCTGATTTGTACCCTGAAGCCCTAGGCCCTAGAAACCTCTACCCCAAACCCTAAACCGATTCCTCTACCCAAAATCATCGGCCCCAAGCCCGCAAGCCTGTTTGACGAACACTGGACGTCTGCAGTGGCATGGAGGATAAACTAAATCCCCCAAAAGCCCGAAACTAGGGCTTCAGTCCCTGCGGCGCTGAGTAGGCAACCTTTGACCCCTTTTTGGGGATTATGAGAGGGGAAGGCCTCCAGTGTGCGCTCCAAATCGCCTCGAGTGTGTGCTCCAGACATCCTGGCGAAACCCTAAACCCTAAGCCCTAAGCCCAAAACCCTACACCCTAAACCCTAATAGTAGTAGTAGTAGTAGTAGTAGTAGTAGTAGTAGTCGTCGTCGTCGTCGTCGTCGTAGTAGTAGTAGTAGGAGAGAACCCTTCTTAGGGTTATAGTGCTTCGGGTTTTGTAACCGTTACCCCTCCAGAAAGCTCACTTTTTTATAAGCTTGGTAGCCCAGTGGTGCCCTTTTGGTTGAAGCTTCCCTTATATCGTGACCAACCCAAAAAAGGGTGCTCTTATTCTTAGTTGTAGAGTAGGCAATCTTTAACCTTTTTGGGGCAATATAATCCCCTTATAATCCCAAAGGTGAGCCTTTAGTTCCCCTAGGTACGAGGACGTTAACATAGCTGTGCTGGTGGAATCCGCTTCGGGCTCCAACGGCGTGGGCACAACGGGGGGCCTCCTGCCTCTGGCACAAGCGACTTAGAAGACCTCCGGCTTCTGAGCTTCTGGTGCAAGCAATGGGTCGAGTGCTGCGCTACCTCCCTGTACCAAAATCCTATGATGCCGGCAAAGTACAGAGAAACCTTGCTTCGATGGGTGCTTCTGCAGATGTGGTCCGCGAGAGTGGAGGCTACGGCAGCATCGACGTTGATGATGCTTGGGCAACGGCAGTGGAGAGCAGAATCTCCTTCTTGCAGTGCGCGGATCCGGGTGATGAAACCACGGGGCGACAGAGACGCCGCACTTCCTAAAGCTTTAGGTACTGGACAACTAGGCATTCTAAGATGGTTACTGGGCTACGAAGTAAGTCCCCCGGAAGATGTCGCCTTGACTTCCTGAGGCTCGGAAGATGCGCGCCCGGCGGAAGGCGCAGGAGCTGCGGCTTGAGTAGTTTCAGGGTTTAGGGTTTAGGGCTAGGGTTTAGGGTTTAGAGGTTCGGGGTTAGGGGTTGGGGGTTGGGGTTTAGGGTTCAGGGTTTAGGGTTTCGGGTTTGGGAGGGTTTACGGCAACCCTGCACACCCCAAGCCCTACAAAGGCGCTGCGCTGATTCAAGCTGCGGGTCCCGTTTCAGATGCGCCGGCTTTGCAGAGAGCATTGCGGAGTTCAGGAGCCCTAAACCCTAAACCCCAAACCCTAAACCCCAAACCCTAAACCCTAAACTCCCTAAACCCTAAACCCCAAACCCTAACCCTAAACCCTAAACCCCAAACCCCAAACCTGATATTAAACCCTAAACCTTAAACCCTGAACCCTAAACCCTGCAAACGGCGATCGGGTGCTGGCTTCGAGCTCGGGCCCAGCTCTGCGTCCTCATTTAGGGTTTAGGGTTTAGGGTTTAGGGTTTAGGGTTTAGGGTTTGTTTAGGGTTTAGGGTTTAGGGTTTAGGGTTTAGGGTTTAGGGTTTAGGGTTATTTAGGGACCCCCCGGTTCAAGGGGGATGGCATGGCCCCACAGGTAACATGGTTCGTCTTCTATAGAGTTTAGGGTTTTGGATGAGGGTTTAGGGTTTCTCTAACTTAGGATCCCCTTTTGGGGCGCTCCAAATACGAGGGGCCGCCTTTACAAGGACCCCAAGAGGGTGCACTATTTAGAGAACTCGCCACATGTAGGATGGCCTTTAAAGCCCTCTGAAAGAAGGGTTTAGGGTTTAGGGTTTAGGGTTTAGGATTTAGGGTTTAGGGTTTAGACCCTAAAGCCCTATGAAAGTATTCCTAAATATGATCCTCTTACACCGAAGTAGGGAAACCTAATATGACATGTCTGTAGCTAGCCACTAAGTTGCTAGGACCCAGAGTAGGCCCTTATTTTTGTTTTTAGGGTTGAGGTTCCCTTTTAGAAGCCCCGCTTGAAACAAAGAAGTTAGCTTTGGTGTGTTGCTACGTTCTCTGCGCTGGTATCTTTGCTAGGTAGGCCCTTGGGATATGTCATTATGTTTCCCTACTTGGGTGCAAGAGGATCATATCTAGGAGTTTTTTGTTTTTTTTTTTTCAGAGGGCTTTTGAGGGCTTTAGTGTCTAAACCCTATATAAACCTCAAACCCTAGTTTGCAGCTGCAGGAGATGTATTTGGCATGTCGGAAGCGATCTGACACCGTGTCGGGAGCCTCAGACATGGAGCGCAGGTCTAGTTTAGTTGTCAAGGCTTAGGGGTTAGGGGTTAGGGGTTAGGGGTTAGGGTTTAGGGTTTAGGGTTTAGGGTTTAGGGTTGAGGGTTTAGGGTTTAGGGTACTCCCTAAGAAGGCAAAGCCCTCCTCAATTACCCCCTTTACAGTAAGCCTACAGCATCTCCGTGTCCCTGAACAGCCTATATGTCCCCACACCCAACAAAAGGGCTGGAACATTCCAGTTCCACACTTCCCATAGCTTCCAAGAGGACTCTCCAGAACTGTATCTCATGTTGAAACCTCGTCAGCCCCTAAACCCTACATCCCTAAACCCAAAACCCTACACCCCAAACCCTAAACCCGAAACCTAAAGCGTTTGAACCGCCACCCAATCGCTGCGCCTTGTCGGCTTCTTTTGGGGGGGTGAGCGACTCCTGGACACCCGCCCTGCAGCTCGGCAGCAAGGGAGGGGAGCTGTTCCCTTCTGTTTTTGGTGAAGTGTTAGGGCCCTAAACCCTAAACCCTAAACCCTTAACCCTAAACCCTAAACCCAAAACCCTAAACCCTAAAAGTTTTTGAACTGAACCCCTAAACCTAAACCCTAAACAGGTCCCACGTGGCGCGGCTCACGTTCTACCCCTTCTATTAGCCTCTGCGACCGAAACGATGGCTGCTGCGCTGCGAGGTGTGCAGCGGAGTGGTAGTGGGGTTTTATAGGTTAGGAAGAGGCCCCCCATAATATACTAACAGCTCTTTAAACGGATTGTCATAGGGGGGTGTTCTAATCCCTACTTCGGACTGTTCGTGTAAGGAAGAACATCCCTAATTTCTTAGGGTGTAGGGCTCCAAATAAGGTCCCCTGATTTTTCGACCCCTGTGAAAAGCCCTTGGAAACCACTTATGGCATACAAGCTTGTGCCAAGGGCTCAGGATGTAGGCTTGGGGCTTAGGGTGTTATTGGGTCTTGGGCTTAGGATTAGGTTTTAGGGCTTGGGGTGAGAGTATGACTCCCTTGATAGGGCTTAGGGCTTAGGATTTGGGGTTCAGGGTTTCGGGTTTAGGGTTTGGGGTTTCTGGCTTTGGGGTTTAGGGTTGGGGGGTTAGGGTGCAAGGTTTAGTGGCGTTGCGGGCGTAGGGCTCATAGGGTCGAGGCTTTTTGTTCCGGACTTCGTCAGAAGATGCTCCCGTCCTCTCCCCCCGCACCTCCAAGGCAACAGCTCAAGGATTTAAATTGTTTTGCAAGGTTTAAGTTTATAAGGTTTTACACGGTTGCGTAAGGTTTGCCGGTTGACAGGGTTTGTGGGATTTACGGTTTACAGGGCTTAGGGTTTACAGTTTAGAACGTTTAGGGTTTGTAGGGTGGCTTACCAAAAACCCGAAGCCCTATGCCTCTTACCTCAATATGGACCCCTATTTGGGGAACCGCTACATATGCCCAAGACAACCCAAGGGCTCATACTTCAGAACCCTTTACAGAAGGTCAGGGACCACGTCCAGGGACCCTAAACCCTAAACCCTAAACCCTAAACCCTAAACCCTAAACCCTAAACCCTAAACCCTAAACCCTAAACCCTAAACCCTAAACCCTAAACCCATCCGCTAGTAGACTCCCTTAGGATGCCCTAAGCCCTGCGCCGCAGCTTGCGTGGCCTTCGCCATCCTCACCTCTGTGCGGGCCGAGGAGGAGCTCATGGGTGTCTTGTTTAGGGTTTAGGGTTTAGGGTTTAGGGTTTAGGGCTTAGGGTTTAGGGTTTAGGGTTTAGGGTGTAGGGTGCAGGGTGTAGGGTGTAGGGTTTAGGGTTTAGGGTAGGGTTTAGGGTCTCTTGAAGCAGGTGTAGGGTTTAGGGTTCAGGGCTTCGGGCTTAGGGTTTGGGGCTTCGGGCTTAGGGTTCAGAGTTTGAGGGTTAAGTTCAGGGTTCACCTGGGCCTAGGAGTATTTTTGAAAACGCAAAAGGACTTTTCCACACACACTCAGAGCCTGTGAACGGGTACGATCCTTTCAATGCAATGCAACTGCTGGCATCTGCAAAGGGAAAATAAAGTCGGGCAAAATGCTCACTAACAAAACGGGGCTGAGGGAAGAGGTCAAGTTTCTTCACCCCGCCTGAGTGCTTTGAGCTCTTACTCATCAGCACTCACCGAAACTTTGAGAAACAAGAGCTACACAGCCTGTACTGCTTGAGGTTCCTACTGTTCTTCAAGTAACTGCAATCATGCAGGTGAAAGGCATCACACATACTTGGGAACGTCTTCAAGTTCAGGGCTCGGCTCAGCCGCTGCAGTCAGATCTGCAATCTGTGAATCCTTCTCTTTCATCGCAGCATGAAGAACTGCAATCTCGTTCTTTGCAACCCAAATAACCAGTAGCAACCCAAAGCAAAGCCATGTATCGAACCATGTCTCTTGCACCATAGCCATCATCGTGAGAACAATGACAAGCACATTCAATGCCATCTGCTCTCCGCTCACCGCAAAGCTGATCTTTGCGACATCAACTTCAAGGGCTTTGAACAGGCTCAAGGCTCTGAAGGTCATACCACCGGTGAAGCAAACCAAAGCGCAGAAGAAAAGCACTTTCGTGGTTGAAGTCGGCATTGTTTCAAGTCCAAGTGTACCTTGAGGAAGGGATGTCAACAATGCAATCATGAGAGTCTGCTTGATGTTCGAAGTTTTGATCACTCGGTGCACGCGCTCTCGGACGAGATTCTTCAGATAGATCTCTTCGTACTCCTCCTGGCCTATGGGCTCAAGGGTTGAACCCGAAACAAAGCCATGCAAGAAGAGTAAACCTCGCAATCTCGTAGAGCTCAAGGATTTGGTTGAAAGGTCGCCTAGGTTTAAGGCGGTAGGCACCGCCAGAAGCCTCACCAACTTCTGCTGCACCCAACTCTGCAACCAAAGCAGTCGGCCTTGGATATGTTTGGCGCGCCCCACGCCCTGTCTGTGTCCAAACTGCCTGGCGGCAGCATTGTCTAGGCGCACAACGAGAATGCAATCCTCGCAAGTGAGAAACCGAATCACCGCCTGCAAATATACACCCTGGCATGTCGAAGATATAGCAGCATACCATTCACTCTCCATGCTAGATAGTGACACAACCTTCTGTGTCCTACAACTGTGGTATACGCATGCTCCATCAAATGTATAACTTGCAGACCCAATCGATCGTCTATGCTTCTTGTTACCTGACCAATCCGCATCGCTGTACACCTCTAGCAGGTGGGAGCCACCCGCGTTCGGGGATAAGATGCTGGTACCAGGTGGACCCGGTTTAACCAATGTTGCATAATCTTGTGTTGTGACCAAATATTGCACCATTCTGATTGCACATCTCCACGCCAACTCTGTAGGGTTTTGCATGTAGGCACTGAGCATTCGAACAGCAAAACAGACGTCATACCGATCTGCCGATATGTACAGCCCAATGCCAACGGCAGACCGAAACTTGCTAGCCTTTGCCTCGTCAAGCGCGGGGGACGTGTCAGCGCCCAAGAGGTCCGGATGGCAAGGTGACTTGTGCTTCCACGAATGACTGTAATTAACACCCAATGTCTCGGCCATCTGCTTGATGTACGATTTGGGCATCTCAATCAAAATAC
Organism: Symbiodinium natans; assembly: GCA_905221605.1. Lineage (NCBI taxonomy): Eukaryota > Dinophyceae > Suessiales > Symbiodiniaceae > Symbiodinium > Symbiodinium natans. The sequence goes on from CAJNDS010002527.1 coordinate 84,920, forward strand.
CATGCTCTGTGATCGTGTGCTTTCGTTTCAAGAAATCAAACGTGTCTCCAACTTGCATAGCCACTTCGTATGTGCACTCGAACCTTGATTTTATCAGAGGCAAGAAAGCACTGTGGATCCAGGTTAAAGGAGCTAAAGTCAATGAGTCATCAACATGCACCATGGCTGGCCCGTGTTCTGTTCTTAAAACAGCAGGGCACTCGAGGCATTGTTCCACTTGCAAATTCGCTCTGAGAAAGTCGATATAGTGGCTGAACCACCGCTGGGACCCGTTTCTTTGCCCCGGAATCATCTTCTCGAACACAAAGCTGTAACGGAGATCACCGTCGTAGTCTGATGGCAGGCCACACATCAGCGGTTCTTCCTGACATACTTCCAAATAAGCATCCTTGATATCCAGCGCAAGTAGAGCATACTGCTCACCAGGCTTTGACTGTGACCACGAAACGAATAGAGCAGGGAGAAGTCGAACGATATCTGTGGCGGTTGATGGTGAAAACAACCCTTCTTTATCAGCCTCTAACCACCGGAACTCCCTCGCTACCAGACGGCTACGTCTAAGAAACATAGCCTTTCCTCCTTTCTTCTTTCGCCGCCAAGTTCTAACAAACTTACTGCTGAGTCGCTTCATATCTGAACCCTCTTCGGAGGAAGAAGCTTGCCGAAGAACGCCTTTCTTGAGAAGACGATTCAGCTCGCAGTCGTCAGCGAGCCGATCTAAGCTCCAAAGCTCACTCTCACTCAGCTCAGGCTCACCATGGCCTGTGTCGGGGAACCATAAGGCTGAAGCATTTGACTCATCAGCAGTCCCCGCCTTCTCCTGAGTTCTGTCGCCCTGAGACAGTACATGATCCTGCCCAGGTTCGAACCCATCAATCTCGGTTTCATGAAAAGCATCAACACCCAGTTCACCACTAGCCTGGGCACTGTCAATCATCGAAACATACGTTGTGGCATCCTGCCACTCCGAGGCGTTGCGATCAAGGAGGTCGTCATTGACATCGAACGAAAACTTGCCAAAAGTAACTGCTCTAATCCGAGGGGCCTTGCTTGCACGGGGATTGTCATCATCGCGTCCGATCTCGTCAGCGAGCATCTCATCTTCCAGAATCGGACCAAGAGGCGGTAGCTCATGCTCTGGAGTTCCTGGCTGCGGGAAGGACAGCGCAGGATTCATGACCTCAGCTGCGGGCGTACGAGGAACGCCTGTTGCCGGCGCAACAGATGCAGGAGGCGCAACACTTCGCGCCAACGGCGGAGTACGGGGCGCAGCTTGCAGTGGATCATGCACAATTGGGCTCATCGGGGTAACTGCATTTCCTTCAGACAGATCAGGTGTGTACAAAGGGGTCCTGGCTGGAGTTGACGGAGGGTCTGAGGCTGCTTCATCGAGAGCAGCGGAGTTCTCAATCACTGGAACAGCAGGAACAGTAGGCGTCGCAGGCGTCTGAGGCTTCCTATACTTGGGCAGAGGAACAAACCTAGTACCCACAACACCGCTGCTAAAATCCCAGGGCAACCCTTTCAGACCTTCAAACAGCGACTTGTCTTTGGACCATTCAAGGCCTGTCCTGCGAACAGACCGGCACAAGCGAACACCAGTCTTCGAGGCAACGATGTACATGTCGTTGGAAACGCTTTTGCTGAGAAAGATGGAAAGTATCCACTTCGGGTTTCCCTTGCGTCTGGGAATCACTTGGGCATAGACTGGCTCTCCGAAAGGTACCAGCTTCCCACAGTAACGACTGTGGTGTGTTCTTTCGTACGCTGTCAGGCCACCGAGGACTCGGAACCGATTAAGGATCCAAGCTGAGTGAGTGAATGCCCAGCTAAAGAGCGGGTGAGCCACTCCGATGTCCAACGTCGACTTGGCGCGAACCATGTCCAACAGTACATTGGCCAATGACCGCACTGAATGCACGGCCTTTTCCACGTAACCCTTGGCTTGGTGCGAACCAACAGGCGCATTGCGAACCACCGTGCGCAGGCCAAGCCGGTGGCGTGCTGCAACTACGACGTTCTGCAAACTCAAAGTGCGCAACTCAAGCTCAACATGCCCAAGGTTTTGACAAAAGCGCATCAGCTCAGCGCCAAGGTACCTCGCATCACCTTTCGATACGCAAGGCACACAAAGGATGGAGCCAGTGTCTGTGTCATGCGCAACTAAGCAACACAAGTTGTCGTCATTGCCGGGGCCAGCGGCCTCACTCGGCTCCTGAGGCTCTTGCATGTCGTATCCAGTGTACATGAAGTCGAACGACACCGACGGTATATCTCTCGGCCCTCGCTCCTTGAGTTCTTCATGCCTGTCTGGCATTGCCTTCATGACAGTGCAATGAGGGCACCAAGGCTGATAAGGAGTGTGCGTCACTTCATGGAGCCTTTGTTCAAGCAAACTAGGCACACGTGGCTGCGCCTGAACATGCGGGTCTCTAACAGCAAGGTTGGCCGCATCGTCCGCCAACTCCATCGAAAGTGACAAGCGCTGCCGCTCCACATATCCTTTCAACCGACTGAACAACTTCAAGCGAGAACCGGAGGTGGCAAGGCCAAGACTGCGACAACCAGCTCGCAGTGCATTCATGGCGCTTTGCACGGACAACCGAACTTCATCGACCACAACTTCTTCAGGCGGGCTTTCAACAGCGGGGGCAACTTCCTGTGCATCAGGCATCACAGGTTGCAAGACAGAATCTGGGCCACCTTCATGTAGCGGGCCGACACCAGCTTCGACCTCTTCTGATGCTTCAATCAGAGCATCCGGCACTTCAACATCGTCATAAGCATCGGTGTCGCCCCAAAAGTTCGCAGCTGCTGCATCCGGAGGGCCTAAGTCACTCAACTCAAAGCGCCCGTCGCCGGCATCAAAGACACCAAACTCGGCTGTGGGCTCGGCGCTCGAGCTCATGACCACAATCATCTCACATGGGTTCGGAACGGCTTGGGCTTCGAGGTCGTCAAGCTCGGAAATGTCAACACACTGCTCAAGCACAATCCAACGACCGGCCTGTCGGACAAGAGTCGTGCGAAACATCAAGCGATTTTCAGGGGTCATGTATGTTGGATCCACAAACCGCTCACTCATGCCCCGCCAAGCCAAATGACCTGAAGCCATAATCTGCCAGCCAAAGGACATTGAGGAAAGGTCTTCAGACACATTTGCAGTGTACGCGCGCACATGCTGCTCGACATCTTCACCATCGATACGACGAATTACCGCATCAACAACCAGACTATGACCCTTAAACCCAACCGGAACCTCAATCGAGCCACGCTCATGGCACAGATGCAGGCCTTCTGAGTCCTTGGAAGGGAACCATCCTTGGTGGATAAGCCGGCCCATCGACAAGATGGGCTGAACAACGTCAGCCACGATGCATCGCTCCTTAATCAGGACAGGCTCCTGATCACGGGCTGTCAGGATGAACTCGACATTTCGTTCCTGATGGACCTTCATGGAACCGCCTTGCGCATCTTGAACTGACATCGGCCGGGATCTAGCAGCTTTACCCGAAGTGCAGAAGCTTCTAGGGAGGCACGAAAGGTCTGCACCACTGTCCAGGATGACTCTAGAATGTCGACTCTGCTGGCTGCTGACTGCGCAAACACTGAAAGGCTCAGACATGGGCTCAAGGTGCTGGCCTCGACTCGGGGAATCTGACGATCCCTCGGCACTCGGGTCACACAAGCCTGGACAAAGAACCCAGTCTGAATCGTCATCTGAGCTGGACATGTCATAATGAGGCACAGCTGTGACCATGTGAACTGAGTTTCCGGAGAACGCGAGGCCTGTCATGTCGAAAGACCGAAGCTCAATTCGACGAACGCTCGGAGCAGCATTAGATGCAGAACTGCTAGGCGCAACAGTAGGGGCGGCTTCTGAGGAGGCAGGCTGTTGGGCAACCTGGGCAACGGAAGGCCTCCAGCAATCTCGCGCATAGTGGCCTTTTCGGCCGCAGTTGTGGCACGTGACACTCTGCATACTTCCTTTAGGGTTTTGGGTTTGGCCTCCTTTGCCTGAACCTTGTGCATATGCTTGCTGGCCTTTGTTCTTGTCCCACTTGCCTTTGCCTTTGCCTTTGTCCTTGCCCTTGTTGCTGTCCCACTTGCCTTTGCCTTTACCTTTGTCCTTGCCTCTGTTGCCTTTGGCTTTGGGGCCTTTTGTAACAGCATCCACATCCATAGGCGCAGGGCCATTAGGGTCATTAGGGTGCACTTTAGGGTCGGTAAGGCCATAGCTCTGGGCCACTGAATGGCTCCAGCGCTGCTGCGCTGCATCCCAACGCAGGACCAAAGCTCTGACTTCATCATAAGTCGTGGTGTCAGTGACAAGAACATTCACATGCTGACGAAGTTGCCCTGTGACCCATCGCAAAACAGCCGCAATCTTGGTATCTTCTGTAAGGCCGCCGCGCTGCAAAGTTTCATACTCATTCATTGCAGCTTCAAGCTTTAAAAGTTGCTGTGCAATACCATGCTTGTTCTCGAAAGTAGGCCAAGAATTGATGGCTTGCAAAAGGGCTAAGGCTCTTGTACGATTGCTCGGCATCAAATCGGCAGAAATACTTCGGTATCCCTCAAAACCATTCTGTCCACCAATACTTCGCAAAAGACGCTTGCCCTTATCATGCAACAAACCAGCCAAAATACCATAAAGCAGCTTGCTTCGTTCTTTCTGTTCATCGCTAAGCTCGGCTTCGGTGATCACGTTGTTGCCTTTTGCTTTGATGCTGGCCAAATCTGCTGTGAAAGCCGGATCCAAAACAGTTAGCCATTGCTCGAACTCCCAGCTCCAGGATGGCCAAGCCCCAAGCTCCTCATCACGATTCTTGGCCACCAAAGGAGGCGGCTGCTTGAGTACCTTGGCCAGGTCTCTTCCTTTCAAGCTGGAGCTACCCTTCGCTGAATCTTGCTCTTGCAGGAACTTGGTTAAGGCAGCTTGTGTCTGAGTCATGGCAGCCTGTGTCTGGGCTACACCTTGCAAGATGTTCACCAGCTGCTGCTCTGCTTGCCCCATGGAAGCTTGTCCAGGAGACAAAGGGCTTTGAGGAGCCTCTAAATCATCATCGGAAGGAATCTCGGGGCCATTCACACCTGACCCTGCAGCTCCTGTCGCCATGTAAATACCGGACTGAAAATGCAGCTCGCAAGTGATAAGAAAAAAGCCTGGCTCCCGAATCGACGGCAGGAATGCTCAGGTCTATGGCTTCAAGGGGAGCTCGAGGACCTTCTACCGTGCGGGCTACGACACGTCTCGAACAAAGGATCTGTAGAGGCCTCACCCCAGGAGTCAGCTGAACACTTGTGGATCGAGCTGCTCCGCTACCATGAAAACGCAAAAGGACTTTTCCACACACACTCAGAGCCTGTGAACGGGTACGATCCTTTCAATGCAATGCAACTGCTGGCATCTGCAAAGGGAAAATAAAGTCGGGCAAAATGCTCACTAACAAAACGGGGCTGAGGGAAGAGGTCAAGTTTCTTCAATTTTTCCTGCTTGAAGAAGATACATTGTTTGTAGGCCCACGCTTTGAAATGGGTCTCGGACATGTAGGGCCACGTTCTAGACAGGGCTCATGAGCCCTGGCCCTAGCTTCCCGAATACCCTCCTAGCACCCTCATCCCTAGACCCAATAAACCCTAGACCCTAGGCCCTAATTTCTGGACCCTGGACCCTGGCCCCTAGACCTAATTAATCCGTGACGGACCTGCGTGGCCAGGACGCTCAGTGCGCTTTGCAGCTGACTGGCAATGTGAGCAAGGCCGCCGGGTTTAGGGTTTAAGGTTTAGGGTTTAGGGTGTGGGGTTTGGTTTCGCGCCAGTAGATGCCTTAAGCCGCAGCCCTAAACCCCAAGTATAAACACACGATGGTCCTGCTGCGGTACCTTGCCTTTGGGGGGCCGTTGCACAATAGGACAAACAAGGGACCATCAGTTCGAGAACTCACCATAGCAAGCCTAAACCCTAAAACCTAAACCCTAGGGTTAACCCTAAACCCAAAACCCTAAACCCTAAACCCTAAACCCTAAACCCTAAACCCTAAACCCTAAACCCTAAACTTAAACCCTAAACCCTAAACCCTGAACCCTAAACCCTAAACCCTGAAGCCTAAACCCTAAACCCTAAACCCTAAACCCTAAACCCTAAACCTTGAGCTGCCTGAAAGCTTTGAGCCTTTCAGGGGAACCACAGCAGCGGCAAGGTGAACACTTCAGAGTTTGCCCATGTGATGTGCCGCGCCTGTCAGGTTCAGGGTTTAGGGTTTAGGGTATAGGGTTTAGGGGTTTAGGGGTTTAGGGGTTTAGGGGTTTAGGGGTTTAGGGGTTTAGGGGTTTAGGGGTTTAGGGGTTTAGGGGTTTAGGGGTTTAGGGGTTTAGGGGTTTAGGGGTTTAGGGGTTTAGGGGTTTAGAGGGGTTGAGGGGTTGAGGGGTTGAGTGTGGGGTTTGGGGTTTAGGGAATAGGGTTTAGGGTTTAGGGTTAGGGGTTTAGTGTTTAGGGGTGGGGTTTAGGGTTTAGGGTTTGGGGGGTTGAGGGGTTGAGGGGTGAGGGGTTGAGGGTTTGAGGGTTTTAGGGTTGGTTAGGTTTCAGGGTTGGGGTTTAGGGGTTTGAGGGTTAGGGTTAGGGGTTGGCTTAGGGGTTGAGGTGGGTTGGGGTGTTAGGGTTGAGGGGTTGAGGGTTTTAGGGTTGAGGGGGTTGAGGGGTTGAGGGGTTTGAGGGTTGAGGGTTTGAGGGTTAGGGGGTCAGGGTTTTGGGTTTGGGTTTAGGGGTTTAGGGTTTTTCAGGTTTAGGTAGGTTTAGTTTTAGGGGGGTTTAAAGGGTTTGGGTTTAGGTTAGGGGGGTTTGAGGGTTAGGTTGGGGTGAGGGGTTGAGGGGAGGGGGTTGCGGGTTGAGGGTTGAGGTTTTAGGGGTTTAGGGGTTTGGGGTTTGGGGTATTAGGGTTTAGGGTTTAGGGTTTAGGGTTGGGGTTTAGTGTTTAGGGGTGGGGTTTAGGGTTTAGGGTTTAGGGTTTAGGGTTGGGGGTTTTAGGGGTTTGGGGTTAGGGGTTGAGGGGTTGAGGGGTTGAGGGTTGAGGGTTGAGGGTTTAGGGGTTTAGGGGTTTAGGGGTTCAGGGTTTGGGGTTTGGGGTTTAGGGTTTAGGGGTTTAGGATTTAGGGTTTAGGGTTTAGGGTTAGGGGTTTAGTGTTTAGGGGTGGGGTTTAGGGTTTAGGGTTTAGGGGTTTAGGGGTTTAGGGGTTGAGGGGTTGAGGGTTGAGGGTTTAGGGGTTTAGGGGTTTAGGGGTTCAGGGTTTGGGGTTTAGGGGTTTAGGGTTTAGGGTTTAGGGTTAGGGGTTTTTAGGGGTGGGGTTTAGGGGTGGGGTTTGGGTTATAAGTTTATGCCTGTCAGGTTCAGGACTTATGTCTTCGTTCCTTTTTTTGTTTTAGGGTGTAGGGCGTAGGGGTGGGAGTGAGGGTTGGGTCATAGAGTTATAGGGTTGTAGGGTTATGGGGTGATCCGGTTTAGGGTGGGTTGGGGGATGTTCTAGAACCCTGCAGCCCACGTGAGATCTTGGAGGACAACCCCCATTGGACTGCCCAATAAGCCTCTTTTTTTCGAAAGCTCTATCCCAAACACCCCCTTCACCCTTATCCCTGGACCCTCAACCCCAAACCGTTACTAAACCCTATACCCTAAACCCTAAACCAATAAACAACCGAGAAAAAACATATATATATATATATATATACATATGAAATTACGAAAATACGTATAATCACCGATGTAATATAAAATAAAGATCAATAAGATTACCCGTGGCAATTAACAAAAAAGGCCCTAACCTTGGGATGTTCACCCTGATACTAACAGTCCTTAATTGGGACTATAGTAGCCCGACCCTAAACCCTAAACCCCATAAACCCTATAAACCCCATAAACCCTATCAACCCTAAACCCCATAAACCCTATAAACCCCACAAACCCTATCAACCCTAAACCCCAAACCCTAAACCCTAAACCCCATAAACCCTGTAAACCCTATAAACCCAATAAACCCTATAGACCCTAAACCCCTAAACCCTAAACCCTAAACCCAAAACCATCCCTTAGTACCATAAACCCTATAAACCCTATAAACCCCTAAGCCCCTAAACCCTAAACCCCAAACCCCAAACCCTAAACCCTAAACCCCCTCTGACCCCCAGAGCCCCAGGATCCAGCGCTTCCTGGATCGGCCGATGCCCAGCTTCAACGAGCAGCACGGGCTGGCGAATCAGGGTTTAGGGTTTAGGGTTTGGGGTTTGGGGTTTGGGGTTTGGGGTTTAGGGTTTAGGGTTTAGGGTTTGGGGGTTCAGGGTCTAGGGTTTAGGGTTTGGGGGTTATACAGGGTTTAGGGGTGATACAGGGTTTAGGGCTTAGGTTTATACAGGGGTTAGGGTTTAGGGTTTTGGGGGTGTAGGGCCGTGTAGGGTTTTATGGGGTTGTTAAGGGCTTCTAAGGGCTGTTATGGGTTGTTTAGGGTTTATAGGGTTTAAAGGGTTTAGGGTTTTAGGATATAAGGTGTTCTGTTTATAGGGTGGAGTGTAAGCCTGTCGGGTTTAGGGCACAGGGTTTAGGGTTTCACCCTGAGGCCAAAACCCTAACCCTGAACCCTAAACCCTATTTGGGGGTATGTTCTGGCTTCAAGGTTCCGGTGGTTCTAGGGTCAGGGTTGAGGGGTTGAGGTTCTTAGGTAGACCCCTGTCTTTTTTCATTTCCCATATTAGGGTGAAGACAAGTACAGAAGGGTTTCAAACCCAACCTAGGCTTTTAATTGGGGGCATATTTGATACTTTGCCCATATTGGATTGGGGGTAAGAGGATTAGATTTAGGAACATTTGTCGGAGAGGTTCAAGAACTCTTAGGTTCAATTCAGGTAACCCTACAGAGCCTCAACCCTACATGGGGGCGCACCGGAACCAGACACAGGCTGTGCCATTTTTGTTTGCCTTCCCCTAAACCCTAAACCCTAAACCCCAAACCCCAAACCCCAAACCCTAAACCCTAAACCCAAAACCCTTGCTGCGCTTCAGGGCTACACCTTAGGGGCACTTGGTGGTGCTCAGTAGCGGGGAGACTATTTTTAACTTTCTGGGAACCCAAAACGCTATACAGCAACCTCCGTTTAAAGCCCTCCACGCGAACCCACGGCGCCCGCGAGCAGGTCTAAACAGCCATACAACACGTCAAGGAGTATAGCTTTTGTTTGTGAGGGAGTGTAGCGTCTTCTGCTGACTTTGAAGAAGTCAGACTCTGAACACCTCAGGCCTTGCCTAGGGGCAACGCGGTACACTAACTGCACACAAAGCAACCCAATGGAGTAAGGCCATTCGACTTCTCGGGCTACATGTGGTCAACCTGGGCGAACCCTAAGCCCTCAAGCGCCTGAGTCACCGAACCCTAAACCCTAAACCCTAAACCCTAAGCCTAAACCCTAAGCCCTAAGCCCTAAGCCCTAAACCCTAAACCCTAAACCCTAACCCCTAAACCCTAAACCCTAAACCCTAAACCCTAAACCCTAAACCCTAAACCCTAAACCCTAAACCCTAAACCCTAAACCCTAAACCCTAAACACCACACCAAACGCGTGGCCCAAGGCACGTTTCGGAGAGCACACCCCTTGTCTTCATGCACCAGTCCCGCGCGGGCGGCACCACGATCCGGAAGTTGCGACCTGGACTCCCTAGGGTTTGGGGTTTAGGGTTTAGGGTTTAGGGTGTAGGGTTTAGGGTTTAGGGTTTAGGGTTTAGGGTTTAGGCAGACTGACTGGTTCTTGGCAGATTTTAACTTCTCTGACTGGTCTACTTTGTAGCCCAGTGGTGCCCTTGTCCCGTTTTTGTTGTTGGTTCAAGGTTTCCTATGTAAAGTAACCAACCCCGAAAAGGGTGCCCTTATTATAAGATGGATCCTGGGCTACCAAGTCTATACCCGGAGGTTCGGGGTAGTTATATGTAGAGTTATAAGTACCTCAAGCAAGGTTGGTAAGTATAGTCACCGTATTTATGATTACCCTACTTATAGCTACCCACGAACCTCCAAGTAGATACACAAACAAAGCGTAGGTTGAGGAAGAGCTCGCATTTACGGAGACGGATTCGGGTTTCTGTCCGTCAAGCTCTTCAAAGATCGATTGAGCTTGCTTGCTTTCAGCCCTGCTCTTCGAAATCTCGCAACTGAGGCTGTTCAACGCCTCGCAGAAAGCAGGCTTGAAGGCCCACATCCCCTGCTCAGGACCCCGGCATAGGTGCATCTCACAACGTGCTGCGGGGTTCAGTTGGCCGAGGATTGAGTGCATGAAGCAGACATGGGCTGGGGAGAGCCACATGCATGACGAGTATGCATGTTGATCAAGCCTCTCCCATCCTGTCCCCTGGCAATAACCGTTTTAGGGTTTGGGGTTTAGGGTTGTTTAGGATTGAGCCCTAAACCCCAAGCTTCACCCCAGGAGGCGTTCCGTGCAATGCCTTCAGCAAGGTGTCCAAGGCTGCCGCCACTCGACTGCCACACCAGGATAAAGGAGAGTTCATGGGGGGTTAGGGTTTAGCGTTTAGGGTTTAGGAGGGTTTAGGGTTTAGGGTTTAGGGAGTCGGGGCGGCCTAAAGAGCTTCAAACCTTCTCAGGACTCCGAAGAGTAAAGAAAGTCAGGACTCCGAAGAGTAAAGAAAGATGGGTTCTTGGGTGCTTTTAACGGATGTGATGCTTCCCCCAACATAGTCACACAAAGTGTGCCTGCGTGGAAGAGTGGCGACCAGGCAATTGGATCGAGGCTAAGATCGAGGCGAAGACAACCTGCCCCAACAGATACCCAAAGTGTCAACTCAAGCCCTGAACCCGAAACCCCCTAAACTCCAGGGACCCGAACCCCAGAACCCTAGAACCCCAGTACCCTAGTACCCCTAAACCCGAAACCCTAAACCCTAAACCCTAGCGGAACCACGAGGTCTACGGAGGGCACTTCTGCTGGCAGGAGCTGATGGGCGGCTTGGGCTTGATTGTCAACGTCACACTGGTTTAGGGTTTAGGGTTTAGGGTTTAGGGTTAAGGGTTAAGGGTTTAAAGTATGCAAAACAGTGGCCATTTCTTGTGGGTTCGGGCCATCTGTTTTGATACATACTTTGGGGGTTACAGTGGCCCTTTTCTGGGTTTAGGGCAATCTTTTTTACATACTTTGGCAGTTATAATGGCCCTATTTTATGGGTTTTGGGTCATGTTTTGTGACCTACTTTGGGGTTAGTCAGAGCTTATAGGTTTAGGGTTTGGCGGTTAGAACTTGTAGGGGTTAGGGATAGGATTTAGGGTGCGTTTAGGGTTCGGCCTTAGCAGGTTTAGGCTCCCAGCGTTCAGATGGTAAGCGTGAGAGATTGGGGTTTAGGGTTTGGGGTTTGGGGTTTAGGGTTTAGGGTTTAGGGAGGTTTACCCGAAGAAGGCTCCAAGAATCCCCCCTACAAACAACCACTGACACCTCCTATGGGGAGGGCGTTGGGGTCTCAATTCCTGGGGGCTTTGAGCTCCCAAGAGCCTGAGGGTGCATTTAGGGTTTAGGGTTTAGGGTTTAGGGTTTAGGGTTTAGGGTTTGGGGTTTGGGGTTTAGGGTTTGGGGTTTGGGGTTTGGGGTTTGGGGTTTGGGGTTTGGGGTTTGGGGTTTGGGGTTTAGGTTGGGATGTTCCCTCTTCTACGAACAATCCTTCAGGGGGAATTATAGTATCCCTATTTCAATCCCTATTAAGGACTGTGAGGTATAAGGGGGACATCCCATGGTTTAGGGCTCTTGGGCTTTATGAGATTGAGGTTTGGGGCTTATGATGGAAGCCCTACGCAACTGGTCAGATGATTGAAGTTTGACCTGCAGGGTTTCGGGTTTCAACATGGGCACAAAACCTAGGCATTTCTCAAAAGGATACAGGTAAGCCCTAAACCCTAGTAGATGTTCCTGGAAACAAAACCCCCAAAACCCTAAACCCTAAACCCTAAACCCTAAACCCTGAACCCTGAACCCTGAACCCTGAACCCTGAACCCTGAACCCTAAACCCTAAACCCTGAACCCTGAACCCTGAACCCTGAGCCCGGTTTGGGGTTTAGGGTTCCCCAAAAAACCAAAGCCCTAAGTGCAACTGAATACATTGTAGGGGGACCTACGAGGTGCCAAGAATTTGCTAGAGTTTCGGGTTTAGGGTTTAGGGTTTAGGGTTTAGGGCTCTACGGTTTTGGAAGGTGGGTCTTCGGGTTCACGGTTTCGGGACTTGACCCTGCGTGCCTTTTCGCCCGCCAAGAATCTGGCCATCCTAAACCCTAAACTCCCTAAACCCTAAACCCTAACCCCCTAAACCCTAAACCCTAAACCCTAAACCCTAAACCCTCCACGAACCTTTTTAAGCTCAAAACTGCCCGAAACCTCCGAACTCAGCGGAAACGGCCTGCAGGTAAGTTGCCCTCGAACGCAAAGGTCTCTTGCCTGACAAGCGGGTGGAGACATAGGGTTTGTTGGGGGTTTTAGGGTTTCGGATTGGAGGCTTGGGGGGTTTAGGGTTTAGGGTTTAAGGGGGCTTAGAGTTTCGGGTTTAAGGCTTGGGGGATTTAGGGTTCAGGGGTTTACGGCTTGTCGGGGGTTTAGGGTGTCGGATGTAAGGCTTGCGGGGTTTAAGGTTTCGGGTTTAAGGCTTTTTTGGGGTTCAAGGCTGGGCCCCAGAAGGTTTCGGGTTTAAGGCTTTAGGGTTTAGGGTGTGAGGCTTGGGGGTTTAGGGTTTAGGTTGTAGGGCTTGGGGGTTTTAGTTCCAGGGTTTGGGTTTTTAGCGTTGCCGTTTTGGGAGCGCACGCAAAGTTTAGGGTTGGGTCCAGCTTCTACAAGAGTCGGCCCTAAACCCCTTAACCTTTGCGGACCAAATGAACGCTAAAATTGGGGTCATATATCCTCTACTACGATACTTCCTATTCTGGTATATGAACCGCCTCAAGGGGCGAAAGGAGGGACCCTTCTAAGGGACTTTCGGGGATATTTAGGGGTTCTTTAAGGTCTACCTAGGTATACAGGGGTTATACGGTTATACAGGGGAACAAGATTAAGGGTCCCTTCTAGGAGTCCCTCCCAGTACCTCTTGAAAACCCTAAACCCCAACCCTAAACCCTAAACCCTAAACCCTAAACCCTAAGCCCTAAACCCTAAACCCGAAATCCTAAACCCCAAACCCCAAACCCTAAGCCCTTTTCGGCTTCACTGAGTCCCCATGCCCCTAAACCCCAATGGGCGCACGCCGAAGGCCTCGTGCCTGACCAACTTCCGGGAGCCTGAGGCGCCCGACCGCAGCCTCAGCGTTGAAACCCCAAGCCCAGGGTTTAGGGTTTAGGGTTTAGGGTTTAGGGTTTAGGGTTTAGGGTTTAGGGTTTAGGGTTTAGGGTTTAGGGTTTAGGGTTTAGGGGTTGAGTACAACTCGTATAAACCCTATAAAACCTATATTCTGGACCCTAGAAACGCCATGAAGCCTGTTGGGTTGTTTTTGGGATTTGGCAGTTAGGCGGTTCAGGGCTTTTGGGTTTGGGGGTTTTAGGGCTGCGGGGGTTTTCGGCTTTAACCCTAAACCCGAAACCCTAAACCCTAAACTCTAAGACACGGACACTCCACAAGCTCAAGAGACCCCCCCCCCCCCCCCAAGGCTGCCCGAAACCCCCAACTCCCCAAGTCTTTATAAACTCTGCTATACTAGAACTCCTATAAACCCTATAAGCCCCAGAACTCCTATAAACCCTATACACTCCATAGACCCCATAAGCCCTTTAACTCTACACAAACAGGTCTCGGCTGGAAAGATCCCATTCAGGGTGCGGGATGCAGTGAGAAGCGCAGCACGGCCAAGTGTGAAGCCCCCAATGTCCCGATTCTGCTTTATTCAGCTTCATGGTGAAGGGTGTTAGGGCTGAGGGCTTAGGGTTTAGGGTAGAGGGTAGAGGGTACTAGGGTTTACGGCAAAGCCCCTATGAGCCCATATCAATGCTAAACCCTAAGAACAAGTACCAGCGCCCGGCCGGAGGCGCGTATCATGTCCTGCTACACGAGCCGACTGGCTCCTGGGCTTAGGGAGGTCTCGGGAAACTCCTGAGATACAATCGTTTAGGGTTTGAGGTCTAGGGTTATGGGTTTAGGGTTGAGGGTTTAGGGTTTGGGGTTTTTGGTTGAGGGTTTAGGGTTTAGGGATCTATTTGCCATGCTCCTGAACTCCCCATGGGTCGGTTGTTCTGAGTTTGGCCCAACTCAAGCTGAGAGCGAGCGCCCTGAGCCCCTAACCCCGAGCCCGTAACCCCCAAACCCTAACCTAAACCTCTAAATGCTAGCTCCCCCACCGCCCCACTTCCTTTAACCCATCCCGCGGCGGTCCGAGGTCAAGGACAAGAAGGTCGCCCCGGGCTGCATGGGCCACGACCTTGGAGATGATGCGTCCTTCGAAGCCCACTGAGCCACAGGAGCCCCCCCAAAACCTGAAATGCAAGCCCTAAATAACCCCAAATCCTAAACCCCAAACCCTAAATCCCAAACCTTAAAACCTGAACCCGAAGCCCCAAACCCCAAACCCCAACCCTAAATCCCAAACCCTACATGACAGACTTCTCCAATGGTTGGGGTTTCGACTGTTGAGGCTCCGGGCAGGGGTGTTTGTTTAGGGTTTGGGGTTCGGTGTTAGGGTAAAGTTTAGGGCTATGTCGGGCACAGAAGTAGAATCTGCCGAGTACCTGTATGGCGCCACGAAGGCTATATACCGGCATCCATGAGTTTCGCTTCAAACAGATAGCAAAGCCCCCACCAAGTCTCCGATCCCAAGCTCAAGATCCTTGGTCCTCGGTCGCCAAACTCCCAAAAGCCTTATATAAACCTTTTTTATCCCTTATACCCTACAAGCCTTGAACCTTAAAACCCCTGAACCCTGAACACCCAATCCTGGACCCTAAACCCTAAACCCTAAACCCTAAACCCTAAACCCTAAACCCTAAACCCTCAACCCTCAACCCTCAACCCTCAACCCTAAACCCAAACCTCTCGAGGCAAGCTGAACCCTGAGAAGCTTCGGTCCATGCTGCAGAACTATGGCTGCGTCAACGAGCCCTTTCGCAGGCCTTTGGAGCTTTTTTGGGGGGGGTTTAGGGTTTAGGGTTTAGGGTTTAGGGTTTAGGGTTCAGGGTTTAGGGTTTAGGGATTCTCAAGGGTTGTTTTCAAAGGTTATCTCAGCTCTTCTTTTTTGGGGGTTTGGGCGTTTAGGGTTGAGCGGGCTTAGGGCTCAGACAAGTTGGAAATGCGTGCTGATGGACAAATCAACAGAATCTACTCTTCAAACACGCTCAGGCAAACATTCTTGCTTGCCTCGCCCAGTAATCCGTCTTGCCATTCTGCAAGACTTCCCAATACTCACTCTCACTTGTACTGTTGTTCGACTTCCGGCCCTAAACCCTAAAAATCCTTGTTGCAGAAGGTCATCCCGCCACCAAAGGTCGACATCATGAATTCCCACATGTGCGGTTGCCAGAGGTAGCTCAGAGCCTTGGAAGTCCCCTTCTCTACAAGAGGTGCAACTGACAAGAAGCCTTAAAACCCCACAGGGTTTAGGGTTTAGGGTTTAGGGTTTAGGGTTTAGGGTGTAGGGTTTAGACCCTTAGCCCTTCGATCTCCTGGAGGCTTGGACAGTGCGGACTGGTGTCCCATGTTGCGAACGGCGACAAGCTGACCCAGATGCAGGCGAAAGGGGTTTGGGGTTTAGGGTTTAGGGTTTAGGGTTTAGACTGACGCCCTTACCCTAAACCCCAAACCCGAGCTGCAGCCGCATTTGAAGACTGAACCCCGAGCCTCAACTAAACCCTATAAACTCTAAAACCCCAAAACCCTAAACCTTAGACCTTAACCTAGGCACTTGAATCCTCAGCCGCAGCTTGGACCCACACCCCTTCAAGCTCCAAGTCCTAAAAACCCTAATCCTAAACCCTAAACCCTAAAAACCGACCCTTTAGCCTACAGCCCCCTTTTAAGCTTCGAAGCCGAATCCGCAGGTGGGCCTGGGGCTAGATACCGTCAACCCTAGACCCTAACCCTAAGCACGAGATACCCTCAACCCTGAAGCCTGAAGCCCTAAACCCTAAATTTACTAAACCCTAAAGTCTAAAGCCTGAAGCAGGTGTGGAACGCCACCCTCGAGCACTTGGCCCAGTGCGTGCCGGTCCTGGTGGACAGCAAGGACGCCCGCCGGGTGGAGGGTTTGGTGTTTAGGGTTTTGGGTTTAGGGTTGTGGGCACACGGTTTCCTAGTCGCGAAGCTGTAGGGTTCAAGGCATGTGTCATGGACTTTGATTTAAGCTTGGGTCGTGCTAACATTCATGTCACGGTCGGTACATGGTCAGTTCTGGAAATACTGGTCTTCCTATTACTGGGATGCTCAGTAGTACCTTTATTCGTTCTTCGGTGGGGGGGGGGGGTTAGGTTTCCTTATAAACCCCTTAAGCAAAAAAGGGCAGCCGTTTTAGAAGCCCAGTGAAGGCTGGTAGATTGCACGTTGATTGCTACGTCCGAAGAGCAGAGTGCTTACTGTAGCCCTAAACCCTAAACCCTAAACCCTAAACCAGAATGGCCTGAGCCCCACACTAGTAAGCTCGGTGCCTTTCATACCCCTAGTGCAAATCCCTATACAAAGAACCAGTATCCCTAAACCCTAAACCCTAAACCCCAAACCCACGACCCTAAACCCTAAACCCTAAACCCTAAACCCCAGGACACCTTCAAGGCAGCAGTGCACCACTTCCCTCAGTTCAAGTCGGTCTTCTGGGCCATGAAGAACGTCACCCTGAACCAGAATCAGTACATGAAGGCGGCTTAGGGTTTAGGGTTTAGGGTTTAGGGTTTAGGGTTTAGGGTGTAGGGTCTATAGGGTCGAAGGTTTTCGGGTTGAAGGGTTGCATGTGTTAGGGTAGCAACCACCTGAACTTGGAGGAATCCGGTTCTGATCAAACGGGCAACTTTATGGGGGCTTAGCATCCTTTGCCCGTGGGTCCTCGCGCTGGATGCCGCAAAACCGAACTCGAAGGATGGCTACGGTATAGTCAACACTTCAGTGAAACTAAACGAGGTTATTCTCGGGAGTTGAGGTTCGCCCTTGGCACCCGTCTTCAATAGGGTAGGCGGGTCCATGTGTTGGGATTATGACAATTTCTCCATGATAGTATACCTGGTACTTTAAGATGAAGCAAAGCAACCACAAATAACCCTGAGCCCCATCCATTACAACTGCTCCTCAACTCAAACCTTAAACCGTAAACCCTTAAACCCTAAATCCTAAACCCTAAATCCTAAACCCTAAATCCTAAACCTTAAACCCTAAACCCTAAATCCTAAACCCTGATGCCGACCACAAGTCCCAAACACATTCGTGGTGTATGATTTGGGGGCTTGCGGGTGTGTCAGTGATGACAGCTGTATCCCCTTATCATCCCTGCTATGTTTATACAACCTACACCGAAAGCCTAACCTCTAAACTCGAAACTCTACAAACTGCCCGACATCTTCAAGATACGCATTCCAGATTGATAAGCCCCGCCAAAAAGATTCTGGGCAAGAGGGTGGGGGGGGGGGGGGGGGGGGGAAGGGGGGCTTTCAGATGTAATTCCTTGGCCTTCTGCGGGTTCGACGTTTCGGGTTCTGGGTTCAGGGTCTCGTTGGACATTGGGTTAGTTAGGGTTTTAGGATTTTGGGGTTTTAGCGCGTTTGGGGGTTTTCATTTTTTGTTTGGGTTGTTTTGGGTTTTTGGGTTTTGGGGGGTTCTAGGGCTTCAGGGTTTAGGGTTTAGTCTTTCTGGTTGTAAGTTGTAAGCTACCAGTGTCAAGTTCGAGACTCCCTAAAATCGATACTTTTAGCTTCGAGCGCAGCAAGCTGGGCACAACACTTGCGGGTTCAGGGTTTTGGGTTCAGGGTTCAGGGTTTAGGGTTTAGGGTTGAGGGTCTAGGGTTTAGGGCTAGGGTTTAGGGCCCCGAAGCTCCTGGAAGGAGTGCCAGATCCCCGACACCCACAAGAAGGTCATCAAAGAGCTGGCCGAGCAGGAGGCCATGCTCTATGCCGCTGCCAAGCAGCGGGTATTGAAGCTCCAGAAGAACTTGTAAAGGTTTAGGGTTTAGGTTTAGGGTTTTGGGTTTTAGGGTTTTGGGTTTAATGTAAACTATGTAGGCCCTTGGGATGTGTTATATGTTTTCCCTTTTTGAGTTTAAGAGGATCGTAATTAGGAGTATCTTCAAAGGGTTGTAAGGGCCTTCCTTTTAAAAAAGCAGTTGAGCGTGTGACGGCCTGCCTTGGCATCAAGTTCGTGACTTCTTCGGGTTTAGGGTTTAGGGTTTAAGGTTTAGGGTTTAGGGTTTATAGGGTTTGTCTTCTACAGCTCGATGGAGCGGGGCATATGCGGGGTGGCCCCTCACGCAAACAGTTTTACACATGGTTTTGGAGGACTTCTGAGATGCGCAGGGTCTCTTGGATCTTGTTCTTGCTCACTACTAAATGTAGAGGTGTTGAACAGGGACCCGGGCAAAACAGAAGCCCAAAGTTAAAGGCTGGCTACAGCCGCCCATCGTGCGGCCAAAGGAAGCCGTATAAATACGGATGTTCGCTAGCCAGGCGTGCCTTCTGCGTCCTTTCGCCCGAGCACTGACTTTAAAAGCAGTGCGGCACAAAAAACAATTGCCGCGCAGCACATGGGGGCTTTCGAGAATAGGGGTACCTTCGTCGGGTCCATTTTGGAAGCAGATCCTACTATTTAAACCCTAAACCCTAAAAACCCTAAACGCTATTTTTATACATTCCCACATCACTCCGGACTGCCTCAGCGCCTCCCTTCCCTTCTTCGAAGCCCTGAAGCCTCCCAGAGAACACCACACCCATATTCAACTATTCAAGCCAATTCTTCGAAACACTTGAAGAGCACTGGCTTCATAAGCTACTACCCTAAACCCTAAACCTTAAACCCTAAACCCTAAACCCTAAACCTACTACCTCCGAGTTTTGAGTTCAGCGCTTTTGGGATTGCAGTTGAGGCCTGCTGCAGGCTGTCTGCTTGCGCGGTTTAGGGTTTAGGGTTTAGGGTTTAGAGGATTTAGGGTTTAGAGGATTTAGGGTTTAGGGTAGTGTTTTGAATATCCTGTCAGGTTTCTAGGGTTTAGAGGGCTTATGGGGCTTGTAAGGGTTCTTCCGGGTTTGTGCGGTGTCTGGGTTTGTAGGTTGAGGGATGGTTCTCTTCATGACACACGCGGCGCCCACCATTTATCTTGTCCCTAAAGACTACACTCCTTTTAACTTGTTTTCAGGCTTGGTTAACCCTTTCGGTAGACAGGCAGGGTGTAGGCTGCTGAACAAGGAGTGAGCAGGCCCAGAAGTTTCCGGAGATTAGGGAGTAGGCTTCACAGGTATGGCTGAGAGGTGTGGGCGAAGTCTGTGGGCTGTCCGCGGGCGGCAGCTCAAACAACGCCCAGACCCCCCAAGCCCCCTAAACCCTAAACCCTCAAACCCCAAACCCTAAACCCTAAACCCTATACCCCACAGAGAGACTCCGAGGCTTCCAGGCCTCTGCCTGAAGCTTTGGGCCGCCGCCGCGGCGGAGTGGCGCGGCGAGCGCCGCTGCCGCGCGAGGCGCGGCCGCACCCTTCGGTCCTTAGGCTGGCTTAGGGCTTAGGGCTTAGGGCTTAGGGTTTAGGGTTTAGGGTTTAGGGTTTAGGGCTTAGGGCTTAGGGTTTAGTGTTTAGGGTTTAGGGTTGAGGGTTTAGGGTTTAGGGGTCTAGGGTTTAGGGTTCAGGGTTCAGGGTTCACGGTTTGGGGTTTGGGGTTTGTGGTTTAGGGTTTAGGGTTTGTTTGGAGTTTAGGGTGTTTAGGGTGTTTAGGGTGTTTAGGGGTGCAGGGTAAGGGTTGGGGTTGATGGAAGTTTGCCACAAGACAAGGCACAACGAATCGGCAGACCTCAATCCGACATCCCATGTGGAAGCTGTTTTCGGGCTTCAGGGTTTAGGGTTTAGGGTTTAGGGTTCAGGGCTAGTGCTACAGCTATGGTTTAGGGTTTAGGGCTAGGGTTCGGGGCTGTGTCCCCTCAGACCCTGTTTCCATGTCCTTGGCAGGCGCAGCGCCGTCGCTGGTCTGCCCCCCAGCACTGAGTTTCAGGGGGCCACGCCCTGGGCATTCGCATGGGGTTGCAGTCATGTCTGAAGTAGGGTTTTAACGGTTTAAATTGGTTTTGGTGAGTATATACTGTGTTCCTTGCACATAACGATGCGTTTAGATGGTGTATGAGGGTGTTCTTTGGGGGCACTAGGAACAGACACAAACCTCTACAAAGTCTGGGGCTGGGCTCGGTTAAAAATGTCTCGGAGCAAGAGGCAGGAGGCACATCTCTGTTGCAGGGACCCTAAACCCTAAACCCTAAACCCTAAAGCCTAAGCTCTCAGCCCTTCTATACACCCTGGATCGGCGTTAGATTTTCTGCAGCCAGTCGGGCCGGGTTTAGGGTTTAGGGTTTAGGGTTTAGGGTTTAGGGTTTAGGGTTTAGGGTTTAGGGTTTAGGGTTTAGGGTTTAGGGTTTAGGGTGTAGGGTTTAGGGTTTAGGATTTAGGGTTTATAGGGTTTAGGGTTTAGGGTATAGGGTCGTTCATGATCCCGATATGTCTGCCACCTGTCTCTTCCTGCTTTGCACCGCCTAGAAACCCCCGAAGTACCCTGAAGCCGAAAGGTCAAACCCCTAAACCCTAAACCCTAAACCCCAAACCCTAAACCCTAAACCCTAAACCTACAGCCCCAAACCCCCTGCACCACAGGCAGCATCCTACAGAGGCAGCTGTTGGGCAGTTCTGCAGGGAGTTTCCAGCAGGGTTTAGGGTTTCAGGGTGTAGGGTTGAGGGTTTAGGGTTTAGGGTTTCAGGGTGGAGGGTTGAGGGTTGAGGGTTGAGGGGTTTAGGGTAGGGGGCAAGCTTGCGGCTGCGTTTGCTCGACGCCTTTTGAGGTTGTTTGAAGTTTTCTTCTGGGCTTTTGGGTTGAAGGTTAGTTGGGTTTGTAGGGTTCAGGGTTTGGGGTTGATAGGGTTTTAGGTTTAGGGTTTGGGATTTGGGGCTTAGGGTTGGAAGGGGCCGTCACTATGAGAGTGTTTTTTTTCTAAGTGGTGTTCCAAGACCCGCAGCAGCGCATTCCGCCCAAGTGTTCAACACCGCTGGGACGCAAGGTTTCCTGGTTTCGGGCGTGCGGGTGCTTGGTAGCCCAGTGGTACCCCCTTTTTTTAGGTTCTAGATTCCCTTTATGAAGTAACCCACCCCCGAAGAAGCCCACGCTCATTACGACGTGGTTGCTGGGCTACCAAGGGTGTGAGGTGATGATGTATAGGGTGTCAAGGTGATTTCGGGCACAGGCTTGAGGGCTTATAATCTGACTGAGGGCTTTCGCTTTTATATGAGGTGAGTTACAGGGTTTGGGGTTTAGAGGGGGTGGGGGGGGGGGGGGGGGGGGGCTGGCATCCATGTCCCTGCTCCCTGGAGCACACTGATTCGCAGGCTGATGGTTGGAGGTCATTGGGAAGTCGCTGCGAAAGAAAGTTCTGACGTACGCAGAGTCCACACTTCAAGTAGGGCTTTGATTGGCGAGCTTGCGAATGTCCTGGTGGGGGAATGGGAGTAATAAGAGTTTTGGATTTTTGGGGTTGTTTTTGGTTTTTAGGGGGTTTTAGGGATTTTGTGTCTTTTGTAATGGTTTTTAGGGTTTCTTGAAGTTTTTTGGTTTTTTGTCAGTGCTTTTAGGGTTTAGCCGTAAACCCTACCCAGCCAGTCCCCCTGAAACTCTAAGGTTGGGACCTGAGTGTGGTCCCTTACCCTCGGCCCTGTTTGTTTTCGGGATCCGAAGTATGGGCCCTTACTAACATTACTATGATGATGATGATGATGATGATTTTTGTCAGCCTTGTTATTTGTGATCAGGTAATTATTGTGAAGGAGTATGATTACTGTTAAATATATATATATATATATGTTGTATGCAAGGGACCCAAAATAAGGGCCCATACTCGGGACCCTGGAGAAGCCCCAAAGCCCTTGAGAGCTCCAACCCTGTGCCAGGGCCTAGGGTTCAGGGTTAAGGGTTTAGGGTTTAGTAAAGGGATTAGGGTTAAGGGTTTAGGGATTAGTAAAGGGATTAGGGTTTAGGGTCTAGGGTTTAGGGTTTAGGATTTGAGAGCCAGGGCGGTGATCGCCTCCGACCTTGGTGCGGTCGCCCTCGCCGCCTTGCAGCATGGATGCTCCGCTCGGTGCCTGTGCTTGACCCGAACCCTGAACCCTAAACCCGAAACCCTAAATCCTAAACCCTAAATCCTAACTTTGAAAGCGAAACCCTAAACCCTAGATTGCTTAGCATATGCTTGCATATATGGGCTAGTACATTTAGGTGGTGAGGGCCAGGGTGGGAGAGTCGATGAGAGAGATGGTGAGAGATATAGAGACAGCGAGAGTGCGAGTGGGTGTGAGTGTGTGTTTTGCAAGTTCTTAGGGGGTTCGGATGGCAAAAGCTTCTGAAGATGGCATTTCGTTCGGCCGCCTTCCAAGTCCAACTGGGCACCTGCGTTTCTGCTTTCACGGATAGCTCAACAGCCAGTTTGCACATAAACCCTAAACCCTAAATCCTAAATCCTAAATTCTAAACAAGTCCGGCATCGCCTTCGGAGCAAGCGCCCAGACCTTCAACGGGTGGCGACGGCTTCGGCGGACGGCTTGGCGCAAGGCGTCCCTCTCGGGATGTTAGGGTGTAGGGTTTGGGGTTTAGAGTTTAGGGGTCAGAAACGGGGTTTAGGGTTTCGGGCTAGGGTTTAGGGTTTTGTGGTTTTAGGGTTTGGGGCTTAGGGTTCAGGGTTTAGGGATTTGGTTTGTTTGGGGACGGCGTCGTCGGGGAAGTGTTAGGACTTCACGTTTGGGCCGGACACCTGTCGCGGAAGTTCGCAGGCTTCAATGTAAGTCCATTCGCAGATTGCTTTAATTACTGTATCGAGTACCCTTACAGACGACGCGCGGCGCGTGCCACGTGATGAAGCAAAGTAGCAAGCCACAGTTAGAATTTGGTGTTCGAAGTCCTTGGAGGCCAACGGGCTACCGGCCAAGCGATATGGCCCAGCGCTCAGAGTGGAGGGGTATGAAGATCGGTGAAGGTGAAATCCATAAGCGCCACCACCTGCGACAGCTGTGCGAAAAGGTCGTTGTCCGGACTCTGTGAAGGAAACTTGTGAGGTGTCTGCGTTGGCTTGAATGTTCCTCTGATCTGCGCTTGCCTTGTGATAGCCTGTTTTGCTGTTTCATTTTCGTAATTATAGCCAGTTTGTCGCACGCATTCACCCCTGGATCGTTCGTGAAGGCTTAACATCTTTTGCCGGCATCTGGCCGACTTTCGACTGCACATCTTATGTCGAGCTATATATATATATACATATATATATATGTATATGTGTACATATTCATTTCCTTTTAACCTGTAATGTTGTAGATTATAGCACACATATGTATACCATTGACATTGACCACATCATCAACGAGACACCTTTTTCGTGGTCAAGATTTAGTGTGGGTGTAGGCTGTGCGTTTTTGTACAGGGTTTTGGCTTTAGGGTTTTGGGGTTTTAGTGTTCAGGGCTTAGGGTTTTACAGTTTAGCTTGGCAAGCAGATCTGATACCGCTCGCGTTCACTTAAGATGCTGTAATCCCTTGCAGCTGTGCATGTGCATTATACCCCCTAAATCCAACTGACCATCCATGTGCGAGCTCCACAACTACGCATCTGACAGAGTTTACCAAAATCCATGGAATGTTGTAGACCCTGCGTACCCCAAGCTTATCAACCCTAGACTTTGTAATCCTGGACATACCCAGAGCACCCTGAATCCTAAACCCTAACCCCCAATTAAACCCCAAACCCTAAACAGGGTTTAGGGTGTATAGGGTTTAGGGGTTTAGGGGTTTAGGGTTGAGGGTTTAGGATTTAGGGTTTAGGGTTTAGGGGTTCAGGGTTTAGGGCTACCCTCCAGCTCCGGGAGGCCATCTCGCCTGCTTCCGCGCCTGGAGGCAGCGAGCGCGCAGGATGCGGGACGCGAGCATCCTGCTCCCCAAAGAGGCCTCCGCAGACAAGCCCGAGGGCTAGGATTTAGGGTTTAGGGTTTAGGGTTTTGGTGTTTAGGGTTTAGGGTTTAGGGGTTAGGGTTCAGGGTTTAGGGTTTAGGGTTGTCCACCAGCACTGCAGTTTTCGAAGTGGTCTCGAAATGCGCGCCGGGTTTTAGGGGTGTCAGCGGCACGGAGATGAACTTCAACACTGAGGCCCTCTCATACTCGAGGTTGAGGCAAAAAAAATTTAGGGTTTAGGGTTTAGGGTTTTGGGCTTAAGGGTCTTGCGTTGGGGACTTTGGGTTTGGGCGAAGCGGCTGCGGGCTTCGGACATCGAATTTAGGGCATGTCTCTCAACCCTAAACCCTGCACGGGCTTTGGGAGCCCTTGGTCCTAAACCCTAAACCCCGAAAACAAAAGCCCAACACCCTAAACCTTCCACTCTCAGCCCTTGCCCGCCCTTGTCCAGGAACGACTATTTGCTTAAGAGCCACTAAAAACAACAGATGATAGTCCATACTGCCCTTACAAGAAATAGTGTTTCTTATTTTTGGAGCCCTTGGCCATCCGTGCCCTAAACCCTAAACCCTAGACCCTAGACCCTAGACCCTAAACCCTAAACCCTAAACCCTAAACCCTAAACCCTAAACCCTAAACCCTAGACCCTAGACCCTAGACCCTAGACCCTAGACCCTAGACCCTAGACCCTAGACCCTAGACCCTAGACCCTAAACCCTAAACCCTAAACCCTAACCCTAAACCCTAAACCCTAAACTTCTCAAGCCACACACTGCGTCTGAAGGCTGCCGGGCCGGCAGAAAGGCACCACGGCCAGCAGCTCAGTCTCGGGCTTCGGGCTTCGAGGGCCTGGCTTAAGGTGAAGTAGGGTTTAGGGTTTAGGGTTTAGGGTTTAGGGTTTAGGGTTTAGGGTTTAGGGTTTAGGGTTTAGGGTTTAGGGTTTAGGGTTTAGGGTTCAGAGTTCAGAGTTCAGGGTTCAGGGTTTAGGGTTTAGGGTTTAGGGTTTAGGCTGGTTTGGGGTCCAGGGTTGTAAAGCTTGACTTAAAGGTCTATCGGGTTTCAGCTTGGGTGTGTTGCAAGCACCTATCTGTTGCCGATATAGACCGGAGAAAGGGCCAGCCACCGGAGGAAGGGCCTCGGTTCTTCAAGGGTTCAGGGTTCAGGGTAGCAGATCATGGCGTGCCCTGAAGGCCTAGGCCACCGGCCAACAGGGCCCTGAAGCCCTCAAAACGAAATATGCCTCTAGCACAATCCCAAAGCCCACGCGACCTAAGACCGCAAGAAAGCACGGGAACCATCCCTGCCCCTAGAAACCTAAGGGTCTAAACCCTCCTGCGCCCAATAACTCTAAAGTCCAGCCCCCGAAAGCCCTGTAACCCGATATAGCCCAATTCCCTGGTCATAGTTGGGTAACATTTTACATTTTTAAGGGTACTTAAACCCAATAAGGAATAACATTTAAATTTTTAACATTATCCCAACCATGAACTAGATTCAATCCTAGACCGAACAAACGCCAGGCCACGGCCTGTGCTTCTGCGTTTGGCGACGCCGGGTGCGTCACCAGCGGCACGTCCGCGGCGTACTGCTCAAGGAGGCCTGCAGGGTTTAGGGCTTTAGGTTCAAGACTGTATAAGCCTTTACCCGTTCATTAGCTTCCGAAAAACTCCCAAAACCCTAAACCCTAAATCATCATTGATCCTATGGCTTTGGGTTCTGGGGGAGGGCCAGGGCGAGAGAGAAGAGGGCGAGTGGGGGGCCCTCAAGCAATTCACCCCGATGGTCGGGGTGACTTAGAGGTGGCTACAAATCTGAGGCCTTACCGGAAGGCGCCATGAAGGCACTGTGATTTGCCTAGGGCCCCTCGGGCCGTTATGGGGTTCCTTGGCTGTTGTAGGGTGGCATGTGTTCTCCATGTCTGTCATAATCCGCACTTGTGCCGGCTCAGCACCACACATTTTGAACATTGGACGCATTGGACTGTAGAGCTATAGCGAAACGGAAGTCGTTCCAATGACACAGTGCAATTTCGCGCCTGACACGAAAGACGTGGCAATGTGAAAAAGAGGGGCGTGGTGATTCTAAAGCCCTATGCCCTGAGCCCTATAAATTCTCCGCCTCCCTAATATGAGCCCAAAAGCCCGATAGTCTCGTACAGACCTTAGAAACCTCCAAAATCCTACATGAAAACCTTATAAACCCGATTACAAGCCTTAAATAATAAAGTCCCTTTCTTTGTGTCTATACCCTATCACCCCAGCGTAGACCCTGCAACCCCGCTTGAACCCTTTGACGAAGCCCTGACCCCATAAACTTATAAGAAACAGTAAACCCTAAACCCTAAACCCTAAACCCGAAACCCGAAACCCTAAACCTCAACCCTAAACACTAAACAAGTGAAAGCCCTCTTGCCTCAGCAGCGGGAGGTCGCTGCGTCCGAGGACGGCCTGAGGCGGCTAGCGCTGACCGCCAGGGGCCCTGGCTTTCGAAGGTTTGGGGTGTTTTTTTATGTATTAAGACCCGAGAAGCCCTTTTTTATGTATTAAGACCCTATAAACCCTTTTTGTTATGTATTAAGACCCTAAAAACCCTAAAAACTCTGCACCCATTTTAGGGTTCAGGAGCTCGGCGCTTCTTGCGGCCTCGAATTAGGGCTTTTCGAGGTTCCGGCTTGAGGGTTCCGGGTTTGCGGCAGGCCCT
Source organism: Symbiodinium natans (assembly GCA_905221605.1). Taxonomy (NCBI): domain Eukaryota; class Dinophyceae; order Suessiales; family Symbiodiniaceae; genus Symbiodinium; species Symbiodinium natans. The sequence goes on from CAJNDS010002527.1 coordinate 111,766, forward strand.
TGGGATATTTCATCTGCGCTTTTGTGGGGGTTTAAGAGGAACTCATTGGGGAAAAATATTCGGGTGGTTTCAAGCCTAGTACGTTGGGGTCGGGGATTGGGACTTCAGGGCTCTACAGGGTGTTGGGGTTTTGGTTTCGGGGCTTTTGACTCCGAGTTCATGGCGCTTGGCCGCCTTCCCCTGACAAGAGGTAACACCCTGAATGACCCGATAGTTCGCCTCAGCTCTGCGCGGATCCTGCAGATCGATCCCTTTTGCCCCAATCTCCATCCCGTCTAAGCTCTAAAAACTAAACCCCAAACTCCAAATCTCATCCCTAAACTTGCCCTAAACCCCAAACCCTACCATATCCACAGTCCTGAACCTTATGTGGTACTTAGAGCTTAAGGTTTCGGAGGATACGAATCAGGGCCATGGTGGCCATAGGTTTTGGGCTTCATGTTCAGACACAAGCCCAACGTGACAGTTGACACATCTTACAATGCTCACTTGGTAGCCCAGTGGTACCCTTTTCCCTTTTTTTGGTTCAAGGGTTCCCCTATAAACTAACCAACCAAAAAAGGGTGCCCTTATTATAATATGGTTACCGGGAAATACAGGAGACAAGGTAGCCCTTTCTTCTCGTCTAGGAATGGGATGGGACTGGTCGGCCAAGGTGGACTTAACTTAGGGTTTAGGGTTTCGGGTTGAGGGTTATGAGGGTTATGAGGGTTGAGGGTTTAGGGTTTAGACCTTAAAACTCTTGGAATTTCATGCCCCTGAGACCCAAGCTGCTGGGTTATAGTTCAAACGAGGGTTTAGTCTTTAGATAAACGACCTAGACCCGCCACAAACCTAATCGCGCGAGCGTTCCTTCTTGACCCCAATGGGCCAAATCGGGAGCATGACTGGGCAACCTAAACCATGTCCCTACTAGTAAAGCCCTCGACCTTCTCAACCCAAAACACCAAACCCTAAACCACATAAGCCGTAAACCCCGAAGCCCCAACCCGAATCTTTTTCAGCTCCTTCTCCCTTGCGAAGGCCTGGTCCGCAAGGCTGCGCCATCGCCAGGGCCGAAGACGCGGTCTGCGGCCTTAGCATCCGCTTGCGTGTGCAGGGCTTGGGTTCCCCCAAAAGGTCCATGGTGCCCATATAGTACATATTTGTAAAGCTACTGTTCAGGAACCCCTTCAAGGCCCAAGTACATGGACCCTTTGAGTTCTGGGGTTTTCGGTGTAGGCTCGGGGCACCCGTAGGGTTTTGTAGAGCTTCTGGGCTTTAGGGTTGGGGTCTTGGTTCAGCTAGGGCTTGGCTTCAGCGGTTGAGGGTTCATGTATCTAAGGGGTTTCGGGGTAGGGTCGTCATCAGGGTTCGTTGGGAACTGTTCAGTCGCAGCGTAGCTCGACTTGCAAAGAAATGTGTAAATCCTTCGAAGTGAACCAGATGCAATTTAGGTTTGTTTTTGTGTAGAGGGCTTCTTGTTTAGGGTTTCGGCTTCGATTTCGGGATGCAATGGCTGACGACCAGCATAGGATCCATAGCCCCCTTTTCCCTTTCGTATTGGCGCCTGCAAAGGATCCTGAACTCGTCCTGCATCACAATGCCCCCACCCACCCACCCACCCTTTCCACCCACCCTTCAACCTGAAGACGACCGAATAAGCTGACGGCCAAATAGAAGCACTGGGATGCCAAAAATGGCCGTCCTTAAGTCGAGGGGCTTATGACAAAGATAGTGACCCTTGTGTCAGTATAGGTAAAGGGCATATGTTGGGATGTTCCCCCTTCTACTAACAGTCCTTAATAGGGATTATAGTACCCCCTTATATATTGAGGACTGTTAGTATACGGGGGAACATCCCAAGGCATATGAAGTAGGGTTTATAATACTGTTTTTGGTGAGTGTATATAAGGTTCCCTTTTAAAATTGGTGAGTGTATATACCTGGTGTCCTTTTGGGGGTACAAGAAATATATACCCTACTTCATATGATATCTAGTGAAGGTAGCTATGCCCTAAACCAGCAAGCAGCCCTTTCGAGCAATCAGATTGAGGTGTTGCCTAGGCGACCTTAATTTCCGCACCATCTTTTTGTACATGGTAACCACCGTAAAAACTCCCAGACCCATACAGGGCCCCTAAACCCTAAACCCTAACCTCTAAACCCTAAATCCTAAACCCTATACCCTAAACCCTAAACCCTAAACCCTAAACCACCGGGGAATATCGATTCTTCTCGGAAAACACAGGCATCTCAGCTGCCGACCGCGTTGCCGTGAAGCTTCTGGCGAATCAGGCCCGGCCCCGCCTGGGTCGCGTCTTAGTTGGTTAACGGAGGGCCCAAAAAACCCTAAACCCTAAGCCCTAAACCCTAAACCCTATAAAACCCGAAACCCTAAACCCTAAACCCTATCAAGCCCTAAACCCTAAACCCTAAACCCTAGACCCTAAACCCAAAACCCTATAAAACCCTAAACCCTATAATCCCTAAACCCCAAGACCTCAACCCATCGAGCTGCTGAATGCAGGGCCGCGGCTTGCTAGCTGTGGCACTTCATGGCCGCGCTCCTGGAAACTTTACCGGCTTAGGGTTTAGGGTTTAGGGTTTAGGGTTTAGGGTTTAGGGTTTAGGGTTTAGGGTTTAGGGGCTTCGATGCAGTTCCTTCTAGGGTAGCCCACTAAATCCCGAAGAATGAAACCGGAACGTGCTTGAAAACATGCAAGCCTGCATCCTGGTCCAATCACAGCTCAAGCCATCAACAGCCTCAATATCTGCACGTACGATCCTAAAACCTAAACCCGAAACCCGAAACACAAAGCGCCCCCGCACCTCAACGATTGAATCCTAGAGGCCCTCCTGAATCCTGAAGGCCCAGAAGGTTGGAGACCCCGAATCCTTTTTGTTGCACCTGTGAACCTTGAAGCCAGAAGCCACTCAACCCCAAACCCTAAGCCCTAAGCCCTAAACCCTAAACCCTAAACCCTAAACCCTAAACCCTAGCGTCCGCCAAGTTGCCGAGGCTGGTGGCTGACCAATCTGCTGAGGAGACATGGAGATCGAGACAGGCCGGGCGCTTGGCAGCGCGGTGTAACATGCGACAAGATTCCTGGGTTTAGGGTTTTAGGGTTTAGGGTTTAGGGTTCAGGGTGTAGCGTTTAGGGTTTAGGGTTTAGGGTTATAGGGTTTAGGGTTCAGGGGTGTGCCCTTATGTTAAGGGCCGTATTTGACAGGGACCCGAACAGGGAAGGTTCAGGGTTTTAGGGTAGCTGAGCGGTGCTATGCTGCCTGCTGTGGGGCTTTTGGTTCCCCTGTGAATGCTACCAACAACATAACGGGTGCCCTGATCATAGTTGAGGGCATAGAGGCATGTTGTTTAAAAATGGGTTTCGGCCTTAGCCTTTGCAGCTTGGGTTGAGGGTTCGGGTTTGAGGGGCCTTAAGTCTGAGGATGTTGGGATAACGCACGTAGCATGAACATGAACGAAACTTAGCGATAAGATTGGCATCAGCATCAAAATTGAAATAGTAGTAGTCGTCGTCGCAGTCGTAGTCGTATTCGTAGTAAGAAGAGGAGGAGGAGAAGGGGTCGGAGTCGGGGTGCCCCAAGCAGTAGCAGTCACACCTTTTCTCTAATCTATCATAGACTAAGTCATTCATGGCTTTCAGGGGCAAGATGCTCCACCTTTCTTTATTGTTATAGGCTTCACTGGCCATGGCGGCTCATGACTTTGGAAAATCAGGACGACTTAGGGCGTGCAGGGTCGGATCGATCAGGATTGCAGGTGCCCATCGCGAGCACGCGACGTGCGTTCGACAAACTCCAATCCCGAAACCTGTTAATGTTCAGACCCTAAACATCCCTAAACGCTAAACCCGAAACCCTAAACCTTAAACCGCCCTGAAGCAATACATGTATGAGATCTCTGCTCCCAGCTTCCACTTGGGCATGCAGAAGCTGCACCGTTGGCGGGCCTACAGTGCTGCGCGGCACGAAGCAGGGTCTAGGGTTCTGGAGGGTTTAGGGTTTAGAGGGCATCAGATGAAGGATTTGCGGAATTCTTCATGGACTCAGGCGTATGTTTGGAGTGCTATGTCCATGAGGGTCAAACCCCTTTCAACCCAGTACTGCCTTAAACCCTAAACACTAATTAAACCCTAAACCGTGAGGGCTTCCAAGGGCTTGAGGAGTTGCAGAAACAACGTTGCTTGTGTCCTCGGAAGGAGGTCCCGTGATCAAGGAGTGTACACTGTACATACCCTAAACCCTAAACCCGAAACCCTAAACCCTAAACCCTAAACCCTAAACCCTTCTCTTAAGAGCCTTCAGGAAGCTTAGGGAGAGTCGGGTTTGGGGTACAGAGGCTCTGTGGGGCTTGGCCAAGCTGGCAGCCCACCTGGAGTTGGGAGTTGAGGGGCCGCTGCTCAAGGCTTTTAAGGGCGATGTGCCGGAAAACAACACCCCCCCCCCACGACAGGGTTTAGGGTTTAGGGTTTAGGGTTTAGGGTTTAGGGTTTAGGGTTTAGGGTTTAGGGTTTAGGGTTTAGGGTTTAGGGTTTAGGGTTTAGGGTTTAGGGTTTAGGGTTTAGGGTTTAGGGTTTAGGCTGAGCATGATCTTGGAGAAGTACCTGCTTTCAGGTGCTCAAACCCCGTTGACGAACTGTTTCATTGCCAACATGTGCCTTATAGAAGCCAACATGTGCCTTATAGAAGCCTACAACGTGGCCTTCTTGGCTTCTAAACCCTAAACCCTAAACCCTAAACCCTAGAAAATCCTCCACTAAGGAGCGTGCAGCAACAGGCCAGGAGTGAATGGCAGCAGCTGGTTGTGGCGCTGCTTTGTTTTATATTCGTATCATCTTATAGTTATTATGGTATTGTGTAAGTATTTTAGCATGTTATTGCGGTATATCTGTGCATTAGTATGTTTTTATGTATTGTTCTATTCATATGTGGTCCGACATAACGTCCAGTGTTTTGAACTAGCACGGGATTGTTGTGGTAGCTGCAGGCTGTTCACACTTTGGGTCGATCTGAGATGCAAGGCTACACTGGCTTTGCGCGAACCCTAAACCCTAAACCCTAAAACCCTTCTTGATGATTCACAGTTGGGATATGGGCTCATGCAAGGCACGTGGGTTGGTAGTCAAGGTCGAAGACCTGTGTGTAGGGGCATAGACCACGCTTAGAGACAACCCGTTTATTCCCTTCTTTTAGGGTTTCGAATACATTACAACCCCCTTTAAAAACAAAAAGGGCGCCCCTTGTATACAGCCTGTGCCAGGCACTGCGCTGTCGGCTGCGCTGACGCTGGGAGCCGGCGAGGCGTCACGAGTCACCAGCCTCTAAGACTCTAAGCACAACAGACAGCTACGAGCGTCAACCTCCGAAACACTCGAAGCCGCAGTACCTTGTGCTACCCAACTATGCCCCTCATAGGTGGCTTAGGAAAGCTGGCGTTGGACTGATATTTTAGGGTTCAGGGTTTGGGGATTAAGGCTACTGAGGTTTATGGCTTGTGTGCAGGGTTTTTGGCTGTTCGGGCTGTTTGTCGGACAGGGATGTTGGGTTCTGCATTTGAATTGTTACTAGTCTCGCAGCTCCACATAATTGTTGCTTCTTGTGGCACTGCAACAGATTTCTTTGGGAGTTGGGGTTGAGGTGAAACAGAACTAAACAGCCCTGTTTCGAGCACCTCGCCAGGCCCTCACAGAAGCGCAGCGAAAGCACTTCCTATCAGCACCTGGGCAGGTGAACCATGGTCCATGGCACTGTTGCTTTTTTTTTTGGGGGGGTGGGGGGTGGGGGGGGGTAGGGCGTGGACATTATTTTATGAACTCACGTAGAAGGGGTTTCAGGGTTTAGGCGCTGAAAACTACCCCGCGAGTTTCCTTCAAGCAAAATTGTCGAACCGTACGGCCTATAAAGCCATCCACCTGACCAAGCCGGCACATCATGGGCATCAGCTAGCAAAGCCTGTGAGCATCCGCCAGCCAAGCTCGCGCATCATGAGCATCAGCTGGCAAAGCCCGCGCATCATGAGCATAATCCGACATAGCTCGCGCAGCATGAGCATCAGCTTGCCAAGCTCGTCAACATCAGCCGGCAAAGCCCGCGCGTCATAAACATAAACTAGCAAAACCCGGGAACATCAGCCGACAAAGCCCACTCATCATTCGGCCGGCACAACACGCGCATCATGAGCATCAGCTGGCAAAGCCCACCCATGATGAGCATCAGCTGGCAAAGCTTGGGAGCATCAGCTGGCAAAACCCGCGCATCATGAGCATGAGCTGGCAAAGACCGCGAGCATCAGCCGCGCATCATGAGCATCAGCTGGCAAGCCCGTGAGCATCACCAGCATCAGCCGGCAAAGATCGTGAGCATCAGCCGGCAAAGCTCGCGCATGATGAGCATCAGCTGGCAAAGCCCGTGAGCATCAGCCGGCAAAACCCGCGCATCACAACCATAAGCTGGCAAAGCCCGTGAGCATCAACTGGCAAAACCCGCGCATCGCCAGCATCAGCTGGCAAAGCCCGTGAGAATCAGCACGCACGTGAGCATCAGCCGGCAAAGCCCGCGCATCATGAGCATCGGCAAAGCCCGCGCATCATCAGCATCAGCTGGCAAAGCCCGTGAGCATCAGCCGGCAAAGCCAACGCATCATGAGCATCAGCTGGCAAAACCCGTGAGAGCATGAGCCGGCAAAACCCGCGCATCATCGGCGTCAGCTGGCAAAGCCATGAGCCGGCAAAGCCCGCGCATCATCGGCGTCAGCTGGCAAAACCCGTGAGCATCAGCCGGCAAAACCCGCGCATCATCGGCGTCAGCTGGCAAAGCCCATGAGCATCAGTCGGCAAAGCCCGCGCATCATGAGCATCAGCTGGCAATGCCCGTGAGCATCATCGGCGTCAGCTGGCAAAGCCCGTGAGCATCAGCCGGCAAAACCCGCGCATCATCGGCATCAGCTGGCAAAGCCCGTGAGCATCAGCCGGCAACGCCCGGCGCACCACTAGCATCAGCCGGCAATGCCCGTGAGCATCAGGCGGCAAAGCTCCCGCATCATGAGCATGAGCTGGCAAAGCCCGTGAGCATCAGCCGGCAAAGCTGGCGCATCACTAGCATCAGCTAGGCCTTACAAATCCCGGAAGTCCTTCGTCATGAGCATCGCGTTGAACTCCTAAACCCTAGACCCTAAACCCTAAGCCCCAAGCCCTAAACCCCAAACCGTAAGCCCTAAACCTTAAACCCTAAACCCCAAACCCTAAACCCTAAACCCTGAACCCTGAACCCCTAAACCCCACCGCCCAAGTCCGAGGTGCGTGCATTTCTCGAGTGGCGCAGGACGCTGTCGGAGCTGGGGTGCCAAGAGGGTGGGGTTTCGGGTTGGTTTAGGGTTTAGGGTTTAGGGTTTAGGGTTTAGGGTTTAGGGTTTAGGGTTCAGTGATTAGAATTAGGGTTTTATAGGTTTACGAAGGGTTGTTATAGGGTTTAACCAGTTTATAGGGTTCATGTAGAATCTGGGGGGGGGGGAGGGGCAGGGTGGTCTGTAGGGTCAGAAATTTCGCCATATGCTACCCTGCACCTCCGGGGGGGCTTAGAGAGGTGGATGGCCCCTAAAGTTTATAGGGCTTAAGAACGGGGGTTTAGGGTTTGGGGTTTGAGGTTTAATGCTGTAGGGGTGTGAAGGGGTTTGGGTTTAGGTCAGGGCTAGGCTTTCGGGGCTCAGTTTGTTTGTCGCCCTTCCGGCTCCGCACTGCCAGGGCTCAGGTCTTCGAATGCGGAGTGTGTGATGGCTGTTTTTGGATGGTTTCAACTCTCATGGTACGGATAAGAGTTTGTCACCCCTCAACCCGAAACTGCAAACTAAACGCGAAGCCTCCGCATTTCCCCGCGTGTTGCGTTGTTTTGGGGCCTACGCCGGCACAATAGGCAACAACTCACCAGGGTCCGCATCGGGGTCTACGCCGGCAGAATTGGCTAAACTGATGAAGGTCTGGCATTTCAAGTTCAGATTCAAAGCAGCTGTTGTGGTTCCAAGTTCCACCCTAAACCCTAAGCCCAAAACCCTACTGTAAACCCGTCTCGTGCCTGAAAGGGCCCGCGAGTCTGCGGTTGCTCACGGCAAGATCGAGCTTCGCGACTCGTCTTTGACAGTTTCAGGCTTCAGGTGTTCGCAATGGCGGCCCTCAGTCAAGTAGGCTGGGGTTAGAACCCTCATTTTAGGAAGCTTACCTTAAGAACCCACAATTCTGTAGGTTCTTTTTCGATTTCGTGTAGGAATCTTAGGTAACCTGCGAACATCAAAATGGCATTGGGGTTCTTAAGGTACTCTCCCAGCTTAAGGTTTTAGGTGCGGAGCCTGTCGCAAGGTAAGCAACTCCTACAGCGTGTGGCCACGGTGTGGGCAGAGGATGAGGCCATGTTCGCCGTCAAGGGGCCATGTTTCCCTAAACCCTAAGCCCGAAGCCCTAAACCCTAAATCCTAAATCCTAAAACCTAAACTCACACCGCGTGGGCTTCAGAGCCCAGCTGACCCGCTTCCCATCTCCAGGGTATGGGGTTTCGTTTCCGAAGCCTGCGTCTGCAGAAAGCCCCCCTGGCCTTGGGGACAAAATGAACCCTAAAAGGGTTTATGGTTCATATACCTGAATAGGAATCATAGTAGTATAGGGTATGTAACCCCAATTTTAAAGTTCATTTCGTCCCCAAGGTGGGAGATTCCGAAAGTTCGCGTAGCCCTTGACACCGGAACATCGTGGAATACCCCGAGAAAGGGCCCACGAATTGTCGGAAGCCCCCACATTCCCCACATGTTGAAGAAAGACCTCTCTGCCTGGTGGACAGCGGCAAGTCAACCCTTGCAGTGAAGTCTCACAACACTTCAGGAGTCCGAATTAGGGTTTAGAGGGTTTAGGGTGTAGGGTTTACAGCCAAGATGTCTCATACGAAGGGTTGAATTTCAAGTGCTTGATGGTGTTCAACTTACGCCCGGTGTTGAATGCAGGTTGCCTTGAGGGTTTATCTGGAGTTCGGGGTGGCAAGGCCGATGCTATCCTCTCCTACACACCCCTGTTGCTGAAATCTCCTTTGCAAGATAAACAAACCAACCCTTAGCCCGAAACTCTCTAAACCCCAAACCCTAAATCCTAAACCCCAAACCCTAAACCCGAAGCCCCTAAACCCGAACCCTACAGGCGTCCACGCTCCTCCGCTCATCCTTGGACTTTTGGCGCTTCGCGCAACGTTCCGCAGTCGGTGCCCCAGGACTTAAGCTTGCGTAGGGTTTAGGGTTTAGTACCTTTGTGGTTCTTTACTGTAACTTTAGATCCTTAGCCTTTTTGGTTTTATTGTGTTTCTTAATAAGGCAGCTAAAATTTAGTTTATAGCTACCCTCCTAAGTGCAGCCAAGGTATGAAGTCTTTGGGGAGGGTTTAGGCCAGTATTTAGGCACCTACAGTAGGGTCCCTTTTTGGTGTTTTTTTTTGGGGCCTCTGCTAGTAAAGGAGTCTATGACACAAGGTTGCCTGATAAGGGCACTCTCATGTTATAGAAGCAACTTTACATGTCAATCTTTAAGTGCAGAGGTTCTAAGCGGGCAAGCGTCGGTGCGAACTCGAAGTTGAAGATCCCTGTCTTTGAAAGAATTGGGACCACTCTGTAGGGTTCAGGGTTTAGGGTCTAGTGGCCCAATCTGTAAAACCTGCACAGTAGTCCGTGATGTATTCTAAGTGAGACGGCAGCCTGGGCATGTTCTCAACGCACATAGTTCGCATGGTCTACACATTTTTTAACCCTAAACCCTATTTAGTAGCTGAGTACATAACCCTTAACCTTTTGTGCTACATATACAATCCCACCATAATAGAAAGGTGAACCTCTTTTGGGCCAGGGTGCTCAACAACTAGTCCCTTTTAGCCACATATAAGCCCCTTAAGTGCCCTAATATGGCTATAATTGGGTTACAAGTACAGCTTGTATTGGGTTCATAAGTACCCTGAGCCTCCAAAACCCTCTTTCGCAGACCCAGGGGCGCATCAAGAAGTTGGGCGTCGCGCGGCTGGCCTTGGTGGAGGGACTTGTGAGCACTCAGGCAGGGTGCAGGGCTCGTTGGCTTCGTTTAGTAGGAATTAGGGTTTAGGGTTTGGGGCTTAGGACTTGGTAGTGCAAATGGGAGTTTAGGTCCTTAAGGGGTTTAGGCAGCCAATTTAAGACATTTGCGACTTGTTGTTGCTACCTTAGGGGTGTTTGTGGGTTGCCCACAAGGCAACCATGTTGGAAGCCGTAAGCGCTCCAAGTACAATCTGGCAATACTCTGCTCGTCATTTCAGGCTTCAGATCCTACTCAAAGCAACATTCCACATACATGGAGGTGTCCGACACCTGTATTGGGGTTCTGATTAGAAGGGAACCCTACTATTTAGGGCGTCTATTTTATAGGGGTCCCTAATTTTCGTAAACCCCACATATTCACAACGGACGCCGGTCCAAGACTCCAAGCATGCGTTTGTGGGGCGGTTTAGGGTTTATAGGGTTTCGCGTTTAGGGTTTAGGGTTTAGGGTCTTGCAGGACAGTCAGGGCTTCATTCCTAAACACTATGCCTCATGGCCCAGAACCAGAAACCCCTAAACACAGCGCTTTGCCGGCTGATGCTCACGGGCTTTGCCAGCTGATGCTCATGATGCACGGGCTTTTCCCCTAGTCGCAGCTGCTTTAAAGTGCATCCCATGCAGGGCGAGAAGACCAGCCTGAGCCCAAGCAGTTTTAGGGCTTATCGGGCTCATCCTTGGGACGAAATGCACCCTAAAATTGGGGTTATATACCCTATATACTACTATGATTCCTTTTTAGGTATATGAACCATAAACCCTTTTAGGGTTCATTTAGTCCCCAAGGATAGGGCTCCAGGGTTTAGAGTTTCTAGGGCGTTTGTTGGCTTACCGGGCTCATCGGGTGTCGGGTTTACAGGGCTTCTAGGGCTTTTAATTCGCGTGATTTGGCTTTTCGCGTTTAAGATCGTTCCGGGCAGAGTCGCCTACTGTATCCAAGGAAACAATAGTTTTGGGGGGGTTCTTAAGCACATAGTAGTTTAAGCTAACCATCAGGGAAGGCTCCTCGACGTCCTCAACCTCTTTGAGGAATTTGCTTTCTACCCTGAGCCCTACAAACCCTACAAACCCTAAAACCCTAAAACCCTAAAACCCGAAACCCCCTAAACCCACAAAACCCTACACTCCCTAAACCCTAAACCCTCTAACCCCTAAACCCTAGACCCTAAAGGGCTGCGAATCCTGCCCAGCCCCTGCGGACTCCCTGGTTACGGTCAACCTCAGGGACCCCAAACCCTGACACCCTTGACAGCCTCCTAAACGGTTTAGGGTTTAGCTAGGGTTTAGGGTTTAGGTTTTTAGGGTGTTTACGGTTTGGGGCTTAGGGTTTAGGGTTTCGAAAAGCCCTCGTTTTTGTTTTCCAATTGTCGGTCTGCATGTTATAGGGTCACTTATTCTCGTAAACCCCCCATGTAGAGGTTGAAGGCTTGGTAGGTTGAGTTGTAAGGGTTTAGGAGTTAAGGGGCTCATGGGCTTGTTAGGGTTTAGGGTTTAGGGTTTAGGGTTTAGGGTTTAGGGGCTTAATCAGAATTTAGGGGATTTGGGGTTTGGGCTCAGGGCCCCAACACACCCGAAATCCTTGACACGTCAGTCCACGAGGCTACTTGTTCCTGCCCGGAGCCCAGGGTGCACAACTGTGAGGGTTTAGGGTTTAGGGTTTAGGGTCTAGGGTTTAGGGTTTAGATGGGTTTAGGTTTAGGGTTTAGGGGGGTTTTGGGCGTGACGGCATCAATTGGCGGGGTATGGGGGGGGGGGGGGGCCTTGCAGAATCTTAGCTAAGGCTTGTTTACGGTTGCGTTCTTTCACACTGACTCTAGCAGTTTCCAAACTTTTACTCCTCACAAGGTGATTGATGTCGGAAATGTCCGTCTCTGCGCTCGTGAAGCACTATAGTAAAAAACCCTGAAAGCCTCGAACATCGCTAAACCTAGCCTAAACCCTAAAACCCTAAAACCCTAAAGCCCAAAAAACCCTGAAACCCTAAAACCCTAAAACCCTAAACCCTAAAACCCTAAAACCCTAAAACCCTAAAACCCTAAAACCCTAAAACCCTAAAACCCTAAAACCCTAAAACCCTAAACCCTAAACCCTAAACCCTAAACCCTAAACCCAAACAATGTTCACAACACGGAACAAGGTCTCCAGGTTTGCCAATAGCTCATAGAATCCCCAGCTGCGACACCCAGAGCCTCGTGTGTGGTTTTGGTGCAACTCTAGGCCCTGAAACCCTTACACCTCTAAAGGGTTTAGGGTTTAGGGTTTAGGGTTTAGGGTTTAAGGGTTTAAGGGTTTAGGGTAACCCTTGGCTTAGGGTTTAGGGTTGGGGTCTCACGCCTAAACCCCTTAGCCCTTAAAACTCCTCGAATCAAGGGATGAAGGCTCGTACCCCTAAGGTCATACCCTAAAGGTTGCCCTTAATTTACTCCTAGTATAGCCCTTATACTGCCATAAGTACCTTGAAAAAGGTCCAAAACCCGAACATGCAACCTTAAGGGTCCTAAACCCTGAACCCTGAACCCTAAACCCTAAACCCTAAACCCCAAACCCTGAACCCTAAACCCTGGATCAAAGGCAGCACCTACTGGAGCTCTGGCGGGGTGTTTGCCTGGAAGCCTACGAGGTCGGCAGTGCTTTTGGGGGGAGTTGCCGGGTCAAGGGCTTAGGGTTTGGGGACCCAGAGTTCCGTTTAGGGTTTAGGGTTTAGGGTTTAGGGTTTAGGGTTTAGGGTTTAGGATTTAGGATTTAGGGTTTAGGGTTTAGGGTTTAGGGCTCTAAGGTTCTAGGGTTTAGGGAGGATTCAAGGCATGTAAGGGTCAGGGTTTGGGGTGCATGGGGTTCAATGCTGTAAGGGATCAGTGTTCGGCAAGGGGCATTAAGGCCTTTAATGTTCCGAAGTTCGGGTTTGGGGCTTAAACCCTGAACGTCTAACCCTAAACGCCAACCCCTGTAAAGCTTAAACCCAAGACTTCAAGTCCCAAGCCCTAAACTTCAAACACCCTGTGAAACCTGAGCCCCAAACCCCAAACCCCAAACCCCAAACCCCAAACCCTAAACCCTAAACCCCAAACCCTAAACCCCAAACCCCAAACCCTAAACCCCAAACCCCAAACCCCAAACCCCAAACCCCAAACCCTAAACCCTAAACCCCAATCCCCAAACCCTAAACCCCAAACCCTAAACCCTAAACCCCAAACCCCAAACCCTAAACCCCAAACCCCAAACCCTAAACCCCAAACCCTAAACCCTTAAACCCTGCTCCCCAAACCACTCCCAGGAGCGACGCCGCTGGGAGCGGCGCCAGCTCGCGGCCTCGGTCCTCGCTGGCAGGCGCTGAGATTTGGTTTAGGGTTTAGGGTTTAGGGTTTAGGGCTTAGGGCTTAGGGCTTAGGATTTAGGATTCAGGGTTTAGGGTTTAGTGTTTAGGTTCAGAGTGACGGGGTGAGGGTTGTGGGTTAGGGTTGCCCTAAGGTTTTGGGGTCTAAAGGGTCTTGAATTTTAGGGTTTGATGGATGTGGCGGCTACTAGCTTTTTTGTTTTTAGGGTTGGCTCCGGGAATTGTGGAAAAGCGCACACGCAAGCCGGAACAAAGACCTGGCAGCCTGGCAACATGACACACACACACACAGACACACACACACACACACACACACACACACACACACACACACACACACACACACACACACACCCACCCACCCACCCACCCACCCACCCACCCACCCACCCACCCACCCACCCACCCACCCACCCACCCACCCACGCACGCACGCACGGCACGCACGCACGCACGCCCGCACGCACGCACGCAGCACGCACGCACGCACGCACGCAACGCACAGCGCGCGCCGCGCGCCTCGCACACACACACACACACACACACACACACACACACACACACACACACACACACACACACACACCACACACACACACACACACACACACACACACACACAACACACACACACACACACACCACACACACACACACACACACACACACACACACACACACACACACACACACACACACACACACACGTGCGCGCACGCACACACACACACACGAGAAACTCAAGTAGACTGCCGCTCAACCCACAAGCCTTAGCCTCACTCGAAGTTTCTCTACAGCCACCCTCGAAGTGTTTTCGAAGCTCTCCCTCCGGGTACGGGCTAAGAGAGGTCCCGCCTGGGGTCGCAAGTCCTCGAAAGCCAGGCGCCGCGGCCTCAGTGCCAGGAACACAGCGAGAGGCATTGTTGTAGGCTGATGTCTTGGTAGCCCATCATTGGTCCCCCTTCCCCTTTTGTTTTTGGTTCTGGGTTCCCTTGCAAAGTAACCAACCAAACAAGGGCACCCTTATTATTATGATTATTATGTCTTTATTATGTTTAGTACTTCTGTCATTATATTAGTTGTGATAAATTACTATTCTTCTTATTATTATGTAGTAGCTCCTCAAGTTGTAGGCTGATGTAGGGCGCAAGACAGACCCATGGCGAGTAGTATCCCCCAACGCCTAAGCTGGAAACCCTAAACCCTAACCCCTAACCTCTACACCTGAATCCTGAACCCTAAACCCTAAGCCCTGAAACCCAAAGCTATAGGCATACCAGGCCTGGAGTCCCATCCTGAAAGGTCCTTGAACCCTCAAAAAGCCCTTGAAACCTTACAGCCTAAGTAAAGACCTTGGAAGCAGTCAATACCTAAAAAACCTTACAGCCCCTTCCGACCCCTAAACGGCCCTGCACCACGTAAACCCCTAAATCCCCTAGGCCCCCTGAGCCTTCTCGATGCCCTGAACCCCCTGAACTCCCTGAACTCCCTGAGACCCCCTAAATAACCCCGCTAACCCCCTGGACCACCGAAACGCCCGATCCCCCTAGGCGAAACCCTCTAAGCCCTAAACCCTCAACCCTCTAAACCCGAAACCTTAAACCCTAAACCCCCTAAACCCCCTAAACCCCCCAAAACAAGAACCCTGAAACCCTAAGCCACTCCCCCCCTGAGCCCTGAAGCTCGTCGCGCCTCAGGTTCCAGGTGTGGCTCTCCATGGCACGGGAAAGCCGAGCAGGGCTGCCCTGGATTGAAGGGGGGGTTTAGGGTTTAGGGCTAGGGTTTAGGACTAGGGTTTAGGGCTCAGGGACGTGGGCTTAGGGATGTTAAAACCTAAACCCTAAACCCATAATTAAAGCCTAAACCGAAAACCTGAAACCCCCTAAACCCTATAAACCCTAAATCCTAAACCCCAAACCATGCTCGTGCCTCCACGCGCACCCGGGCCATGGATGTTCCGTTCGGACGATTGGAAGCAGAAGCAAAATACGAGAGAGAAGCGAGGAGGAAGTGCAGACTGGCAGAGGGTTCAGGGTTTAGGGTTTAGGGATTAGGGTTTAGGGTTTAGGGATTAGGGTTTAGGGTTTAGGGTTTAGGGTTTAGGGTTTAGGGAACGGGTGGCATCCGACGCTGCCTACCCTTACCCTTGGGAGGAGGGTTCGGGAGGAGGTGCCAGGGCCAGTGGCGGAGCCAGATGTGGAGGAGGGGCGAGAGAAAGAAGTGGAGGAGAGGAGGAGTTTAGATGGGCTTAGGGATGTTGAGGGTTTAAGGTTCCGGGACTTCGGGTTCAGGTTGGGTTAGGGTTAATGGATGTAGTTGGGTTGTGCATTTCGTTGGGTCTTGAAGGCTGTGCTAGGCTGGCTTTAGAGAGGTCTGCTGTGGCGTTCTTGGGTGTTTCGACCCAAACCTCCGAAACCTCCGTAGTCACTTGAATTGTCCCTAAACCCTGTCAGTAAATCTAAGGGGGGCTTTTATGCAAAGACTCAAAGAGCCACTTTAAAAAGGCGACTTCAAGGACCCCCCCCCCCCCCCCAAAACCCACCTTTTCTTTGATCAAGCGGCCACTATAAGAACCCCCCTTAGTAGGGTTTATAGACCTTAAGGCTTCTTAAGAGTTTAGGGTTTGGGGGGGGGGGGGGGGCGGGGATTCTTAGGTAACCTAGAAAGTAAAATAGGTTTTTTGGGGGTTCTTAATGTAAACCGAAACGATTTTCGCTAGGGTGAAAGGGCCTCAACAGGCATGAACTCTATCAACCTCAAGCAAAGGCCCAAAAAGGTCAGTTCTCCATAAGGCCCCTTTCTTGGTACAGTACCCTGAATATTCGGGGCCGCCTTATCAGGGCAACCTCAAAAGGGGACCATACTTTTGAAAGCTGACAACATATCAACCCTGCAGCCCCAAGGACTTCTAGGGTTTAGGGTTTAGGGTTTAGGGTTTAGGGTTTAGGGTTGAGGGTTCCAACAAAACCCCGCACTGTGAAACCCATGTCGAACCTTCTGACTGAGGGCTCAGGGTTCAGGGTTGAGGTTTAGGAATTTGGGTTTACGGTTGATAAGCTCTAAATTTGGAGCTCCCTAAAGCCCAAAGACCTTACCCCTCCGAGCCCCGGGAAGCCTTTATAACCCTAAGCCAACTTTCCGAGACGACAGCCCCAGGAAACATCTTCGACCCTTACGCCCAACACCCAACTCTCCCCAGGCGGCAACCTGGGCCTCGAGAAGCGTGCGGCAGAGTCAGGCGAAGGCGGCGCCGGACCCAGTGGGTGCTGGCGAGGCATTAGCTGAATGATTAGAATAGGGTTTGGGGGGTTCTTATAGTATACTTATAAAGGGACCATAAGGGAATGTCACTAGTAATTATTCCGACTCCTATATTCGGAGGGTTCAGGGTACCTCTAGACCTTAGACCCCTAAACCTTTAAACCCTAAACCGCAAGCCCTAAAGCCTAAACATCAGTGCCTTGAGGGTTCAGGGCTGAGGGTTAGGGTGGACCGTATGGAATTGTGGGGGTTCAGGGTGTGGGGTTTTTCGTGTTTTTGTCGGTGATTGAAAATGCAAGTTGTGCCCTTTTAGGGTATGGGGTTAGTTGTTTGTCGGCTAGGGGTTAGGGGGCATTGCTTTTGTGCTTGACTGGTTCGGGTGCAGGTTACTTTTTGTTTGTGGGGGGGGGGGGGGGGTGGCAAAAACTGGTGTTTGGGGTTTAGGGCTTGCGGCATGATCCGTGTGTTTCGGGGTTAGGGTTTAGGTTCTAGGATTTCGGGGTTTAGGTTCTTGTTTGCACTCAGGGCTTAGGAATTTGTAGGGTTTTCTTCGGGTACTGAGCTGGAGCCCAAGACCCTACGTTTGCTTCGAGATGAGCTCAACTTCTCAACTTCCATGCGCAATACATCACATGAAAAAGTATATACATATAGACATGAATACATACCCTCTGATATGTGTGTATGCATGCATGCATGCATGCATGTATGTATACATATGAGAAGCCCTAAACCCTAAACCTTTAGAAGTTTTTAACTATTGTGCAAAGCCTACAGCGTCTTGTTGATGCAGAAAAGAGCGGTTTTGTGCAGGTTTAGGGCTAGGGTTTAGTGTTTAGGGTTTAGGATTTAGGGTTTCAATTCGAATCGGAAGTCTAGCAAACAGATCCGTCCAAGCTGCATCATATAATCCACGCGATCGCAACGGGTTACAAGCCAGTGCTTGAGTTCTTGCCGTAGGGTTTAGCCTGGGGCATGGGTTTAGGGTTTGGGCTTTTAGGTTGCAGGGTTCGTGATTTTAGGGTGTATAGTAGGCTTATAGCTAAGAATGTAACAAGCCTTTAAACCTAAATCAGGCAGCACTACAGCACATGATGTAACAAGAAACCCTAAACCCTAAACCCTAAACCCTAAATCCTAAATCCTAAACCCTAAACCCTAAACCCTAAACCCTAAACCCTAAACCCTAAACCCTAAACCCTAACCATAAACCCTAAACCCTTTAAGCCTAAATCAGGCGTTGCAAGCACATCTCAGGTGCTAGCTGCCCGCATCGCCCTCAGCCACGAGTCTGCGCGCGTAGCCCTGCTGCTCCATGAGCCGCGGCCCTGGGGGACATGTCGTTTCAGCTTCTAACCCTAAACCCTGAACCCCAAACCCTAAACCCTAAACCCCGGGCTTCTGACCCTAAACCCTGAACCGCAAGCCCTAAACTCTAGGGTTTTGGGGGGGGGGTTTTGTGGGAGCTTCGGGTGCTTCGATTTTCTGGGCACCTGACCCCCCCTCAAGTCACTGAAGCCTTCAGATTGAAATAAGATTGCACCCAAGGCTCCTTGAGCCATGAAGTTTCCAAGCCTCCTAAACCCTGGGGCACGAAATCGATTGGGCTTCGGGCTTAGGGCTTAGGGTTTAGGGTCTAGGGTTTAGCGTTTAGGGGTCGGTGGGGCAGCATTGTGAAGCACGGTGCGCGCCTTAAAAGGTAGATGGTGTTTCTGGGTGCAGCGCCCACTGACCAACACGCAATAATTTCCAAGAACTCTAAAGCCTCGAAAAAACTCAAAGCCGTAAACAGAAAATGCCCTAAATCTTAAGTTCAGTCCTTCACACCCCCCACCCCGCCTCCCCCCCCTCCCCTTTGAAACCGCATCCTGAACCCCGAACCCTAAGCCCCCCCATAGGGTTTAGGGTTCAGGGTTTCGGGTTTAAGGTGTAGGCGTAGGGTTTAAGGTGTTCAGGGTTTAGGGTCTGGCTTGAGCTCCACAACCCGAAGCCTTTCCTGGGAGGCGCAGAAGTATACACACATGTATATATGAGCGCCTGCCAAAATTATGTTTCTTGAAGCCAGTACTACGGTGGACACGAGTTGTTGCGAACATCAGCAAACCATGGAAAGCGATATGGGCCCCACCTAAAGCGATAACCTTAGTTACCACATTTCAACCTGTTTTGCTTGATGTGGTCCCGCAGTCCCATAGTATGTAAAGCGATATGGGCCCCACGTAAAGCGATAACGTGGTATCCCGCGACCTCGCACCGTGAAAGTGATTTTGTCCGACGCTCATATATATTTATAATACACATATATATATATATGTCCAAACATATACTCTGTGTGTGTGTGTGTGTGTTTTATGAGTGTGTGTGTATTTCTATATATACCCCCCGCCCAATAGCACGTTTGACGTTCTCAGGTCAGGCTTTGGGGTTTGGGTTTAGTGTGGCGCCGACAGTTCACAGCTAGCCCTGAAAACACCCATGGGGTGGAGGTGGCGGCGCACGGCCAAGCAGCAACGGCGGGGCCGCGGCCGCACAGTCGGATGCCCGGCTTGCTCCAAGGGCTTCAGGGGTGTAGCGTTTAGGGTTTAGACTGGGGGAAGGAGGAAAGGGTGTTTTGTGATGTTGGCTGTGCACCACAAGTCGCCCGGATCCGATGTCCTCAGGCAAAGCCCAAACCTCGCACCCCGAAAAGCCAACCTAAGCAGCAACAAAAAGACAACCCTCAACGCCAAACCCTAAACCCCAAACCCTAAACCCTCAGACGCTGGTTCAACTTCGCCCCACACCCCCCCCCCCCCCCCCCCCCCCCCCCCCCCCCCCCCCCCCCCGGAGGCGGCTCGCGAGGCGCTCGCGATGTCCCTGGGGCGCTGGGAACTCCGAGGTCCTTCGTTGGGAATTTGGGTTCGAGGGGTTCGAGGGGCTCGAGGGGTTCGAGGGGCTCGAGGGGCTCGAGGGGTTTAGGGTTTGGGGTTAAGGGTTTAGGGTTTAAGGGTTTAGGGTTTAGGGTTTAGGGTTTAGGGTTTACCCCTGGACTCAGAATGGCCCCAAACCTGTTTTTTTTTGATAGTAGATGTCCTTAGAAACTTATGCGCGGGCTTGTAGTATAAAGCCTACAGAGTGGGGCGCTTGCGGTTCAGGGCTTGGGGTTTGTTGTTTAGGGCTAGCTAGGGCTCTTCGCTCAGGGATCTGGGTGTTGAGATTCCGTTTTTTGTGCTTAGGGCTAGCTATAGGGCTCAGGGTTTGCGCAGCAAGTGGCGCCTTTTGGTCTCAGATGTTAAGCCCACAAGCTGGGATATCCCCTTCTGGTTGGTGTCCTTCGGCCCTCTGGTTTAGAGTTTTGGTTTTTGATCCCCGCCCACCCCCGCAAGCCACCTAAACACGTCAAGAGAAGCATTCAAGTTTAGGGTTTAGGGTCAGGAGTATGAGACACAGACTGTAAACACTAGAGACGTTTGGGGTTGCTGAGCTTTCAAGCCTCAACCCCTCAACCCTACGCCCCAGGCCACACCTCACAAGCCCCAATTTTTCCGTAAACCCTACAGTAAACCCTACAAACCCCACAACCCCACAACCCCACAACCCCTAAACCCTAAACCCTAAACCCTAAACCCTAAACCCTAAACCCTAAACCCTAAACCCTAAACCCTAAACCCTAAACCCTAAACCCTAAACCCTAAACCCTAAACCCTAAACCCTAAACCCTTCCCTTAAAGACCGACTGGCACGCCATGGAGGCCTCCTGGAGCGCTGGGCGGAGTCCGCGCAGCAGCCGCCCGATCTCAACCCTAAACCCCAAACCCCAAACGCTAAACCCCAAACCCTAAACCCCAAGCCCTAACCCTAAATTCGAAACCTGATTATACCCTAGGCCAGGCTTGCTGAAGATTCGGGTTCGGTTTTGCTAGCCCCTTGGGGAGAGCGGATGTTGGCTTCTTTTTGGGGTGTAGGGTTTTGGGTTTTGGGTTTCTGGCCCACTTACAGGGGATGATCGTATACCACCCTCAAAAGGTACTACATCGGAGCTTCTAGGCAGGGTTTAGGGTTGGGGTAGCTTGGGGAGGTTTTAGTGACCAGGCCCTTATTCCCGTTTTTAGATTTTGAATTCCTTACAGGCCCCTTTAAACCAAAATGGCACACTTTTTGTTCCTGAGTTCTCTTGGGTCTAGGCAATGTCATAGTTGGAGCAAGGCTGAGTCGAGCAGAGATTGGGGGTGGCAGCAAGACTGCTTCAGCCAACACCCAACATTCTACCTCTGTAAGGAGGGAGGGGTTTAGGGTTTAGGGTTCAGGGTTTAGGGTTTAGGGTTTAGGGTTTAGGGTTTAGGGTTTAGGGTTTAGGGGGGACAAAGGGAGGTTTTCACCTCCCAAACCCATCCAACACCCGACTTAAAGCTCTCTACCCTCGACTCCAAGCTCTAAATCCCCAATCGAACCAACCCTAAACCCTAAACCCTAAACCCTAAACCCTAAACCAAGGAAGCCCTAAGCCCTCATAATTCAATGACGCAAACCTTCAATAAACCCTACCTGGACCCTAAGAGTATGTAAACAAGTAGCCCAAAACCCCTTAAAAAGGGCAATTACTTTACGTAGTTTGGCCCTACCTTGAGTATGTAAAAAAGTAGCCCACAACCCTTAAAGGCCATTACTTCACATATTCTTGGGGGGTGTTGATACACCCTAAGCCCCTACATCTGCCATTATTTTACCCTGAACCCTAAACCCTAAACCCTAAACCCCAAACCCCAAACCCTAAACTAAACCCTAAACCCTAAACCCTAAACCCTAAACCCTAAACCCTAAACCCTAAACCCTTTACATATTTACAATTTTGAAACTCTCAAGATCGAAGCCTTGATCCCGAGACCCAGTCGAGGTTGCGAACTGAGCGGTGGCTCGATGAAAAGCGGCACACGGAGAAGGTGCAGGCCCGGACCCTACTTGGGTTTAGGGTTTAGGGTTTAGGGTTTAGGGTTTAGGGTTTAGGGTTTAGGGTTTTGGGTTTTGGGTTTTGGGATTCTTGGAGGTTCATGCGTAGTTATAAGTAGGGTTGTAAAGTATGGTAACTAATGATTCTTCAAACCCCTCACTTCGGGTACTTATAACCCTACTTAGAACTACCAATGAACCCAGGTAAAACCCCGCTCACATGAGGTAGGGTCAAAATTACTGTTCTCGGTGAGTTCATTTTTTGTTCCCCTCTTGCCGACTGGTTTGTGCTTATGTGGTTCAGGGTGGGTACCCACCCTGGTATGGGCTAGAGGGGGAGGGACATGCTCGTAATTGTCGGCGCTTTGGAACACGAAGAAGATACGCGGCTACACAGCAACGCCAAATAGAGGATGGCGAACCTGGAGGGAATGGGGGTGGGGGGCCCAGGGCCCGGGAACCCGGGATCATGTGTGGGGTGTCTTTTTTGGGGATAGCAATCCTACTTCGTACAGCAGCTGGCATAAGCACAAGCATCGTAGCGACAATGCTACTCGTAGTAATACCAGTGCTAGGAGTAATAATAATAACAACAATAGTAATAATAATAACAACAATAGTAATAATAACAACAATAGTAGTAGTAATAATAATAATAACAGTAGCAATAATGGTAATGACAACAATAGTAATAACAACAATAGTAACAATCATAACAACAATAGTAATAATAATAACAACAATAGTAAGAATAATCACAACAATAGTAATGGTAATCATCACAATCGCAAGAGCAGCTGTATGAAACCTACGGAGGGCTTGCCCAGAGTAAGGAGCCACGGCCCTTCGAAAAACGAAAGTCCACAGATCAAACGTTAGTCTCAACTCTACACCTGGACAAGACACCCAATGTGTTGTAGGGTTTAAGGTTTCGTGTCATAGGGTTTAAAGCCCTACCTAGAGTATCTCTGTACCTTACTTATAATAACGAAGACGATGTCTTTCTTGAAGGCGTATGTAGGACTCGCGATGCAACCTCGAAGCCTCAAACGTCAAGAGCCCCACATCGCCCAGGATTTGCAGCGCCGAGCGTCGGCTGTCCGCCGAATGGTGGCCGACAGCACAGGCCTCCTTTCCTTGATCCTACTTGGAGGTTCATGGTACTTACTAACCAATTATAACTGGGCTTATAACCCACTAGTACACTATGTTCTTTTCAGCAGTTCAGGGTTGCGCCGGGGGGGCGGAGCGGTTAGACTCTGGAGCTGCGCTCAGTTCTCAGGGTTCAGGGTCTAGGATAGGAGACCTGAGCCGCAGCGATGAGGTACTTTCTCCACGCTGGTCCTTCAATCTTGGCGCAACGCAGTGTGCGCGGCGCTCGGGGGTGAACAAGTGCCGGGCTTATCAAGAGGTTAGGGCGGTTAGGATTTATGGCTGATAAGGCTTCGGGGCTTCGGGGTTTACGGTTTAGGGTTTAGGGTTAGGGTTTAGTGTTTAGGGCCAAAAGCGACCTCAAAGTGACCAAATCCAAAAGGCGAAAACTCGGGAATTGTAGGCTCCGGCCTGGTCCTGTTTTGATTTCGCGCACGCGCTGGCCGAGCCACCCTAGATCCTTGCCATCAAAAGTATTCCTTGAACCCTCCGCCCTAAACCCTAAAACCCTCGGCATCCCGAAGCCCCCGAGATCCCAGCACCCAAACACCCAGGCCCGAAGCCCGAACACCCCCCTCAAATCTCCCTAAAACCCTACTGTTTAGGGTTTAGGGTTTGGGGTTTAGGGTCCCTCAGACCCCCTACCCTAAACCCCTCAAAACCGGCCGAGGCGTCCTGCGCCAGGAGCGCCGCCGGCACCTGACCTCGGTTGCCTTGGCTTCAGGCGCTCTGACAGGGGCAGCCAGGGTTAGGGTTTAGGGTTCAGGGTTCAGGGTTCAGGGTTCAGGGTTTAGGGCGTCTCGCCGCGCAGCGGCAGTAAGTGCCATGTGTAAATGGCGCCCCTACACACCCAGGGGGTGTGGGGGGGCGGCATGTCACGCGAAGGCATCTGTTTTGAATGTAATCCAACAATTTTCATTGGTGCTGGTTCCTTTCTCCCACCCGCTGTGAGCTTTCACAGGCCACAACCCAAACCACTACCATTTAGGGTTTAGGCTGTCGCTCTCAATTCCCACCATCACGAACGCTTCACATCAGGGGGGGGCCAGGTTGGGGGAGCCAAGGAAGGGGGGGAAATGGGAGGGGGGGAAGAAGAAGGGGGGGGGCGGGGTCGGGAGGGTTAGGGGGGGAGGGGGGAAATGTAGGGGGCTTTCCGGCAGGCGGGGTGAAAATCATGATTGATGTCGTCGGGTTCCTAAGGCTAAGAATCGCAGAAGTGGGGTCTGTCCTAAGCAGATGGAGTTTGCGGCAGATAGAGTTTGGGACTTCATATATATATATATACATATGAGTATGGGGGGTTTAGGGTTTTTAGGATTTAGGATACTTCGCTAGCCTATATGACAGCAGGACCTGGCATGGCCACGGCAAG
Organism: Symbiodinium natans; assembly: GCA_905221605.1. Lineage (NCBI taxonomy): Eukaryota > Dinophyceae > Suessiales > Symbiodiniaceae > Symbiodinium > Symbiodinium natans. The sequence goes on from CAJNDS010002527.1 coordinate 135,900, forward strand.
AAGCTACAAACGAGCCTAGGCTTAGGGTTTAGGGTTTTAGGGTTTAGGGTTTAGGGTTCAGGGTTTAGGGTTTAGGGTGTAGGGTTTACATAACAGTGCCGGACAGAGTCGCCACCAGACGGCATTCGCAGTTTTCAGTAGCATGGTGGTAGCTAGCTAGTGGCAGTCCTCAAACATTTCGCGCCCAAATCAGACACCACACTTGTACACGTATCTTTTCATGAGCTGAACATGACGCGTCAACCGTAAGAAGCCGCTGGCAGGTCTTGACGCAACGGGCCGGAGGCGCAACTTGGCCTCAGAGGTGAGTAGCGCTCTGCAGGAAGGTTTAGGGTTTAGGGTTTAGGGTTTAGGGTTTAGGGTTTGGGTTTAGGGCTTAGGGCTTAGGGTTTAGGGTTAGGGTTTAGAGTTCGGGTTCGGAGAAGGTGCCGTGTTTGAAGATTTCTGGCCCCAAAAACGTCGGGCTTACAGCAATATTGGGCGGCCCAGGTTTCATCTTGTCACACTGGCAGCAGCTGGCGATCGAGACGCGGCAGGCCAGGGCCGAAATTCCCTAAAACTTGTGCCCCGGATGCCTATGCGGGAGTTTCCGAAATTGGGGAAACCTTCTTGGGGTCCTTATCAGAAGGGACTCCCACTATGTGGGGGTTTAAATTGATTAGGGGCCCCCTGTTTTCCTAAACCCCCATATGTCTCCCGCTTCGCCTTTTTAGGGAGGCCCTTGGGGTAGTTCACATCTTCCTTCTTGGGCCTGTAGAGGATCATATTCAGGAATATGTTCCCAACAGGGCTTCAGGGGCACCGCTTTCGAGCCTTTGCTCTCCATTCTTGCAAGGGCCTGCAAGACTGTAGAGCCCCTAAACCCAGTGGGCCCTAGACCCTTTAGACCCTAAACCCAGAACCCTAAACCCTAAACCCTAAACCCTAAACCCTAAACCCTAAACCCTAAACCCTAAACCCTAAACCCTAAACCCTAAACCCGAACCCTAAGCCCTGAATGAACCCTCAGCGGACGTCCCAAGCCCGTGTGTGAAGGCGCGAGCCGACATGCGGAGCCGAAGGGACACTTGGGAGCACGTTTTGGCTAGGTAGGCTTTTGGGACATTTTGGAATACTCCTGGTTTAGGGTTCAGGGTTTAGGGTTTAGGGTTTAGGGCTACTAGGTCGGCCCTTCTTGCGACATTTTGTATTTTCCCCTATTGGGCGAAAAGAGGGCCATCCTAGAGTGGGTGTCTAAGTCCCACCTTCAGGAAGTTGCAGGGTGCCTTGCAGAATCTGAGGGTTTAGGGTTTAGGGTGTAGGGTTTAGGGTTTAGGGTTTGGAGATCCTTAACATGGCTTATTAAGGGATGTTCCTTATATAAGGGGCATTGGGCTCTTTGGGAAAACCTAATACGGCGTAACCCTGCACCTGACACTGATTGGGAAGAAGGCAACCTTAAACCCCATGATTCGGCCTTCTAAACCTCAAACTCCCTATTTACAGAGTCAAGCCGTAGCTTGCTCCTAGTTAAGCCCTAGCCCTGACTGGGGTTTCAGGTTTAGGGTTTAGGGTAAGGGTTCAAACCCTAAACCCTAAATCCTTTCACTGTTCAATCCGGCTCCTAACTAACCCCGAAGAAGGCCCCAGCGCCTAGAGCTTTGTGTTTAGGGCGGATATCCTTACTGTTGGTACGTAGGGAATGAGGGAATGAGGTGCCCTATATCCCCCTATATATACCCTTTGAGGCATGACATAGGGTACCTCATTCCCTCATTCCCTACTAGCCAAGAGTAAGTATCTCAGAAGCCTCGACACTTTTGCCTCCAAAGCCTCTCACTCCAGATTCTGCCGAACCCTTCAGGGCTGCAGATTTGCGGGCTACACCCAAAACCCTAAACCCTAAACTGTTAAGGCAGGGGAGGATGTAGGGCAGGCCCTGTCCCCCGCCCCACCACGCCTTCCAAACCGGAGACGCTTAGGAGGGGATCCGCCAGCTTTGCAAAGGCGGATTCGGGTTTCAGGGCTCTAGGATTTTCAGGGTTTAGGGTTTAGGGTTTAGGGTTTAGGGTTTAATGAGGGTTGAGGGTTTCAGGGATTTAGGATTTGCGGGCTTGGAGCTTCAGGATCAGGGGTTTAGAGTTTGAGAGGCTAGGGCGCTGCAGGCCAGCTTGGGCCAGGGCCATTTTTAGGGTTTAGGGTTTAGGGTTTACCTGTGGAGGTGTTGGTGTCAGGGGCGGCCGGGGGGGGGGGGGGGGGGGGGGGGGGGGGGAGGGGGGTTCAAGTTTTCTTCGGTGGCCCAAGCAAGGGGACCTTGTTTCAAGGAACCGCCCCTATGTCGCCTATGTCTTGTTGCCCATGTCAGATTCTCAGATGTGCAGTAAGAGTTGTGTGCTTTTGGAGCCAGGGTTTAGGGTTTAGGGTTTAGGCTTTAGGGTGTGCTTTAGGAGCCAGGGTTTGAGGTCCCAGCGAGACATGATAGTGGCGAAGCAACAAGGAAGCAGCGAACATCGGAAGCTTGCAAGGCCTCATGGGCCTGCTGCAGTCAAGCCACGACGACCTCGCGGGGTCCTTGCTCATCCGCATGGTTTGGCAGTCGCCTGGGGCTCAAACAGAGGAGGGGTTTGAGCGTGGACTTGAGGGGGAATGAGGTTTAGGGTGTAGGGTTTAGGGCCCAGGGTTTAGGGATAGTCTTGGATTTTCTTGGGGTAAGGTCGGAAAGGGGGGCTGAGAAGGTTTGTGCTGGGGTTGCAGGGCGTTTGAGGGGCTTACTGCGATGGCCTGTTTGGTGTTCCACGTTCCTCGGACACAAGGCTGTTTCGGGTATTGAGGATTTCGGGCTCAATGAGCAGCACCGGTTGCCATGATTTGATCTTCACACTTTTAGCCCCCTGCTGAAGCACTTAGAGGTTTCTTCTGCGGTTTCGAACCCTATTCAAGCCGCATTTGGGTTTAAAGGGTTCAGGTGCGGCAGTTCGATCACTGGCTTCCCGAAAGCGCAAGGCTTAGCTAGCGTTTGCTTATGGTCGAGATTAGGGACGAGGCTTTTAGGCCCTAAACCCTATAAATCCTAAACCCTCAACCCCAAACCTAAACCATAAAACCCTTTTCAGGGTTTTTGGGTGTAGGGTGTACGAGACAAACATAGCTAAGGTGGCTGTGCTCAGCGACCTCCGGCCAGGTCCGTGTGTGTTGGGCTTCGGTGCTTTTGCAAGTATGTTAGGACTATACATGTGTATAATACCGACACACACATATATACATATATATATATATACACACATGAATGAATATATGTGTGTGTATCTGTATATGTATATGTATATGTATATGTATATGTATATGTACATGTATGCGCATATGTATCTGCATATGTATATGTATATCAATGTATACGTTGTGAGAACTACATAAACAAAACATAAATCAATATAAGCAAATATGAAAACAAATAAATAAATAAATAAATAAATATATATATATATATATATATATATATATATGTGCCATGGACCTTTAGGTATAATGCGATGACTTGCTTTGGGTTTTACTTCAACAGTACTAACAGTTATCAAATGAGTACTTGCGTTTTATATTATACATATTGCAACTAAAGGTACGTGTGAGAGATGTTCAGAGTTCCCAATCCTTCAAGCTAAACCCTTAAACCCTAAGAGGAAACAGCTATTCCACAAAACCCGTGAGAAGCTCCCTAACCCCTGTGGCCTTAACCCTGAGAGTTCTCAGAATTCGTCCGTAAACCTAAACCCTCGTCCCTACACCCCAAAGCGCCTCAACCTTCAAGCTATGTCATATAGAGGCCCTAGACTCTAAACCTTAAACCCTAAACCCCAAAACCTAAATCTAAACTCCTGCAACCCTTATAAACCCTTAAAGTTCAGGCGTGCCACTCCAGGAGGATGCTGGCAGCTGGAGAGGGCAAATGAGCCGGATAGAAACGAGCGCAAACACAGCCTTGATCTACAGCCAGAGTTCGGAAAATCCCCTCCCCCCAGCTGGGAGAGAGGCAACCAATCCCAACCCTGGGGCCTTTGGCCTGAAGGTGAACACGCACAATGATGTTTGTGATGAATCGTGCTAGAAAAAAAGATGTCCCGTCTATATGATGAGCGCGCTTTTGGGCCCCGAGTGCAACACTTGGCCGCACTCCTAATCTTGTTGCAGCTGCGGCTGCAATGTCTACAATGACGATGGTTGCAAATCCCGAAGTGGTACGCTAGACCCTAAACCTTAAACCCTAAATCCCAAAACCTAAACCCTAAGCTCCTGCAACTCTCCTAAACCCTTAAAGTTCAGGCGTGCCTCTCCAGGAGGATGCTATCCCAACCCTGAGCCTTCGGCCTGAAGGTGAACACGCACGATGATGTTTGTGATGAATCGTGCTAGAAAAGAAGATGTCCCGTCTATATGATGAGCGCGCTTTTGAGCCCCGAGTGCAACACTTGGCCGCACTCCTAATCTTGTTGCAGCTGGGGCTGCAATGTCTGCAATGACGATGGTTGCAAATCCCGAAGTGGAACCCTAGATCCTAAACCTTAAAGCCCAAACCCCAAAACCTAAACCCTAAGCTCCTGCAACCCTCCTAAACCTTTAAAGTTCGCGTGCCTCTCCAGAAGGATAGCATAGTTCGGAAAATCCTCTCCGGCTGCCCTTCGCAAGAGTCAAAGAAGACATCTTCGCAAAGAGTTGCTTCAAAGCGTAGGCTGTCTGCGGCTAGCCCTGCTAAATGGTCAGCAACTTTATTGCCAATCCTAGGTACGTACGACCAATGAACCCGGATGGAGGTGTGGGTGAGTTTTTGCCACATTGCATCAAGTTTTCGGACGACGTCCTATCTATGGAGCCGCAGGGCTCAAGCAAAATGCTTCACAATATTGATGCAGTCACCTTGTATGACGACTTCCTCAATTTGACTGCGCGCAGCGTGCTCAAGCGCTTTATCAAGAGTTGCCTCGGCAACATGTATTTCAACAAACATGGAATCAGGGGAGAGGAATCCAATCCCACCCTGGGGCCTTTGGCCTGAAGGTGAACACGCACGATGATGTTTGTGATAAATCGTTCCAAAAACCAAGATGTCCCGTCTATATGATGAGCGCGCTGGGCCCCGAATGCAACACTTGGCCGCACTCCTAATCTTGTTGCAGCTGCGGCTGCAATGTCTGCAATGACGATGGTTGCAAATCCCGAAGTGGAACCCAAAAGACCCAAACATAAAGAACCCAATCCCATAGTCGAGTTCTCTGTCCGAAAAACGGCCTCGGCAGCCTTCGGATAAATTTTCACTCTTCCCGGGGGACTTGATCTTGAGCGAAGCGTCAAGATTCGAGCGTCAGCATGACTGTGACATGCCTTGAGAGATTGAAACATATTTGGGAGTATGCATATCTAGCTAGAGGGCTAACCGGACAGCGCACGAAAGGCCTTGTACTATTTGCCGATAAACTTAAAGTGCGCAACGGCGGCTTCCCCCTGCGAATTGCAAACCAATTGCCATCTAATTGTCTGCTACTAGCGGTTCTGCTGGTTTGACTAATCGTTAAGTGGCGGCTGGCCAGATTATGAGCAAAATGTTGCACATGTGCAAAATGTTCAAGTTAAGCTGCAGAGTGCGTTGATGTTTTTTTTGCGTCTGCAAAAACCAAGACTTAACCTCGCGATGGAGCGCCTCAGTAGAATTAGGTCCTGAAGGTAGCAGCGACAGAGCCTCTGGGCATCGGTTCCATCAATTTATGTATGGTTTCACTAGGTCTTCTGGCGCGAGCAAACGTCAAAACTTCAGAAACAACCAAACCTGAGTTCACACGGGCCGCCGACGATAACGCGATTTTACCGATCTAATTGCTGTTAATTAGTAAGTTCAAGTAACCTGACGTCGACACACTGTTAATCTGGCAGTCTTCTTTGCTCCTTGCATTCGCAACTGTGAGAATCAACACACTCAGCCAGCACTCTTCCGTGCTCCCTGTGTGCGCAGCTTTGATACACGTGCCTTAGTGAAGACCGTGCGCTTTTGATGTCTCTTGGAGACACACGCGGCAGGTCTGCGCATTTTCCACTCTCGCACCTTGCGAACTTCATGCAAGCGTTCAGAGGCAAGAGAAAGTGTGGCCTTAAGGAGCGGTCCTTCTTGTGACCAGCACTCGCGACACCAAGACTGCCACGTGTCCTGCGACCACGGCGATGTTCCTGTCAGCCTCGCCAGCAGCATGCGGCTGCTGATCTGACGAAGAGTCGGGCTGCAGTTCGCCATATGATGAGGCAGGATCTTGCACATGCGTAAAATCTTTAATTTCAAGAGCAAAGTGCTCTGATGAATTTGTTGCGTTTGCAAAAACCATGATTTGATCTCACTGTGCAGCGCCTCATTCGAAGAAGTTCCTGATGGCAATAGTGCAAGAACTCCAGGGCCTTGGTTCCATGTATATGCGTGCGTTCTTCACGTCTTATCGAAACCGAAAAAATCAAAAAAAAAAACACACACACACACACACATAGATCTGAGGAAAAAACGTACGGAATGTCTCCACCGCAAGTTGTTGAAAAGCCATTCCGTTCTGTCTGGATCGGCCGCGCACCAAAGGACATGTCCTACACGTTGATTGGCGCCGGTGACCTTTCGATCCATGTCTTCCGGAAACATTGAAGACAGCGCCGCCAGTGCTTCAATAAATTCGAGCCTAGATCGAAAGGGTGTTGAACCGTCCAGCGTCGCCACGATCTGCTTGGATTTGGCTTTGTTAAAGGAGCTTTTCTCGATGTGGTTCCTGCGGCTCCTCTCCGCTTGGCCGAGACCGCGCACATCGTACCCTAAGTAAAAAACACCCCAATGACTCGCAGCAGTTGCATTGTCCACCATGTCAAACTTGCGCATGATCTTTCGCAAGAATACTGCTCCTGGTGTCTTCTTTCGCCAGGTGGCATACCTGATGAGCAGAACGTTGTTTCTGAATTATTGAGTACTGCTTGCGGTCATTATCAAAGGAACCATGGACTTATCTTAAAAAAATGCTTCGCTCCAAATAAGATTCTCGTACACAATGCACAAGTGAATAGGATCCAGTGCCAAGCATTGCAAGTTCGGCATAATGCGTCGAAGTTCTGCATATAATTTGTGGGTGGCATTGTCCGACGCCACGCACTGAACTTGCTTAAGGCCTTCTGCCGGAAGGTGCGTGGCTAAAGCAAGGCAAACCTCCTCTGCTCGTTCAGACGAAACAGGGATCATCGCCAGGACGGCCCCCGTGCGTCCTCTGACAGAAAGAACTCTTCGCAATGCGGTTTCGTCATCAAAGGGCGCCTGGTTGCGCTTCTCTCTGCTGGCTCTGTAAGATTCTTGCCCTATGACGCTCATGCAACACTTAATAGTCGCATCGATAGACACATACTCGAACTCTTTTGAACGGCAGAAGTCGTTCATGATGTCCGCGTCGATCCGCTTCACGTCAGTGGAGTAAAATATGTCCTCGATGATCGGCCACCAGTGCCGCGTATGAGTCGGCAGCAAAGAAACGAGCTCGGAACCAGTTCGAAGGATCGAGCTGGTTATTCGGATCTTAGCCTTATCTGAAAACAAAATAGAACAGTCACGTACATGTGCACATGCGATCATGCACATTCCGTATTAAGCATGTTCTTTCGTTATTATCATGAATAAAAATTCCATATGCAGATCCAAGAGCCTCGTTGCATTTGGCATAACAAAGAAGTAGTTCCCGGTACACTAAATCTGCGAAATCCCACGTGTAGTGAAGATTGCGGACTCGACGAACTACTTCAGATTGGATCAGAGTTTCTAAGTTCCAGAATTCAGGGCCCTGACCTGTGAAGACTAACCGGATCTTTTTGTCGATGTAGTTGCTAGTCCCGGTGATTTTTGGAAGAACCGTCTTGCCCAGAATCTCAGCGCTTCGTTGCAGGTAATTGCCTGCATTGTTTTTGTTAATTTGATCGTTGTCAAACAGGGCACAGCAGACTTTAAGCTGTTTAGTGCCGCTGCAGACGTACTGCCGCGCAGAGGTGTGATAATTCTGGACATGCAAATGGAGTCGTCCAGGGCTTTGAAAACGACGAAATGGGCACAAAAGGCATCGATGCTGCTTGGCAGAGATCTTCTTCAGAAAATCATTAACTTCTTGTTGCATGTGCGCAAGTAGAAGATCTCCAGCATGCACGCTTGAATCGTCCTGATCTGCGTCATCTGGCAAGGCGCCTTCGTCATCGGAGACAGTTTCCGGAGCTTGGCATTCCACGTGTCTGTGTAAAAGCTTCTGCCACTCTGAGTTTACCTCACCGGCTCCAGCGTGAAGGCCGAACAGGACAGCGTTCGCTTGAACTACTTTGCTGTCTGCTTCTTCAGCAGGAGGACCAGGATAAATTCTGAAAGTAACTAATGTAGCAGAATCAAGAGCCTTGTGCGCATACTCCTGTAGTTCCAAGGTAGTTAAAACCGCTTTCCATCTTTGGTCCCACACATCCACTGACAAGTCGTCGTGCACGTGACAGGCGATGCAGTGTGGATTGCCATCGTGTTCCATATGCACAATGTATTGCCCTGGTTCGTCCACTGTCATGCCATACGCAGGCGCGGCGTTGATGCGGAGCTCATCAAACAAATATCCATAGCATCGGGAGCCAGCGATTTGTGCTTCAGCATTTTTGTGGTTCTCTTGCGAGATACACTGCAGAATGTCGTCCAGCCTATTCGGCATCAGGCGTGCCAAAGCTATAGGAATGCAATTCCCACGCTGCAGCAAAACGTCGTTGATGTCTCTCTCGGAACCCTCATGAGTTGCTCGACAATGTTCTCTGAAAAAAAGGTGCTGCTTCTCGACCACAACGACCTGGAAACCTGTTTTCTCTGAAATCGCAGCGGCGGCTTGCTCGCATAGGCTAGTCGAGGTCACCGTTTCAGGCAGGCCTCCCACCCGAATGCCGTCGAAATGTAAAGAGACATGTTGTAAGCAATGCTGTTGAAGCATCTTTTCCCAGGCTTCCAGAACGTAGTCTTCCAGCGCTGCGTACAAGTAAAACAACGTCGAGGCTGCAGGGTTCTGTTTGTCAGGAAGACTCTGAACTCTTGCGTGAACTTCAGGTAAGAGAGAACACGCCAGCCACCGGAGATATAGTGCCGCTCGCTGGAAATTGTTCATGAAACTGTTGTTGACCAATGAGTTTGGCAAGGAGCCACCGAATAGACATTGCTGCAACAAGCGCTTGCCCTCTGGTAGGCTTGTTTTCAATTCTTGGCTGCAAACGCCAGCACGATCGTGCGCGCAACGCTGGAAAACATCTAGGACGTCTTGGCGAATGCAGTTGTTTGTGTTGAGCTTCTGCAACAGCTGAAGAAGTAAACAAAATATTGAATTCTGAATGTCCAGATCATGTGTGTTTGGACATAGAATCCGTTGCAACCTCCGCGAAGCACATTGAGCTCCCCCGAGGCTCCGCTTAGACTATTTACTGCCAAACTATAGTCAAGTTAAAATTTAACTATTAGTTAATTTTTGTAGTTAAAATTTATCCACAAATAGTTTATTTTTAACTCCTGAATATAGTGTAAAATCTATATTTTCCATGCTGCGATTTTGAAGCGGGTGCTGGTTTTGAGGTTCACGTCATGTCCGGCATGGGGGGGGGGCAGGGCGGGTAAAGAAATCCGATAGCTTTTTGGCTCTAAGTGTCAGCTAGTGCGTGACCGTTGAGAGCCATGGCTAAGCAAAGTGTCCTCGCCCTCGCTTTCGCTGCTCAGCAGCTAGCCTCAGAGGCCGAGCCCAAGCCAGAAGCAGAGACTGCTCCTGAAGGAAGCCCCGAGCCGACCGAAGATAGGGCACCAAAGGCCAAGGCAGCCAAACCGCAGACGAAGGCGAAGGCGAAGGCCAAGGCCAAGGCCAAGGCCAAGGCGAAGACCGAGGCCAAGCCTAAGAAGGCCCCCTCGAAGAAGAAGGGTGAAGAACCAGAAACCGCCCAGCCGGAGGGGGCCGAGAAGCCTGCCAAGCCAGAGCCTCCTGAGCCACAGACTGAGGAGCCGAAGGCTGAGGAGCCGAAGGCTGAGGAGCCGAAGCTTGAGAAACTGTCAGCTGGAGCACGCCTGAAAAAGCGTGCTGCCGAGCTCGAGCTGCCGGACCTCGAGCACCTCGAGTCGGGACAGACAACGAGCCAAAACAGGCGAGACAAAAACAAGTCGCACTTCTTTGAGAAGAACCTGTCTCAGCTTCCCCAAGTGGTGCAAGAGCTCTTCGAGTCGAAGCAAGTGAGTCGCTCGGACAAAACTCGCTTGGTGAACGAGAACGTCGAGAAGGGCCCAGAAGGAAAGTGGCACTTTGCTCTGAAGCCGACCGTCCTCGAATCGCTCACAACCTCGTACTCCTCGGTTATGGGGAAGACTCGCGACAAGGCATACCCCAAGGCCGTGGCGATCGGGAAATGCGGCGGCGAAGCCAACTTCGTCCGCGGCCTCCAGGAGGGGGACATCGAGGCCGTCGATGAAGGGGGCAAGAGGATGTACAAGTTCAGGTGTGTGGAGATAGAGACGGCCAAAGGCTGCACCTCCCAGACCAACCACAAGCAGCAGGAGCATGCTTCGGCGGATGCCACGAAGCAGTTCCTCGCCTTCTGCGAGAGCTTCCAGCCTGAGTTGGTGCCGTCTGCGAGCTTCCAAGACGGCGACGACCTTCCCCCCTTGCAGAGCTCCAGCACGACAGCCCCCTCTGCCAGCCTTGCGGCCTCGAGCCGATCGAGCCCGATCCCCTTGGCCATCTGCGACGGTGCCGTGGACCTGCAGCCAGCAGACCCCAAAGTCCTGGGCAAGGTCGAGGATGCCCTTAACTGGTTGTCTACTGCCAAGACAGCGACAATGAAGCTGAAGAAGCTTGAGGGCTCGGTCACCTACACCAATCTCAAGCAGGAGCTTGATGCCACCTGGGAGGTTCTCCTGCCCCTGCAGGCGAACCTTGAGCAGATCAGGCTTTGCGGGAAGGCTTCTCTCACCAAACTGAAGGCTGTGATGAAGCAGTTCAGCCAGCGCCTTCTGCAGGCGCAAGAGCTGATCAAAAGCATCAATGCCTTGCAGTAGAGGGGAAGCTCTGTCGATCCCAGAGGCCTTGATCGCCACTATCAGATCGGGCCAGTGGGACCGGCTAGCGAACTTAGCGAACCGAGGTTAACACCAGCTGTGCACACGAGAGGGACTCGTGTCGGGAAGCTTGTGTTGGAAAAGGTGCGTGGCTCTTGCGCTTTAGGTCGTGGCGTGAGGAGGAGGGTTCTAGCTTTAAGTGGTGTAGGAGGGTTCGAAGGGCTTCTCGTGCGCAGTGCTTTGTGCTGCTGTTTGTGGGCTCAAAGCTGGCCCTCCCGGTCGCACTGGGATGCCCAAAAGTTCGAGGCCGGGCTCTGCCTAAAAACGGGGGGGGGGGGGGGCTAAGAGGGTTTAGGGTTTAGGGTGCAGGGTTAAGGGACCTATAGGAGAGCCGAAAAGCTTCACTGGGGAGGTTTGGCGGCCACAGGCTGGGCAGAGATTCCCTCACCAGACCACTCCCTTGTGGAGGTTTGGCGGTGAGGGTCTCTGCCAAGCCTGTTGGCCAGACCCCCTTGGAAGCCAGGCGGCCTTGCAGGGCATTGGGTTTTGAAGTTTCCCGAAAAACTCAACCAACCCTGAACCTCGACTCCCGAAAAACTCAACCAGCCCCTAAACCCTAAACCCTAAACCCTAAACCCTAAACCCTAAACCCTAAACCCTAAACCCTCAACCCTAAACCCTAAACCCTAAACCCTAAACCCTAAACCCTAAACCCTAAACCCTAAACCCTAAACCCAACCCCTGTGCAGGTCGAGGACTCCGTGCTCTTGGTCGGTCTGCACCAGCATGCCGCCCCCCAGAAGCCCCTTCTCGCCCGTCAGGCGTAGCTCGACGGAGGACAGTGCGTGCAGGGACAGGCGCCTCGACCTCCCACCCGCCTCCGAGCTCAGCCCGCAGAAGATGGAGCTCCTCAACAAGAAACTGGAGGAGGCAAAGCAAAGCCAACAGGAGGCTGAGCCTGAGCCCAAGGACCAGGAGTCCAAGGACCGCCGGGAGGAGAGTGCCCGCTCGTCCCTGGCCAGGTCTGAAGAAAGGTCCGAGTCCCCACTCCCGGACACGGCCCTGCGGCCCACCCAAAAGGCGTCGGCCGAGGGCTTGTACTGTTGCTTCTGGGGCACCCAGAAGTGCAGAAAATTTTTACAGTCCTGGTGGGCCTACAAGCAGCACCTCCAGTGCAAACACTCTTTCTCGCGTCGCAAGGCTCACCTGTTTGCTTCCGAGCAGTGGCGGGAACTGCAACAGAAGTTCACCCAAGCCCAGGACCCCCAGCCAGAGCCGAGGGTGAGGCTGACGTCTGTGGCAAAGGACACCAGAAAGCCCAGCGAGCCCCTAGGCCCACCTCCTGCACGACCAGCCAAGGCACTGCGGTCGGAGGCTGGCTCAGACGAGACACGGTCGCAGCAGGCCGCCTCGAGCTCTGCTGGCCCGTCTGCCGAGGGCATGCAGCTCATGAAGGACATGTGGTCCGAGGTGGCCCAGCTGGTCTTCCGGAAAGGCGGCAAGGGCAATTGAGAGCCGAAGATCGGCAGCAGCGTCTTCCAGCTCGCGGAGCCAAAAAAAATCGAGCCAGTTGAGGGTTTAGGGTTTGAAGGGTTATAAACGTTTTTCCTTAGGGTCAAGGCAAGGGTTTAGGTGTGAGTTTCGCTTAGAGTCTTCGGGTCTTAAACTAGTACCCTAAACCCTAAACCCTAAACCCTAAACCCTCAACCCAAAACCCAAGACCCTCTGAGACGAAACCCAAGGATGCGAGCTTCTGTGCCTTCAGAGGTTTAGGGTTTAGGTCGACGGATGTGTCGGGTGTCGGGCTGCGACATGTTGCGACCTTAGGTCGCCGAGGACACGATCCTTCTTTGCTCAAGTCAGGGCATGGGCTTGAGGGTAGCTCCAGCACCCACCGTGCTTCAGCCATGGACGAGAAGAAGATGGAGCTGACCGTCCAAAAGCGAGCCCAGTTTCTCGTGAGTTTGGTCTCCAGACACCCAAACCTGGACTCCGACTTTGTGAGGAGCTTGTTTCTCGACGAGGACATGCTGGCCAGTACTCCCAAACGAAAATGGGAAAGAAAGGCCGGGAGAGCCAGGCAGCTTTGCAGACTGCTGAACGAAGGCCCTTCTTCAGTCATCCTGAAAGCAAGCTGCGCTTCATGAGTGGAATACTCTGGAGTGCCAGAAGACCAGACGTCCTGGCATAAGCTCCGGACCGGGCACAAGGCCCTTCTATGAACCCCAGAGCTGCTGGCCAGAAAACTTCAAGTCCGAGCCGGATTTTTTTGGAGAATTGTCGTCCGGAGCGAAATTTTCGGTCAGATTTCACGGAAGTTTCGCGGGAATTTCGACGAAACTTCCACGGTGATCGCGGGAGTTTCGCGGGAATTTCGACGAAACTTCCATGGTTTTCGCGGAAGTTTCTATGGAAATTTCCACTGTTTCGCGGAAGTTTCCATGGTAACTTCCATGGTTTCGTTGAAGTTTCGACGCTTTCATGGAAACTTCTATGGTCTTTGTGGAAACTTCCATGGTCTCACGGGAATTTCGACGAAACTTCCATGTTGTCGCGGAAACTTCCATGGAAACTTCCACGGTTTCGCGGAAATTTCCATGGAAACTTCCACGGTTTCGCGGAAATTTCCATGGAAACTTCCATGGTTTCGCGGAAGTCTCGCGGGAATTTCGACGAAACTTCCATGGTGCTCGCGGGAGTTTCGCGGGAATTTCGACGAAACTTCCACGGTGCTCGCGGGAGTTTCGCGGGAATTTCGACGAAACTTCCACGGTGCTTGCGGGAGTTTCGCGGGAATTTCGACGAAACTTCCACGGTGCTTGCGGGAGTTTCGCGGGAATTTCAACGAAATCTCTACGGTTTTCCAAGAATTTCAAGAAGAAATTAAAGTTCTCATCTGCTGCCGTCTCCCTCTGGGCTCAAGACAATTCTTAATGTCAGGGCTCGTGGTGTAGTGGAATGGAGAGAGCCGTGCTCGGAGGCTCCAGGCAAGGAGTTCGTCAGAGAACTGCCCAGCTGCATGCTGTGCCTGAAGAATCAGAGCTGGCCCTTCACCTTTACCGACAGTTTGCGTGGGGTCACCAAAGCTTGGCCCAAATTAGGTTAACAGCCAGACTGGCCAAGGAGGAGCTGCAGCTTCGCGGGGCAGCTGTGCCGAGGCACCTTTCAGTGCTGGCAGATCTCGGAGGTGCCACAGATTTGACCCACAATCTGTGGAGGGACTTGGAGCGACGAGTGCAGCAGCCCTTTCTTCGGGTCAGCTTCGAAGTGCTTCCTTTGAAGCCCGAGCCTGGAGCAGTTCCTTTCTTCAAACCGACTGAAACTTTTGAAGCCCTCCGAAGCAAAAGACCCGAAGCTTTCAGGGAGCTGGTGCTACCGTCAACTGATAAACTAGCCAAGTTTTGGCGAGATGTTGGACAGCACCCAGCTTTGCGTATGCACCCAGTCAAGAAGGTCCCAAACTATGAGACTCGGGCGGTCCCACTCGTTCTTCACGGAGATGGAGTTCCCGTGACTTTGATAGGTGCCTCTCAGAAAAGTTGTGCCTTCGTCAGCTGGCGAAGCCTGCTATGTGAACGTGCTGCCTCAAGATGTCAGCACCAACTCATATGTGCTGTCTGGACCGACATGATCATCACAGGGCGAGGGGGGGGATCCACCGTCGAGAGCCTTTGGGCTATCGTTTGCGACTCTTTCGACAGGGCCCTGGACGAAGCAAGTACACATAGCCGGCCTTTTCCACTTTTAGTGTTTGCCAGCGGAGACCTGGAGTGGTTTAGCTTGGCACATGGTCTTCCCAGATGGAATTCGTTGAATCCTTGTGGGTTGTGCCGAGTTGCACGACAGACAATGTTCCACTACAAGCGGGTGCCCACCGTGCCAGCAGACACTTGGCATGTGCCCAGAGATGGTTGCCACGTTTTGTGCCGGAAGACTCTCTGCCCGGCCTCTGTGTTCCCCGACCTCATGCACACGAAACACCTTGGCGTGGACCAGAGAATCTGTGGGTCAGTCGTTTGGCTGCTGATACACCAAGTCATGGAAGGCGACGTCGAAGCCAATCGCCGACAGCTGGTGACAGAGATACATGCCCACCGACAGCAGCCCAGCGACAGGCCAGTCAGGAGGCTTACAGCCGGGATGTATTTGGGCAAGACCAGCGATGCCGACTGCCTGCAGTCCTACCCGTGCTTGCGAGCCAAAGCGGCCGAGACCAGAGCGACTTTGGCGGCCCTGAAGGACGTTTGGCGGGAACGTATGGATGCTGGGAACGAGCTTCATGTCCTGACAAACATCGTGCTGGATCTCAGCAATTTCATCGACACAGAGGTTGCCGCGTCTCAGGAATGGCATCCCACTGTGGAGGAGAGTGCCCAGCTGCTCACAGCTGCTGTTACCCTCACTCAGTGTCTGACGAAGCTAACAAAAGACTACCTCCGGCAAGGGAGGCATCTTTTTCAACTGACTTTCAAGTCTCACTGGCTCATACACTGTATGCAGTACTCGGAATTCATGAACCCGAAGTACTTGTGGACCTATTCCGGCGAGGATTACATGTCCAGGTGTAAGACGTTGCTCAAGTCTTGCTTGAATGGCAGGAAGCCGTTGTCGGCACTGCAGCGGTTTGGCAGACAGTACAGCAGAGCGATCTGCGTAGAGCTGGACAAGGAGAGCCACCGACCCGTGTTTCTGTGACCAGGCCGAAAATAGCCTCTCGGTAATTAAGCACTTGCGTGCCTGCTCGTGGCACTCATTGACAGTATCTGTATCGCAATGCACGTTGGCTCAAGATCTGTAGTTTAGGTTCCCAGCCCCTGTCCCTAGGATTGCCTTGTAAGCCATGGAGCTGTCTGTTCGCAGCCGGATGAGAGTTTTGGAGACCGTGACTGTGTCCAAGCTGCAAGAGGCCACGGAGGAGGGTCTCAAGCAGCTGGGCCATCGAAGCCTGGAGCGGCTGATCCACGGACTCGACAATATGACATGGAAAACGGCCCTCACCGGCCACCTGCCTCAGGTCTGCGCCATGGAGGCCCTGTTGCTGTGTCTCCTGCACGTCTGCACCAACGGCCTGTTGCCACACAAGATGCTTGAGAAGGCGTTGCTTGCTTGCCACTCAGCGTCGAACTTCGACATGAACAAGCCTGCCAATGCCACGGGCCCGAATTGGAAGGAAACTTGCATCAAGTATTTGCTCATGAGGCTGCGAATGATCACAGCCAAGATCCGAGAGCTTGCTGGGAACAAGCGTCTGCGGGAGCAGGTTTTCAAAAAAACCTCGCAGCAGCAACAGCAAAGTCTGATGAAGCTTTGCCGGGTAATCAACCCGGAACTGCAAGAATGCCAGTCCACCGAGCAAACCTTGGCGGTTCAGGATGGCCAAACATCCGACGAAGAAAGGGCCATCGAGGCCAACTTCAAGCTCTTGACTGCCGAAACACCTGAGAGGGTCCCAGCCACAGTGTCCTCTGCTAGCAGCTCTGCGAAGAAGCCCAGCAGCGACTTTCTCTCAGAAGCAACGAAGCGTGCCCTGCAAGCAGCCATGGCGACCAGCCCGGCGAAGCCTCTCAGCAAGAAGGCCAGGATGGAGGCAGCCCGAGAGCCTGAGGCAGCAGAGGAGGCTGAGGCTGAGGCTGAGGAGCCCCCGGTTCTCAAGAAACCAGCCTGCCGGAAACACTTCAAGAAGCCGGATGCAGCCAAGCAAGAAGAGTTGTTTGCCGACGGCTTCCCTTTGGAGCACTACGGGTGCTCCAGGTGCAGAAAGAAGCCCCACGGCTGTTCTCAGTGCAAGGCGTGGGCAGTGGAGGGACGCAAGGGATACTTTATCACATCCACTGGCAAGGTTGCTCGGAAGAAGCAAGGGTAGACTGTAGCGGTAGCGAGCCGGTTTTGAGGTCAGCCTGCGACAGGCTGGAAAAAATCAAAGGGGAGAGCGTCTCGAAGCACATACTTTCGGTTTGAAATCTTGATTGTCTGCAGCCATTTCGCCTCGAGCTTCTTAGTTTCTTCTGCACCCCTCCCTCCAGCATGGGAGCCAGAAAGGCAAAACCCTCACAGCAGAAGACTGTGAAGAGCGGCCAAGAGAAGAACCAGAAGCTTGACACTGCTAGCGAGTCAGAGGCGGAAGCCAGCAACTCAGCAGCAGGGCCAACTGTGGAAGTCTTGGACAGCCCGGAGAAACCGCAGGGGCTCTTGAAGGAACGGATCCAAGCAGAGGACACACTCTGGCTGCTGGGCCACTTCGGGGCCAAGGCGCAAAAGTTCTTGTCCAAGCACCCTGAGAAGAAAGAGTTCTTCAAGGAAGCCTTGGAAAGAGCCAGTCTGTACGAAAAGAAGGCCAAACACATCTTGAAGAGGAACCTCTTCAACTTGAGGGCGGACAGCAGTTTCGACCACTCTGCAGCCCGATGGCATGCTGTGCAGCTCTCTGTTCTCTGCACCCAACACACCCGTGCTCTGAAAACTGAGTAGTCGCTGCCTCGAAGACTTGAAAAAGGGCCGCCTGGAAAACATAACCATGTATGACTCAAACCTGAAAATAACAATTTTTTAGTATAAAAATAGACTATTTTCATAGTTAAATTTTAACTTTGGGGATAAGATAAATTTTAACTATTTTTATGAAATAGTATTAATTTTAACTATTAGTTTATTTTTAACTATATAGTCTATAAATAGCCTAATCGGAGCCTCGGGGTCCTGCGTCACGAGCATATGCTCTCGTGCGCACCAGATCATGAAAAGATCGCTCGTAGCGAATGTGCGCAGCTGTTGGAGAAGTAGACAGGGTCTGTTCTGACTCTTGAATAGATGACGCCGGAGCTGATTTGCGCAATCTTCGTCTCTTCGCCGGCTGGGATGAAGTTGATGTCTCTGCTTGGGCCAGAAGCCTATTCAGAGTTTTCTCGCCTTCGTGAATCTTCTTGATCAACCTTTCGTATTGAGCCTTCTTCTCTAACCGGGCTGCGTCCGGTTTGCCGGTTTTTCCAGTATGCTTAATAGCTTTGACACAAAGATCGCAGTGCTCAAGCAGCGTGCAGACGTTCGTCTCTCTGTCGGCGTTCCCGAAAGCATACTTCCTGACGGCCTCCAAGTCATGAATTTCTTGATGAATGGGAACCTTGCATTCAGCAGACATTGCGATGAGCTCATCGAGACGCTTGTTAACTAAAACGCAAGGCATAGCAGCATCCTTGTACTTCTCACTTTTGACGTCCAACTGAATCATGAGTTTATGCTGCAGAAGAGCATCCCAAATCTTGTCCTTGTCCAGCTCGGTAGGATGATTGGCCGGCAGCTTGAAGTACTTCCACATACCTTTGGTTATCACAAACTTCTTGTTGTCCAAGCAGTATTCCTGCACAGATAACAGAACATTCTTGAGCTTGTCCAAGAAGACATCTCGCTCGTCTTGACTCTCCGGGTCGACCGGAACATGCAGGTTGGGGTGTGGTTCTTCGGAACGTTTGCGAGGCTTGAGTCCGCAGGCTTCTCGCATGCGATCTTCCGTTAAAGGTTGGGCAGCGTAGGTCTCGATCATGCTGCGACACGTTTCAGCGCTTTCGGAAATCTCGAATGCATGCTGTAGGCGCAGAGCCGCTGCGATACAAGGTTCGCTTTTCAAAAAAGATTTCAGCCCATCATCTTTTCGGAAATAGCCATCTTGATGAGCGTCTGGGTAGTGGACATCAATGGGCGCCTTCAATGAAGCGTGCTTTCGGTTCCCATACTAAGCCACGTCTGAAAACAGAGTAGAAATATTTCTCGCTGACTCCAGTGAACCTGATCATGCTGTTCACTTCGTACCTCTTCCACCCCACCAGCTCAATCATCCTGGTCTCGTAGCCATAGGGCTTGCGTCCCGCGATGCCATCTGCTGACATGGTTTTCTTGAACAGGTCCTCCCGCATTTTTCGGCAGTTTTCGGGTTTTTCCTGCGCCGTCAAGATAAAGCATCCTGCGGCCTGTTCGACCTGTTTGCGCATCTCTGTTTCATCGTACCAAATATTTGGATCGATGAATTTGTGGTTGGGCTTGTAGACAGCGTCCAGATGCGAGCTGTACAGGGATTGGCCAACTCCTGGCACGCGTGATTGCGGAACAAAAAAAAGTAACATCGTTAACTTAGCATGTGTCCATACGCCCTCTCAAGATCGATACACATCTATAGTCATATATTTTTTTACACTGATCATCTTGTATTGTCTTTGCTATAGTCAATAGTGAGAATTACATCTGGTGCCTCCAGGACTGACGCCAATGAAGCAGCGCACGATGTTCTCGCCGCGCTTGGCCAAAGCGATAGCCGCTTGATTGCAGGCAAACACCTGAAAGGCGATCACTATGAAGGAGCTTGTATAAATATGTTGGCACTTGCAGGATTTAGTATATAAAATAAGCTAGACACAAATGCCGGCTGCAGCCCAAGCTGCTTCGTTGTTCAGCCAGAAAGTTTCAGCGTAAAATCTTTCCAGTCTTTCCTGAGCAACCTGCAACGCTGGATCGCCCATGTCACGCAGAAGGCGATGCGGGACGTGCAGGTACAAGTTATCACTTGCCTGTCCCTGAACAAAACTGCAGTTTTGGCCATCTTTGTCGTAGACCACGGCACAGTCCGCATACGCGATGCCGGATGTTCGTTCCTGCGGACTGTCGCACCACTCCACCACCAAGTGAAAAATTTTATCTTCTAGAAGCTTGCCTTGCAGCACGCCAGAAGCTTTTGTTAGAGAATCTGCAGTGCCTTGGCAGCGGCTACTGTATCTTTCTCCTTGCACGACGTCGGCTTGCGCATCCATCTCCTCGCCGACCACTGATCTCCCTCTGCGAGCTCTTGCGGGAATATGACCTCTCGCAGCATCCTCGCAGCTGTTCAGTAGAGAATTAGGGCCATTGTTTTCCCTCAAGAGCTTGTCGACCTCCTCCCGGACATTCTCGTCCGTCACAAGTCGCGCAGATCCCATTAGCCTGAAAATGCCTTCCAGATGCAAGAAAAATTTTCTTGCATCTTGCGAGAGTACTCTGAGGTGGCACGCCACGATGAAGACGAAAAGCTCCGTCGCGAAAGAAAAAAATATTACCGTCGTGGCAACGCATGTGTACATCTCCCTCCACGATCCATAGAAACATAACGAGTTCTCGCACATGCAAATCTGTCAAGCGCAGCCGATAGGCTGCCAAGGCACCAGTAACAACGCGCAGCAGCTTCTCATCAATGTCGGGAAAACGTGTCTGGACTGAAACCCTAATACGATCAACGTACTCAGGAATGCTCGGCTCAGATGAAGAAGGTCGAGGCATGGCGCCTTGCAGGTTCATGTTGGCTTGAATCCGCAGCTTTTCGAAATCGCTCTTGAACTTGGAAAATGTGCTTTCCGCTCCTGGAATCGTGCGTCTGGTTCTCGCTTTAGATAGAAGAGCCTGTCGCGCTTGATCTTCATCGTTTTTCTTCTGCAAAATCATGTCAAGCTCTTGCTCGATTCGCAGCTCCGGACTTGCCTCCATCATGTCTTCGCGATCTCTATCCAGGAAAGGAAAGCTTTCTTGTGTCGCTGCTTCTTCCTCATGATTCATTCCATGGCCTGGCATGAAAGTGTCTTGTGAAACGGCTCCTCCACGGACGTCTGGGCCGAAATACTCTGTCATATCTTGTCTGCCATGTCGTCCGATAGGAAAAACTTGCTGGACAAGGAAAGCGATCAGGCTTCGCATCCAATCCTCGTAAGTCTGCTCTGCTGAAAGAGGATGCTCAATGCGAGCAACAAACAACGCTTGCGTTGCAGAGTTTCTTCGCAAGAGTGTGTGCACGTACATGTAGAGAAGTGTCATCTTGTGTGGATAGTCATCTCTCAGCATTGCGATCAGGTTCCTCGTCTGGAACATAGCTTTTTCCCATTGTCTTTTGCTTCGGTAAGCAGCATTCCTAGGATCCGGCAAAAGATGAAGAGCAACTGGATAGGTTTCGAAGAAATACGCGTTTTGACGGAAGGTGCCACCCACGACTCTGGCTCGATGCTCCTGGGTGCGCACAGATGCTCCTCCCACGTAGTCGGAAAGATTCAAACGACATGTCGAACACGACCTCCAAGGATTTTCACCGACATGCTGCGCGCAGACCCAGGTGCAACAAGCAGGGCACACGGACCATCTTGGAAACAGAAGACTGTGAGTCTCGTTGCACAGGGCACATTTGATATGGGCGTTGAAGAGAATATTGGACGGCAGAGGCTGCAACTGCAAATCTTGATTCGTGCCTCCTCCTTGACTGCAGTATGCCCAAACGTACAGCCTAGCCAGCGGCGCCGCCATGTCCGGCGCGTGTTGTTGGCATCTCATGGACGCCGCAGAGACGCCGTTGAGTTCCACCGAAAAGAAACGTTGGTTCCACCGCAAATGAAAAGTGTTTGGAACATCAGACTTGACTCTGGCAGCAGCTACATGAGGACGCAGATCAAAGCTGTTGTAGCCAAAAGACCAGGTCTGCTGTTCAGCACGCAGATTGTCTACTCGAACGTATGATCTGGCAGCTCTCCCTGGCTCTTTCACTCCAATATATAGACCTCGGACGATGGATGAAATTTGAAGTTTGAAAAACGCCATGCCCATAAGTGGCTGCAAAGACTCCACTCCCCGAAACGGAGTGCGGCCGATAGGAACAGGTGCCACTTCCCACACAAGCTTAGCTTGCGATGGGATCTGGCCAAGCATAGCCATCTGTGGCATGTTAATGCAGAGGCTTCGGCAATGCTCCAAAATACGAAAAACTTGACGAAGTCGGCTCTGGTCATCAAATTCTGGAATGTTTATGGACAGATCCAGTTCGCGCCACTGCTTGCAATCACAAACAACCGCCTTCATTTGCGTGGACACAGATGCCAAATTCTTCAGGTAGAACCAAGAGAAAAAAAAGGTCGGCAAAGCCTGTAAGACCTCCACCGGAAGCGCACCGCCCGCCTGATCTCTCCGAGTCTGCATCATGGCTTCTGTGGCCGCTTCCATGCGTGGAACTTCGTCTACAAAAGGCTTGCTGCCGTTGTCGGGATGACAACATACAATGAGCATGCGCGACACGGACAGGTCATAGTACTTCTCTAAAATGTACCTGTAGGCATTGAGCTGCAGTCTGTACTGCATGCCGGCGCAGTCGTCTAGATGCTGCAAAGGGCGCCGCATCTTCATAGAGGAGCTAAACTTCTGTCGTAGCTCGGCACTCCTTTTCCAGTCGGCAAGAAGAAATGTGCCGTCAGGAAGTCTGGCGCAGAAGTCAATGGATCCCGCCAAATTTTCCTCCTCTGCAAAAATAGTCCATTCTGTTCGCCAAGCCGTGCATTTTGGCTCACACTGCAGAAAATATCGTAAAAGACGAAATTCGGGGGATGCGGTCGGAACCTTGTGACCGTTCAAGTGTGCCTCAAACAGAAAATGCATCCAGGTCCCGTACAACGATGCTTCTGCTCCGTGGGCTTGCCATTGAAGGCGAATCTCTTCTGCTGAAAGGCACAGCATTGAGATGTGGTCTGTCAGTCCATAGATCCTGCGCAGTGCCTGGCTGATCTGTGCTTCGTCTCGAGGAGAGGCAGCGTAAAGTTCCACCAGCTCCGGACACGCCATAGCCACGCGAGCAAATGAAAAAATAGAAGGGTTCTGCTTCAAATAGCCTGCCCTAGGCCAGCGAGGGCCGCTCATCATGGCATCGATCACCTTGGCTTCATCGAATCCAGCGCAAAAGGAATGAATCATGCTGGTGACGGAGCCGTTGGTTCTTTTGTCATCCACGAAGTAAACATGGTCCTCAGCGCGAAAATGCACGCGCGAGTCTCGTGGATGAGGATGCAAAAACTTGAGCACATCCACGTTAGGCACCTGTGTGAGGTCCAGCGCAGCAGGGGTTGCTGGCACCTCAACTTCACTGGCATGAAGCAGTACTGGCAGCTGGCCTTCCATGCAGGCGATTCTTCTGCCTTTCCTTCGCACAGCTTCCAGCCTAGATTCCGACAAACGCTTGCGTTGTGCTTGACTAAGCACATTCGCACCTCCAACGCTGTCTGCGTTTTCAGCGTCAGAGGATTGATAACGTTCGTTCGATGGGAAATCAAGTTCAGAATGTGCTGGGAACTCGCCCGGTGATCAATTCTGAGGGTTGGGTTGTTTTTATAAAGGAATGCATATCGACCTTACCACTGTAGACTGACACACCAGTAAGGCGACTTACACAGTCCAGATGTAGACAGCTTGAACAGTTGTCTTGTTATGTCTTTCACAACTATACGTGGCACCGTGTTTGGGTCAGTTGTGACACAAGTAAAGTGCATTCAAAGCTTGTAACGCATGTAAACAGCTTCAAAAGTATGTGCTTGCGATGACTGTGATCAGGTGCAGTGCAGGTGTGCTGATTGCTGATTGTGTAATTGTGTATTGCATGACACGGGCCTGGCATGGTATGTATTTTTGTTGGATGCATGGTGACCTCGAGTTGACATGACTGCCGCTTGCATGACTTGCATGTTTGAATACGTGTGTGTGCATTGTGTGCATGTTGGATGCATGGTGACCTCGAGTTGACATGACTGCCGCTTGCATGACTTGCATGTTTGAATACGTGTGTGTGTGTGTGTGTCGTGTGTGTGTGTGTGCAAGTGTGCATGTTGGCGCATGGAAGCATTGAGCTATATGTCTTGCACTGTGACTCCTTTTTTCTCACCGCACGCTACGTCCCGCTCGTCCCCGGAGTCCCCAAGTGAAACTCAGTGAAACTGTTTCGGTGACCTCAGCGCAAGCAACATCAATACCACAACAACCAAGACAGGACAATCAATCATCATGCACAAGCCATGACAGCCAACATCATTGAGTCATTGTCTCATGATGCAACGCAAGGCAAAACGTGCGTGTGTGTTTTGTTTGCTGCTCCGCAGTGATGCAGCACGGTGACGCTGACGCAGTGATGCCGGGCCGGGTTGCGCAAATCCCAATCTACGCACTAGCTCGACCCAACATCAGAGCGATTGCGCTTCCTCCACTGGCGGTCTTGCTTCTTTCTCATGAAATGAAACAATTGCTAGAGGGTGATAGTGATTGTCTAACAGTGTGACTAGTGATAGCGATTGTCTAACAGTGTGACAAAGTTGTGACGGCATTGCTGAAGCACGCCGTGAGCAAGGAAGCGGAGAGTGGAGAGTAAGCAGACCTTTGCACAGCTGCGCAACTAGCGCAACAGGAATTGTACATCCTTTGATGCGCCGTCCTTCTTTGTGACAATCTGTTTGGCAGTTGCATCCGCGTCCTCTGCCTTGGCCTCTGTACATGATGATGCTTGCAAGGCCCTCTGGAAGCCGGCCGCTCCCAGCGATGGCTGATCCTTGTTGGAACCTTTCGACTTCACTGGCGGCTTGTTTTTCTCGCACTCGAGTTGCGAGCGTGTCAAACCAAGCGTAACCCCATCCTGCTCGTCACCGAGCCGTTCCTGCGCAGCGCTCACGGCGATGATCACGTCTACATGTGTGACGACATGTGCAACTTCACAACTGCACAGCATTCCAGCCAAGCACGTGGTCTATGAGCAACTTCAGACGGTGAGCAGGACAACGCAAGATCTCATGTTCATCATGTGTTCAAGATCAGCGTGGGCAACAACGCTTGCAACTTGCACTCCACGATAAACAAGAGTCTGGGCAGCAAGTGTTCTACGAAACCTGTTCAATCCAATCCTTGAGGCTTTCCAAGGTTACCGTTCGAGGAATCAAAAAGTAATACGTGACATGAACATCCACACGGGCTCCACTCCTCAGATTCAGATTCAGATGCAGTGACGTGATGAATGCGCCGGGCACAGCTGGGCAGAGACAAGCAAGCACAACATCACACAGGTCGGCTCCACTACATACTACAAACAACGGTTGTGCAATACATGCATACATGTGTCGGCACATCGAACTTCAGCGTCTGCGTCTCGCTGTCGACAACCAGGACCGACTTTGCTGCGTTCTTGGATGGCTTGCTGGAATCGGGGTCCGCCACCACTTTCATCAGATACGGAGCACACGGACAGGCAGATGTCAACTTGTCAAACCCCTGCTGGTGCATGTAAAACTTCAGATGGTGGCCGCCCAAAATCGCCTCACCAACCTAGCAAGCGCGCAACACGTGCAGCAACTCAACTCAACTGAATGCGAAGCCAATGAATCAACTGAATGCGAAGCCATGAAGGTCAACAAGTTAACAAACATCAACTTGCCTGGAGAGCTTTCTGGCCATACTCTGCAGTAATTGCCCCGAAGAGGTACAACTTGAGTCCAGCTTTGAAGTCACCAAAGCTTGCGGTCACTGGGTTTTTGGTCCCTGATGTGAAGTCTAGCTTCACGTTCGCCATGGTTTCACGCTCAGACCATGCCCTTAGGAGACAACTGCAACAGTACCACGACACAACACTTGTGTTGCATTGCAAGACTGCAAGAACGAACCAAGACATACTAGAAACATAAACAAGAGAATAGGAGGCAACGTAACACGATAACACTTGTGTTACAGGCTGTAAGAGGCAACTGGCAACATAGCAATTGTGGCACAAGGCTGCAAGAACGAACCAAGGCAGACTAGCAACGCTAAAAAACAGATGCACTTTCACGAACCACAACTATGCTCGACTTGCCACACAGCCAACTAGCCAACGTCAAATGGCATTCGACACAGCAAACGAGCCAACTGCAAAATGACTTGGGGTCAGATGGCTTCGCCATGAGGTGTGACTGCAAACTAAACATCAGGCATTCCATGTCCATCACGTTGGCAGACTCCATCACGTCTGCGGATGAGTTGAAGGTGTAGACCGTCTTCAACGGGACACTTGTCTGCGTGATCTTGACCAGCTCGCTGCTGGCAGCGTTGCGAGGACGCTGGATTTGCCTTTCGTGCATGATATTTCCCTACGAAACTCTAAGAAAACTACTGAAAGTCGAACATCATCAAATCAATACTCCATACCTTCGTATGGGCTGCGGCTAAGCCACCCTTCGGGCTGTCGTGCAGCGGCCGGGGAACTGCCACCGGTTCCAGTTCCAGCTGGGTCGTCCTCAACCTTGACTGCCTCTGTCGCTGCAGCAAAGTCTGTCAGCGGATCGGCTATCTGCATCTTGAGCATGTAGGAATACTTCTTGGTCACCTCGATGTCGCACGACAGGAAGGTGTCCGGAAGTTTCTTGTGCTTGAGCACGTAGCCGATAAGCTTCGTCCAAGCGGTGGACCACTCGGACTCATCTGCCACGGTGGAGGTCATGAGGCCCTCCAACGAGACCATCACGGCGGATGGGGCGTGTGGTGACCTGCATGCCTTGATGGTGTTCAAGGCCTCCAGAGCGTCGTTGATTTTGAAGTCGACTGGCATCTTTGCCTTGCCCCGCGTCTCCGCCTTCTTAGCTATCAGACTCAGCACGGCCTGCGCAATCCAATTTGGCCAAGGCAACACAAGCGTACAGGAGCCTGCAACTTACAACTGCAACAACCGCCAACATGCGGCTGCAACATGTAACAACATGCCATGTGTGGTGTGCTGCGCGCTACAAGCATAGTCACCGCGATCGTGACGTTGAAACGCACGCCAGCAAGCGCGCAGCACAAGCACAAACACAAGTCCAAGCAACTCAGCGCTCAACTACAACTACTCAACCTCGTAGGCAGCAATGGGACAATGCGCTACACTAGGCCCGAGGCTCCGTGCCTCAAGGGCATGGACCAAGTACAATGCACGGACGGATGTCAACATTTCCAGAATTTCGTTGTTGAGCTTGAGGACAGTCTCCTCCGACACACCTGCCTGAAGCGAGAACACACATCTACACATCCGCAGCTGCACAGCCCAGCAGCTACGATATTGAAGCGAAGCAGCAACTGCTCAGTCACACCACACGCAAGCAACAGCAGCATGACACCTTGCATGGTACCTCTCCTGCCTCTCCATCCGGTAGATTCACCGCCTCTGGCACGCACAGGAAATGGGACCACTCTGGCAAATGGTCCTTCGCGTCATCATTCTCCGGAATTGCTGAAGCTTTCAGGCACATGGCTGTGGTGAAGGCAGACACAGCCAGCGGGACATTCTCAAAGATAGCCTCTGCCACAGTGAACATGAGGTCACCTAACGCGAGCTGGTGCTGTGCGAGGCCGGCATCGTTCAGGCGCTTCATGACAGCTGAAACGGCCGCCACATACGACACATGATCGGTCACTTTGTTGCTGTTGTTGGTCACCACCCAGCGATGAACAGACTTGGCAGAGTCAGAGTTGAACCAAAGGTTCACGGACTTCTCGCCCGGCTGGGCCTGCTGTGAACTCGCTGTCTGCAATGTTTCCGTCAGAAACGCAAGGACATTGCCAGCTGGCCCTGTGGGCAGTGAAGCTTTCAATTCTGCGACACCCTTTCGCACCAGGTCTTGTATCGCTGCTCGTACCTCCGGCGGCCACAGGCAATCCAATTCTTTGTTAATTTGTAGAATTCTTGCTTTCGCTGGTGATTAGCGATTGTTTCTCTTGATGGTTTGTTTGATTGGGCGGGCTGATTCGCTGTCAGTCACTCTGTTCTATAATTATTCTACGTTGTGTGTTCTGTTCCGCAGCACCTTTCTTATCGAATATCGAATCGCCTCCTTGTCTCCTTAACGTTGTCTCCGAATTCTTATCTCCCACGAATCGTTACGAATCGTTCCCTAGCTTGATCTACCACGTCGGATGTGCATGTTGAATTTTCTTACTAAAAAGAAGCCGGGGGCCCATGGGGTGTAGTCATCCATTTGTTGTGGCTGAGTCGTGGCTGTAGAATGGATGTATCGATGTGTGTGCATTCTCTTGCCCTCTCTGCTTTGCAATCTGCCTGTGACCAAGTCTTGCGCTGCTTCCCACGGATCGTGACAGTCTTTGTGAATGCCAGCTCCAAGGCGAAGCCGAGGGCAACACCCACAACCTCTGCCAGTTCGGGTCGCACGAGTTCGTCCATGCCTACACCGCAGGCCAACGTTACAATAACGACATGAAGCAGCACTATGTGAGAATTTCCTGAAGCACTGTACAAGAGCGAAAAAGCTATTCATGGGCCCGGGCCAAGCTACCTCCAGCTGCGTAGGCCAAACAACTGAGCACGTCGTCAATCCACCAACGGGGCCTGCTTGAGCCATTCCCTTCGTCGTCATCCTCTCCTGTTGCTGGCATGGCAATGGACACGTCTCCCTCCATGTCCTGCACCGACATCTCGACATCCCCGCCTGCGCCGCTTGCCGATGCCGACGCCTTTGCTTTGGCCTTAGCCGCCCTGCCCTTGGGAGCGTTGCGGCGAGCCTTCTTCTTGGGCTGAAGAAGATCGCTAACGTCTACAGCAGTGGGCAACGATGATGCCCCTGTGTTCTGGTCCGCCGCAGCACGCTTTGCTTTCCTCTCGGCGGCAGCCGCTGCTGATTTGATAAACGGAGCTCCGGCCACCTCTGTGAGAACTCGGTTGAGAACGTCGGGGCTGTGCTTTGCGAAGCAAAACCCACACGCCGGACCTGCCGGAGAAACCATCGGAACCTGGAACATGAACGTGAACATGAATCCATGAAGCCCATAACATGTCAAGAGTGTCAACAGTCAACGGCCAACAGCATCAGCACATAGCTTCAACATGGCAATGGCAACAAGCTCAATAGCTTCAACATGTCAATGGCAACAAGCTCAATGAATCAAGGTTGAGTCAAGAGCAGCTGGCAGCAACATCATGCCCACGGTGCGTCAGTCAACATGGAGATACCGCATACAAACACGCAAGCATTGATCAAACGTGTCATGCCTAAGCATCGCACTGCAGCGCAATCATCAACACACAATCAACCAAGGCGTGACGTAGCATGGTGTGGCATGGTGCAACACAGCAATCAGCATGGCTAGCGGTTAACATGACATGGGAGGCATAATTCCTTGACGCCAGAGGGCAAGCATCTTGCATCCTTGCATCCACAAGATAACCATCAGTTCGCGTGGATAGCACGGCAGAAGTGACTGCGTGATGATCTTGGCCCACGACAGCAGGTTCTGCAAGCAAGGGAGTGCCTCGAGCTCAGCATGGTTGAAGTCGGTGTGCTCCCCGAACAGCTCCGACCATTCACGCAAGCAATTGAGGTCCCTTGACAAGGCGTTGAATGTGCGCTTGGCGAGGTCGAACAGTTGTCCTGTCTTATAGCGCGGGAAGTTCGCCTTCACGAACTCGCTGACCAGTTTCCCCCATGAGCAGTTCGTGGACGTCAGGCCGTTGATTTCTGCGTGTTTGAACCACGCCTGCCAAGAGGCCCAGTGCTCTGATCTACAAAGACTCTACACCGCTACACCTGGACCTACACCGAGCAGCCAAACTCCACCACACGTGCCTGGCCTGGTCGACCTCTGGCACGCCCAACACCATCTCCATGAACGTGGTTCCGAGTCCGGAGTGAAAATCGTTGTGAATGTCACGGAGGAAACTAGGATTAGGACACGCAGACCAAACGCATAAGCAGCTACATGAGACTCACATGTACTCAAGAGACTCACACGTACTCAAGCAACTAGAATATCCGACATCCTCCCAAACATCCAGGCCACATGCCCACGCAGTCCGGCATCTTGCTGCTGAATACCCGCACATCTGTTAGGCCCCGTTTGAGTGTGGCCTGCACGTTGACGTTGTCGGGCCGTTCAGCAGCTGCGACATACAATGCGTCTGACCTTAGCACGCGCGTGTTACTCGAGACTCGAGACATATAAACAAAATCTACCAACCGCCCCAACCGCAAGCAAAAGAAATAATTTCCGGGTCATGTCTGGCTGCAGCGTCCCGAACGTCAAAGCCAAGTACATCTTTTTTTCGGCATCCCACACCATCCAAGCTTCACCGCGCACACCCTGCACGATTCCACTCTGGAAAATGCGCGCGACGTAAGCGCGCACGCAGTTGCCCGTTTTTCTCATGTTGAGAGGATGCCGCGTGATGCAGCGCGAGCCATCCGGTTTGAAGAACGGGATGGTTTGTTTGTCTCCCTCCTGCAAGCAGACAACAGTTTGTCATGCACCATACACTTGCAATGACTCGGGTTCACTTAATTGATGCTCGCAGTTACTGTCAGTCGTCACTATGCAAAATCTCCTGGTAGCATTGGAAAATTCTGTCCAGAAGGATAGTGCCTTTCTCGCTGTCATCAGTCATGTTGAACCTCGTACAAAGATCCATGTCATCTCCGAACAGAACCTCCTGTGCTTGCTTGTACCTCGGTGGCGTGTGCGGCTGCTCCCCTCGCGCGGACGGCTTGAGGGCAGCCGAGAGACGATGCCGTGGTCATGTCCAACGAGGGTTTCGTTTTCGACTTCTGACTCGCACCACTTGCTGCGTTGCTGCTCATCATGATGCCTTTATGCCAGGCTATGTGAGTAATGCATACAATCATACAATGTCGAACTTGCAAGTCATGAACAGCAGCATGACTCATGACCACGCCCACAAAGGGAGCAAGCATGACATGTCATCATGTCATCACACGAGACGCGTGAGTCGCACGGTGGTGCTGAGCCTGCCTCGCCGAACTTCGGGAGAACACAGCGCACTACAACAACTCACAAATCTACTCAGCTGGGCTGCGGTTCTCAGTAACAAGTAACAAGTAACAAGTCACATCACAAGTAACAAGCCATGCGCACACATGCCAGCAGACATGTTCAAGCAATATGTCTGTTTGTGCATGCCCGCATGCTCACACCCTTGGGCCGGGCCGGCCCCGCAACCACCAGACTGTGACATGCTGAGGCTCGAACACAGAGAGCCGGAAAGCGGAGCCGAATGAGTCGGCTGGCTGCCCACTCCAATCTGTACAATCGACAAGTCGACAACAAGCCTGCAAGCCCGCACGTGTGTTTCATCAAGCTCATCAAGCAAGCAAGGCACAATAACAACGGAGCGACATGAGACATGGCCCTGGCACACGCACCGAACTTGCATTAGCACGACTGCACTGCATGTCTGTTTTCAGCCACCAGATTTGCAGCCCCCAGATCTGATGTGATGTGTTGCACGCCTCGTGCTCATGGATCCTAGCGCACGTGTCGCACGTGTCACTTCACTTCACGCGCATGAATGTGTGCACCCACCCTCCCCCCACTATTCCAGTTCTATTCTATATTATTTTCTTTTGCTACAGAAAACACGAGCCATGCGCCACGAGAATGCGTGGTACGAAGCCCAGCAGCGTCAACAGCTGTCATTGAAAATTCATTTGCGGCGACAGCTACCTCTGCCAGCAATCATGGCCGCCATTCCTTTCAGTGCTGGTGAAAGACGACTACTACTACCGGGCTGTTGCTCAGTGCCCCTTGCATCACTGCCACTGCTCTTTGATGTGCCCTGCGACAAGACATAGGCTATCGAGAGTCCGACGCACTCTGCGTGCATCGCATTCCCAGCCTGACCTATGCGGCTCGTGCGGTCATTGTCCGCGGCCGCTGTAAGCATTGCTCGACGGCAGTTCTCCGTGCTGTAGTCGTCATTGTCGTAGTCGTCCATGGCCCACGTGCACACTGCGACCCCATGAGAGAATGTCTTGAGAATCGGGATGCCCTGGCAAGCCAACGCCTCACGGCTTGTGATCCACCTGTGGTGTGAGTCTGACCTGAGACAACAGTCATGAGTCATGAGTCACAGCCAGATGGATAGCACTTGCGCAAGCTCAAGATGACATCATGCTGACCGTAACATCGACAAGTGCGACAACAGCAACAACACAGCACTCATGTCATGACTGTCATGACTCGACTCGCAACATGTCGCATAACACTTTGTTCTGTGACATGTGCTTTGAATAACGGCCGTGGGCTGTGGACTCTTAACAAAAATGTCAACACACAGGAAAACATCATGACAGCTGGCCGCCAGCCACGAGACCGAAAACGTGTACTGAACTTTAGCGCTCAACTGCTCAACCGTCATGACAGACACAAGTTCAGAGAAGCCCGAAAACATGCAAGCAAGCTACCACAAAATGCCACTGTTCTTAATCAGCGTGCGCAAATGACGCGCAGTGGAGATGTTGGCACCGAAGTCCGGGTCTTGGTTCAGTTGGAACACCTGACCTTGCGACAGCGTCCGATACAGTTCCAAGTGCTCTTGTTCGCCTTTGTTCAGCGCTCGCCAAAATGGACCCAACGGAGTTGGGTCCAATGGGTTCAGTCGCGCCGGTTGGGTGTTGCCGTTGCCGTGGTTTTCGTCATCTTGAGTCTCTTGAGTCTCTTGAGTGTCGTTCCATTGCCACTGGCTTTGTGACCGCCCTGCTGCCCAAAGCAGCTCTTCTCGTAGCTCGACAGGGCCAGCGACGAGGAACACGTCCCAATCTGGAACGCCGACACCGTCGACACCATTGTCTTCTGGGATGTACTGTCGAATGAAGAGTCTGCTCCACTGATGAAGCGGCTGCGTCATTGCCCCGGTTTTGGTTTTGTGACGAAGCACAGTGTAGCGTCTCTTCCTGACGATTGGCCAGCCAAGTTCAAACGGATCGAGAAGCGCGGTATCCACGTGATACATGTGTCCCAGCACCGCAGCAAGGACGTGCGTGGCAAATGCCGGCACGTTCTCTTGAATGACATAAGCGTCCTCCAAAAGGAGGCGCAGCGCCAGCCAGCAGAACAAGTGGCCGGTAGTAGGCCCACACAAGCCTTTCTTTTGGCCACGAGGCGAAAAGTCAATGCAGGGCGTGCCTGCAACATGAAGGTCTGCGGGTTGTGCCTCAGGCAACTCTTGACAACACAAAACACATGCGCAACAAGGCTGCGGTTGCATGAGGCCAACAAGTACATGCAGATGAGCCACAGTACACTTCTTGTTGCACTTCACACAAAACGCGTCGGCACGAACAAGTGAGTTGATCTTCATGGATTTGAGGAGGTCTGTCATGACCGTAACAAACATGCCCTCACTCAACAGAGTCTCAACTTTCGCAGCCATGTGATCTTGCCAAAAGTTGTGTATGTCGCCGTATATGCACGAAGGCCCATCAGGTGAAGTCATCAACTCGTCTTGCGACTTCGCGTACCATTCTACGCCATACAAATTGACGAACCGTGGACGTTTCTCGAGTGGCAGTCCAAGGCCACTGGCTATTGCAAGCGACATCATGCTGAGGGCAATGCCAGGTGTGTCTATGCCAGAAAATGCTGTCGAAATCCTCAAGCCGTTTGCACGTTCATTCATGCGGTGAAGCACCTGATTCTTCTGTGTCTCCGTGCTGGACTCGCCCATATTGCACAGGCGATCCATCATCTTCTCAGGCCACCGCATGAGATCTCCCAATCGACTCTTCCTGTCTTGCTGCCGGAGCATGTGATGAGCAGCTCTCGATGCATTTTTGTCATTGTCATCTGAGGCATCCTCATCAGAATCAAAATCAGCATCACGAGAACGGTGCTCAGGAACAGGAACATGTGCAAGGTCAGACTCACCCTGTTCACCCAGGTCAGTGCGGTGGTGCTCAGGCTCAGGAACATGAACATGTGCAAGATCGGACTCACCCGGTTCCAAGCATTGAGGCTCACCCAAGTCAGTGCTGCCATGACCTAGAACATGATCACCCACATGCGCAAGCTCATCCAAATCAGTTTGGTCATGACGGTCATGACTGTCTTCACGGGGGATCGCCTGTGCTTTGTCGGTGAGCTCCGTCTGCTGGATCACCTGAGCATTGTTGGTAGACTCCGTCGACGGGATCACCACATTGGTGGTGGACTCTGTCGATCCATTCTCCGGAATTCGATTGCAACCTTCTGTCTTGTGTTCTTGGCTCACTTGTGTTTCGAGGCTCGCCGAAGCAGAATCAAGCGCCACAGCAGGCCCATCAGTTTTGACAGCCGCTGTCCCTGATTCACCGCCAACACACTCCATCGCACCATCAGCAGGTTCTTGAACAGTAGGCGGTGCAGCAGCCACCTTCGCTTCCGGGATCTCCGCGCAGCATGCCTGAACACCCTCCGCGCCCGCCGCCTCCGCCACGGACTCTGCAGACTCTGCAGCCGGCGTCTCCTCCTCTGCCGCAGGCTGCGCAACTCCATCAGCCACAAGAGCCTGTGCTGCGGCTGCGACCTGATGAGAAGGCAACTCAAAGGCAGACTCGCTCGATCCAACCTGTGTTGGTATAGAAACTGGCTTCTCAATCTGGTGACTGTCCGCATGCTGGCTCGCAGTCTCGTGTGTCTTCTGAGCCTTCTTGTTTTTTTCGGCTGCTCCACTGCAGTTGTGCCAAAATGCAGCGATGGCTTCCTGTTGAATGGGCTCGTACTTGATGGGCGAACCACTAAGGTTTCGCTTTAACGATCTGCTTGTTAAAGTTGGTGATGTGTTGCACTGCGACGCGCTTGTCGAGGTAGTTGGTGCGTGGCTGCTCTTTGGCGATGCATTTCGCCCCGACCGGACTGGCGATGCTTTGGGTTTTGCCTTTGGCGCCTTTGGTGCCTTGAGTGTCTTGGGAGGCTTCTGTTGTGACTTCGCCGCGGACCTCTTGGGTGGCATCGTGGACGCGTACACTATAACCACCAATTGCTCACCAAAATCTACCGGCTATCGTGGCTGCTCACACTACTCGCTCAGAAAAGTCTACAAGTTGCTCACGAAAGTCTAACGCCGTCGTGTATGCTTGAACTACTTGCTCAATGAAGTCTACAATTTACAGCATTGAGTCTTGAGCAAGGGACATACCGGCCCGGCACAAAAGCTCAATCACACGTGCACACAGTCTCAAACACGAGAGCATGCGATTACAAGCACAAAACCACGGCAGCGGTTCATGAGCATGCGATCGCAAGCACATGAACAAGATGTAAGACGTAACACCAAACAGTAATGTGCATGTGCACATGCTGCAGTCCACCCAGCAGTGATCGCCAGCGTGCCTGCCTCTGTGCACCAAAGCGATGTGTTGCATAAAGCACACCTCCAAGGCGTTCGTGAACATAGTTGTGATGAATGGTCT
Organism: Symbiodinium natans; assembly: GCA_905221605.1. Taxonomy (NCBI): domain Eukaryota; class Dinophyceae; order Suessiales; family Symbiodiniaceae; genus Symbiodinium; species Symbiodinium natans. The sequence continues at coordinate 170,970 of CAJNDS010002527.1, forward strand.
ATTGCACGCAAATTGTTTGCGTAGCCTCTAGCCAAGCAACTTTCAAACATCATGCTGCGCAACCCCGTTTGACTGTCCAGCTCGGGCAGCACGTGCAAGCACACAAGCATCATGTAGCGCAAACATGTCCAATCGCACAACTCAATCGCACAGACGCATACTCTTGATGAACAGTCAAGCAGTTCAAGCACACACACACACAGACACACACACACACACACACACCCACACCCACACCCACACCCACACCCACACCCACACCCACACGCACACGCACACGCACACGCACACGCACACGCACACGCACACGCACACGCACACGCACACGCACACGCACGCACACACGCACAAACATCATGTTGTGATCAGATTGCCGATCATATTTGAAGTGTTATGTCGTTAACGCAGCATAAACAAAAACAATAAATACAATGTGTGTTCAGCAAATGCATATCACAAGTTGTCTAATCTGTGTGAGAAATTGATTTGATTCAGCTTATTATGATTGACGTGAGTTTTTGTAGATATGTTAAAAGCTATTAAACATTAACCTCCTGGTGCGTCAAGATTATTCATTAAGGATTCTTAACGCCTTAAAATTTAAGTTCTGAGGCCTGAAGGCCCTGAGTGCCTTCTGGCCCCCAACCCTCTCAGAACTCGAGTTTTGAGGCCCTCATTCTCTCAGAACTCTAGTTCTGAGGCCCTCACCATCTCAGAACTCGAATTCTGAGGCCCACAGCCCCCTCAGAACTCGAGTTCTGAGGCCCTCATCCCCTCAGAACTCGAATTCTGAGGCCCACAGCCCCCTCAGAACTCGAGTTCTGAGGCCCTCATCCCCTCAGAACTCGAGTTCTGAGGCCCACCGCCCCCTCAGAACTCTAGTTCTGAGGCCCACAGCCCCCTCAGAACTCGAGTTCTGAGGCCCACCGCCCCCTCAGAACTCGAGTTCTGAGGCCCACCGCCCCTCAGAACTCGAGTTCTGAGGCCACAGCCCCTCAGAACTCGAGTTCTGAGAGTCTCACCCCCCTCAGAACTCGAGTTCTGAGGGCCACAGCCCCCTCAGAACTCGGGTTCTGAGACCCATACCCTCTCAGAACTCGAGTTCTGAGACCCTCATCCTCTCAGAACTCGAGTTCTGAGGCCCACAGCCCCCCTCAGAACTGGAGTTCTGAGAGCCCTCAATGCCTACGAACACAAGTTCTGAGTGATTAGACGCCTAAGGACAATAATTCTGAGATGGCGGCTGAAGTTCTAGTGGTTCATCCAATAATTCAAACGATGCTGTGTGGCCTTATAAATTTGTTAAATTAATTGTACTTTTATCACCACTTATCTTACACAATCAGACTAGTTGCAGCAACAATGTCAAGCACAACCACGTACGCGTGCAACCCATACGCTGATCAAGCGCAAGACAAACCAACAGCTCAAGCAATCAAACGCATTCAAGCCAACGATCAAGCGCAACAGAAACAACACAGCTCAAGTCAAGACAATCAATCGCATTCAAGCCGACGATCAAGCGCAACACAAACAAACCAGCTCAAGCAATCAATCGCATTCAAGCCGACAAACCTTGCGCATGAGAACGTGCAGCTGCAGGCTGCAGACCTTCACAAGGTCAGAGCAGGAAGAGTTCAAGTGTGTCACTTAACGTGAAGAAGTCACATGTAGTCACATGTACCATCTGAGTGCAGCGCGACACAACATCACGGAAGATTGGGTTGACCTCACGCGAGACAAGCGGAAACAGTGACAACACATAGCATGCTACGTCGCTGCTCCAGAGCATGTGCTAGGCATGCATGTATTGCTCAGATGGGCTGGCTCTTGCTGACTCATTTTCCCACGCGGAATGGTGGTATCGAGCGCCGCCGCCGTCGCGGCCACCACAACCACCAACCACAGTCTTAGCTGAGGCTCGTGTCAATAAAGCTCGCAGGCACTCAAGCACTCAAACACTCAAGCACACAAGAAGCTGGACGACTTGACATGCAAACATAACGTACGTCAAAGTTGCTCCCGCATCTGCTAGTCAATGTCTTGGTCCTCGTCCTGGGGCTTGTCCTGCAAAGGTCGCATGAATTATGAACATGAAGGGTTCATATTGTATAACTACTAGATACACAAAATATATGTATATGTATATATATAGTTATTTATTTCTCTGTTATACTTATATTTATTATTCATATGTGAACAATGAGCACTGCGATGAAGCAGTAGACTGACCTTGTGCCCCCGTTTTCCAGCGGAGCGTGCCCTTGCCTTCTTCCGCCTGACGACCTCCAGTGTTCAGTATTATAATAACAAAGCCCAATGAGCCAAACAGATGTGCATCAAAGAAACACAGAGAAAAAGAGAGAGAGAGAGAGAGAGAGAGAGAAAGAGAAAGAGAAAGAGAAAGAGAAAGAGAAAGAGAAAGAGAAAGATAAAGAGAAAGAGAAACAGAAAGAGAATGAAGAGAGAGAGGCGGGAATAACCAAGTCAACAGCTCAGCGCTGCCTCTTTGATTTCTTCAATGTCTTTGTCCACCTCTTCTCTCGCTCGCCTAATCTCCGACTCCGTCACTGACGAGCCCGCAGATCTCGATCCCGACCGCTTCTTTACGCTCGCCTGACAGCAAGCAAACACAGTCGCAACTTGACAACAGGTGGCCAAAGGTGAGAGCAAGACATCTAGCCTTAGACTCCTTGGTCTTCGCCTTGTTATCGTGAGGTTTATCCTGCACGTTGAAAGCATGGAGCGACCCACACACGACATAGAGCTTGAATCTCGCCCATACAGTATGTGGGATTGTTCTAGCTCCTGCGCCTGCCGCCGTGACCGTCGTGTTGGTTCCGCATTGACCTTCTTGGCCGGATTGGCCGCTCGGGCTTTCCTCTTGGGCTGCCGCGGCTGCCGGTTCTTCTTGGGCTTAGCGGCCACTGGTCCATGCTCGGCTGGCGAAGATGTCTTTGCCTGGGGATTGCATTTGGACGACGACGATGGTGCGGACGATGATGGCTCGGCAGTCACAGGCTCCTGCACGTCATGCTGTCCCGTGTCAACAAGTCACATGAATCAATCATATCATGTTCACAATGGGCACAAGACGCACTAATCGATTTGATTCACGACTATCGTGCTCCCGCGTGGCAGACCGCGACCGCGACCGTCGCGACTTCCTTGAAGGTGGACTTGAACTCCCTGATCCCGAGCTGGACTCCGAACTCGACCCGCTCGGCGTCCGCTTCTTCTTGTCCTCATCCGGACTCGCCTTCTTCTCCCTTTCAGTCTGATCATCATCATCATCATCATCATCATCTTTTTCATCATCATCATCATCATCATCATCATCATCATCCGCTGAATCATCCACCGCATGCACTGATGCAGCATCAGCCACAGAGTTCGCGCCCCCCATGTCGGCCAGGGATGCCCGTAAAGCTGCACGAAGTAAAGCATCTTCCTTTGCCGCAATGCTTGCCTAAGGAGACAGTTGTGCATCGAGCAACACAATCAAGTAAACATGTTTGTTACCAGACATGTTGATGCTTCACTACACGCAAACATGCACAACATGCACAACGCAGCAACACAGCAACACAGCACAAGTCAAGCGCGATCAAGCAGCATCCTTCACCATGGAATCAACCGGCTCTACTAGGTCAGTGCCTCGTAGAGAGTACTGGTGTACATCACGTGGAACGAACTCATTTGCTGGCGGCGCGTGCGCTGTGGGTGGCATGCCGCCTGGCACGCCTGGTGTTGGCGGCGCGTGCGCTGTGGGTGGCATGCCGCCTGGCACGCCTGGTGTTGGCGGCGTGTGCGCCGCAGGCGGCCGTAGCAAGTGTGGTCCTGGCCCGCCGGTCATGTTCATGTTCGTGGGATTGTCAACTCCGGCGCCCATAAAGCCCTGCGCCATCGCACGGGGCATGGTGGCGCTATACACGTGTGTGTGCGTCACAGGCACCATGCCGGGCATACTCATGGTATATGGCAGCCGCAGGCCTGTGCTTTGCAAGAACTGCATGTATGCTGCCTTCATACTGGCCTGTTGCGGGTCCAGTTGGGGGACAGGCATAGTCGGCATGGTGGCTGGTTGGGGCGCACGCATGGCGGCTTGGCGGTGCAAGGGCTCGAACGGTGTCGAAAAGGGCCGGGCCACGTGGGGCGGTTCCGGTTGCGGCGCAACGTACGGCGACGGCTGGGGCGGAAGTGGCGGGAAGGGATCTGCGCCTGGGCCTGGGCCTGCATCAGCATCTTCTTCGGAGCTTGATTCTGACTTCACGTGTGGTGCCATGGATGGGCGCACCTTCGTCTGCTTCGCCGGAACTGGAACCTTCGACTCGGTCTTGGAGACTTCGGACGGTGGTGGTGGTGGCGGCGGCGCCGGTGCCTTCAAGGGCTCGGAGGGCGGAGGGAGCGGCGGCGGTGGCCCGTGAGGCTTGGGCGGCGGCGGCGGCGGCGGTCGCAGTGGCATGATAAACTCCCGCGGCACTAGCGGTGGAGGCGGAAGACCCAAGCTGGCCAATGTGACAACCGACTCACCACGCGGAGGCGGCACGGACTTTGGCGGCGGCGGCGGTGGCGGTTGTTTTGGAGGGGTCGTTGGTGCTGCTGTGTGCCCCTCGGCTGGCCTGGGCCCAGGCGGCTCCCTCCGCAGATCCGGCCGTGGGAGTCGCGGCCGTGCCTTTTGTGGCGGGCGGTCTGTCGGCGGGGCGGCCGGGGAAGTGTATTTAGCTGTCAGGTTTAAACGCGTGTAATCCTCAGGCGATTTCGGAATCGGATGTGAACGCTCGTGCCTTTCTGCACCGAGCTCATCATCATCAGAACTAACCATGGTTGCAGCAAGACAATGTAAGACAGACCAACTGACTTCACACTTCACAATTCACAATGCTAACAAGTTCATGTCGCATGTCACATCAAGGCCCTGTCATTGCACCTGACTGATTGCTCACATAACAACTAACAACATGACATGACATGCAAAACATGATGCACACAAACATGGACACACACACACTGTCAGCTGCAGCCCCGTGGGCTCAAGCCCCAAAGCCGCGGAACTCGCACATGCAGAACGTGAAATACTGCAGCTGCAACAAGCTGAAGTGCATCCATCAAACAGCAAGATGCGCAACGGTCAGTCCAGTCTGATGGCAAAGCGGCGAAAGCTGAGCATCGCACTTCTCCACGTGTAGGTCACCACACCACACAACCTTAGTCAGTCACGCAGTACGCATGAAGCGACAGCACCGTTGCACACATCATGCACCAACTGTCCGAGTGCACAGCGGCTCTGTCAGTGGAAGTCAGTCGGCTAATCTCAATACTGCTTGGCACAGCGCGCATGCAACCTGTGGAATCCTGGCACAGACACAGCTTAAAGTCAGCAGTAAGCAACAACGACACCGAGGACCGATGACCAACAGGCTGGGCCTTGAAGGAGGAGAAGTGGATGATGATGATGATGAAGATGGTGACGATGGTGAAGTTGTCAAGACATTCCAGACATCGACGACACCCAAAGCAGGCAAGGACCGCGCAAGGCATGAACGCAATCCTTTCAACAGCTTGCCATGCTGCTTTAGCAGCGCCTGTCGAACCATCGGATGAGAAAGCTTTGATGCCAACACGCGCGCGCAGTTGTCATGCCAATGCTTGCCGCACACAGCACAACGACGTGGGCCCTCGCCACACTGTAAAGTCTTCTTCTTGCAACAGCGACAACGGTGGCCCTCCTGACATGTGTCTTATCACGAGACGTTTAAAACAAATAACACACACACACACAAGTGCAACTCCGCAACATTCAACTCGCAACTCACAGCTGAGACTGTCGCAACTCCAGCTCTCATGGATGACAAGTGTGGTGGTCACATGCACTTGCGCAGCAACACAACACAACCGCAGCATGAAGCACTGACAGCCTACCCGCCAACATGTGCATGAACAGCAACACAATTGCAGCGTGACATACTGACAGCCTACAAACTCTCGGTACACCGAGGTCACGCTAGCGAGGATGTGTACAAGGCCCTCTCCTCCACCACTGAATCAAGAGACACCAGTCGACACACCAGAGACTCGTAGAACTCCATGACGGTGAGGCACGCCTCTGGCACTTGGTCCCTGTCTGCGGATGTCTTCTTCACCTTTTTCATAGCTGCGTTCACAAATGGGATAAGGACTTGAGCGTGACGCTCGTCACATAGGATTTCGGGATGACCCATGCCACCCCGCAAGCCTGTTCGAGCGTAGGTCGTGTCTGCAACGCAATACAAAACTTTCGAGTCTTGATCAAGGTTCACGTGCCTTGCTCTTCTTTCAAGGACGCCGTGCGTCGGGTGATTGTTCAACCACGTTACCCAAAGTAGTTCTGGAACATCCGTGTTTGCATCTGCATTCCCGTTCATGGGTTGGCCCCAGCGACACCGAACACACCTGCAATCATCAAACTTCTGTGGCGACATCAGGACCAGACTGATGGACCTGCTTTCCCCGAGCTTCCTGTTGCACTGCATCGCACAAACAGCACGCAAAGCTTTAATTGTGTTCATGCAAGAATAAGCCCAAGCATTTGACGCAGACTCCGACAAGAACCATGTGTCCATGTCCATGTCCGAGTCCATGTTCATAGTCTGTGTGTCCCCGTCGCAATCGTTGGCGTCGTGATCTACTAAGAACTGTGCGGCACACGCTGCAGCAGACGAAGCTTCATCAGCGTCATCACTTGCTGAGTCCGCGCTATCATCGGCATGGGCATTGTCAGCTAGGGAGCTTGCTACATCGGCGTCACCAACACCTTCGAGGAACACAGCGACCTTATCCGTTCCCGGCAACGAATGCTTTCTCTGATTTCTTTGTCTCACCAGAAGGAGAAGTGCCTCCTCCTCTAACTCTGCTTGTGTTTGCGAGCACGAACCAAACGCCACTGCACCTGCCACGCGCGCAACTTCTCTGGACGAAGGACGGTCCTGACGGTCCTCCCTGGCCATTGCACGGTTGATCTCTTGGTGTTCGTGCTCTGCTGCGTCTTCATTGTCCTGTTCAACGTCTTTGTCTTCCATGTGCTCGTCGTCACCTCCCTCAGAGCCTGATGCATCCATCATGTCGGCATCCGCAGCAATGCTCATGTACGCACGATCTTGGTCATCAGCAGCATCACCGCCGTCGTCATCATCACCATCATCTTTCAGTGCCTTGTCAGTATGCTCTGGCGCGGCTGGTTGCGCCTCACCCTTGGCCTTGGCCTTGGCTTTTTTGGGTTTGTTCGCAGCTCCCGGCATCAAAGTCTTTCTCATGACAAAGAGCTCCACTGAAGCACCCAGAACAGCATCCACCCGCAAGTAGCCTGGTGATGTGAAAAGCTGTTCGCACATGTCGACTGTCAGGAACGCTGCCCTGACTGAGAACGATTCACCACGCACACAGGCATCATAGTACTTGCCGAAAAGCAACGTTGACTCAACAGTGTCTGCATAGTTCGACCCATCGTGCAACCACCGAACACATTCGCAAACATCATGAGTGTCAGTGTCAGCCGCACGGCATTTGAAAATTTGCAGCCTGGAAAAGCATACGCTGTGCGAGAACTGATCTGTTGCTACGTGGAAGGTGGTCTCTGTGTTGTCAACGGATGGCACGATCAACAGCGCCAAGCCGGCAGGCGTGTGCAATTGCTTGACTTTGTCCTGCTGTTTTTTTGAAAGCTTGCGCATTCTGCCGCTACAGCCCCCCGTTGTCCACTTGTAGCCAAGATTGTACGATCTAGCCCACGCCACGGCCTTTTCCCAGCGTGGGCCCCAAACATCACCCAGGAACAAGTTCGCGTTGGGCATTATGCCACGGGAGAGCAAGTCAGCAATTTGCAGAGAGCAATTCTGAGTCGGCTCAACCGCAACCGCGGCTGCTTCTGCAGGATGTGGTGGCGGAGGTGGCTTCGCACCGTCGCCTGCGTCCTGGATTGCAGAAGAGCTGCCAGAGCTGCCAGTGAAATCAGGAAACTCCAATGCTGGGGCTGACGACCACCGCTGCGCATCAGCTAGAATACTTAGGCTGGCTGTTGCAAAATCCGATAGCTCCGTAAGCTCGCGCTCTGCAAGAGCCTTGATAGTGGAAAACTTCTTTCCACATGCTGTGACTCCGTCAGCCTGGCCGAGTAGGTGTTTGATCGTCAACCTGGAACTCAGAAGCTCTAAGCTAATGTTTGGACATCTTCGCCCCAAAAGTTTGACAATGGAGTTGAGGCCTTCAACAGCCTGCGTTTCTGCGTACATGAACTTTGAAATCATGATCAAGATCGACCACAATAAGCTCCCATTGGGCGACGATGCATCTGATTTCTTGAAGGTGCCCGACTCCGCAATAGCTTTTAGTTCTGACACACAGAGCCTCTTGATTGCTCTCGTGCTCGGGTCCGTCCGATCAAGTCCAAGCACTTCTTCAGCCACTCCTGCAGCAATACACACAGACCAAACACTTGACCAAGCACTGTGCTGCACTGCATATCATGCATCGAAGGCCCGTGCAAGCAGGATCATGTCATGCCACCATTTCAAGTCTTCAAGTGAAGTCCTCTTCGCTTCGGGCAATGGCGCAAAGGATGTTCCTTGATGAGCCAGAGCAGTTTGAAAGGGTACCTTGGTACTCACCAACAAGCCAAACCAACAAGGACCAAGATGCCAACAAGCCAAACCAACAAGCCACACAACTCAACTGAGACTACCATGCTACAATTGCTGCAATCGCCTACTAACCTACTACATTCGCTACCTGACACAACAGGGCACTGGCGCAGAGGATACATGATGCGCCTCTGAAAGGAGGACCACTGCTGGAAGAGGACCCTTCTTGCAAGCAACGCCAACGCACGCTGTCCGGCTGGGTCATCACAGAACAGGTTGTCGCAGCCCGACATTTCAAGGGCTCTTCTGATAATAGCATCCATGTTCTGGAACAGCACCCTGAACTCTTCATGTAGCTCGTCGAGCTTGCCCGTGACGAGTTGCTTCATGACCTCGCCGGCATTGTTCTTCCCAGCATGTAGCTGAACGAACGCCATGAAGTGCCGTAGCGGCGATCTCAGACAGCGTGCGATGGTGAGCAGGTACCAGAAAATAGGGTGCTGTATGGAGTCAAACGTGCCTTGGTACCATTTCGAGAGCTTCAGGCGATATGCGTGGGAATCATCTTCAGCGTTCGGGTCAAGGGCATCTGTCTTCGGACCGCTGGGTTCACCTGCGCCTCAGATGAAATCAAGTCAATTAAAGCAGCAATCACCCGCACGCAATCAATCCAAACAGCACAAGCAGTCATGCCATGTCATTGCACCAATCAAGCCAGTGAGAAAGCCCAATCAGCAATCACAAGCAATCATGTCATGTCATAGCAGCAATCAAGCCAGTGAGCAAAGCCAACCAGCAATCACAAGCAACCATGCCATCGCATGCAAGTAACGCAAGTATCGTGACACAAGCAAACACAAGATCAGATCAAACAACGTCTAACGTCCACTGCAACAGCTGCATGCGCGATACCGTGTGTCAGTCATGTCCATGCAAACCCAAAGCACGCATATGTTTGCTCAGGACAGCCAGGAGAGTAGGCACCACTCGTTCGCGGCCTCGAAGCAACATGAAGTCTTCTGCCGCCTCGACTGATCCCCACCTGCCACTCACAACTGCCAGCGGGTACCGCCGCCCTAGCTTTGCAATCTCCAGGCATTCGTCACCAAATGCTGTGTCCCATGCAGTCATTATATCTGAAGCTCGCTCACGCCAAGTGTTGACGATCTTACTCAGCGATCCGTAGTACTTCCTGAAGCCCTTGAGCACAGACGTGTCAAACAGGCTGCTGGTCAGCTCGTCAAGAAGCACCAGCCCGTCTTTGACACATGCGTGGAACATGTGTAGGAAACATGATCCAGGGATGTAGACAATGTTTGGGCACTGGGATGCTTCGACAGCTTCTGCGATGCATCGTTTCCTGCAGCTTTGGTCAGACCCCTTGTCAGTCACGTCCATGTACAAGAACACATGTTTGTTGGAGATCGTGGGCTTCCTGCAGCGCACACATGCGCACACAACGACGTTCCACGCAATGCTGTGACTACACACACTGCACTACACACGTCGAATCGATGAGTCTACTAGTTACGCAACACAAATGTTACCCAGGATGCGCAGACTTCAGATCTGTGACGATGTCTTCCCACAGAGGAACGCCGGCTGACTTGAGCTGCTTGTTCACCAGTCCGTTGCAGTCTTGCGCAGACTTTCCTGTAACCACTTGCGTGTCGGTCCTGCTGGCACACTATGTTCGAACAACCAACCCGCAAAGCCACGTGTGCCGAATACCCCACAAAAGCAACTTGTAGGCTGAGGTCCCTACAAGCATCTGACACATTTCACGGCAGATGAGGCGTCGTACTTCTTCACGGCATCCGTGTTGTGGATCCAGGCGAAGTCGACATCTAGCACATGGAGTTTTTCACGGCGCCAGATTGACGAGTTGGTTGCGTCACATCGTATGGACACCGTGGATAACTTCCATGAGCCATTTCCTATGTCTGCCGGATCGCAGAAGCCTGGTTTGTCTGGGCTTGCATCGGCCTCGACAACAGCGTAACAAACGTTCTTCATTCTGCACAGAATTGACGCAGCAGTGCGCACCTCGGCGCGCGTGACCATCATGCGTGACATATCCCGCAGAATAGTTGCACCGAAGTCTGCCGAGGCGATGTTTGATAGATTTCTGCGAATCCCAATTGCGAAGACACTTGATCGCGAAACCCTTTTCCCAGACTTGCCGACCGAAACAATCTCGAGGCTAGATTTCAAACGCTCGTTGTCAAGCAGCTTTTGTTTTTTTACCAGAGCTTCTGCTTGAAGCTTGTTGGCGCGCTTCAAAACTCTCACTTGCTTCCGTGCTTCTTGGTGTTTCTGGGTCATCTGCAGCAACGCGTTGGACGACTTTGCAGCAACAAGCCTGCATTGCGCAGGTGGCATGGACTCATAATCCTTTTGCGAGAGTTGCCGTAATGCTGCTGTAGTCCACCGCTTCACTACCCTCGAGGAAGCGATGCTGCTTGTCTCGACTATGTCAAGTGGGTCGTTCTCTGCGTCGTTGCTTCGCACTTGTGTGGTCTGGGACTCCAGATCAGAAGTCGACCGCCCCGAAGCCAGACCAGACGTCATGGATGCCCTGCTGGCTCCACTACACATGGTGTGTGAGCGGCGCAATCGACAAGGCAAAGCATTTGGATCCAATTGAGAAAGTGGTTCGCGATGTTCGCCGAGCGGAACCACAGCTTCAGCTTCAACTTCCATAATCTCGTCGCCGCTATGGTCGCAGTCATCCACAAGTATGCTCTGTGCCGGGTTCTGTGCCGGCTTGCTATTACAAGACATGAAGGGGAGGTTCAGCTGTTGTAGAACCGACTGCGCGTCGGAATGCTGAACCCACACTTGCATGAACTTGCGATCATCCTTCTGCCCGCCAGCCTTGGCCATAACTGGCATACATGTAATGCAACAAAGCAAGCAATCAATGCGCAGCGCGGTCACAAGCGACGGCCATCACAGTTTTTTTTTTCTGATGCGTCGTCGTGGTTGTGGTTGTGGTTCGTGATTGTGATTGCTGCGGTTGCTGTTGTTGTTGTTGTTGTTGTTGTTGTTGTTGCTGTTGCTGTTACTGTCGCTGTTCCTGTTGCTCTTGTTGTCGCCTGTTGCGGTCGCTGGTGCTGGTGCTGGTGCTGGCGCTGGTGCTGGCGCTGTTGCTGGTTCTGGTGCTGGTTCTGGTGCTGTTGGTGCTGTTGGTGCTGTTGGTGCTGTTGGTGCTGTTGGTGCTGTTGGTGCTGTTGGTGCTGTTGGTGCTGTTGGTGCTGTTGGTGCTGTTGGTGCTGTTGGTGCTGTTGGTGCTGTTGCTGTTGGTGCTGTTGCTGTTGGTGCTGTTGGTGCTGTTGTTGCTGGTGTTGCTGTTGTTGCTGTTGTTGCTGTTGTTGCTGTTGTTGCTGCTGCTGTTGTTGTTGTTGTTGCTGTTGCTGTTGCTGTTGCTGTTGTTGTTGTTGTTGTTGTTGACCATGCGCATGCGCACCCAAGCACGAATACAACCAAGTGAGACAACTGAGCACACGCACTGACGACAAAGCATCGCGAACAACTGCAAGGGCTCCGCGCTTGTCCATGCGACGTGATGTCTGCAACATCTCTACTAACAGCTCGACAAAAGTGGATCGTGGGTACACCCGCCCGCAATCCAAGTCGACACCGGTGCTGTTGGCAAACATCAGCAGCCTTCTTGCAGCCACTGCTTTCTCCATTGCTCTAATGAATGAGTTAACAAATATATCAGTTGACATATACACTACACTTAGATATACATCGACCAGACTGGAAGTATTGGATACTGCATCCACCACCTCTTGCTGAAAGTCTGCTGGTTAGGCAGCTCTAAACATGTAACCCAAGCTTGCCATGTATCTGTTTTGTTACGTGTTCACTTTAAGCAAGCCGTGCCCCTGCACGGCTTGAGAAAGAAAGTCCGGACCAAGAGCACTACATGTCAACCGCATGCAAACTCAACAGCAGCAAGCACAGCCCTCAAGTTTTCAAGCACAACTGCACGGAAGCACCATGCGCAAGCAACAAGACGTTGTGCGGCACACAAGCGCAACTGCACACAAGCACAAGCACAGCTCTCAAGTTTTTAATCACAACTGCACAGAAGCACCATGCGCAAGAAACAAGACGTTGTGCGGCACACAAGCACAACTGCACACAAGCACAAGCACAGCCCTCAAGTTTTTTAAGCGCAACTGCACAGAAGCACCATGCGCAAGCAACAAGACGTTGTGCGGCACACAAGCACAACTGCACACAAGCACCATGCACAAACAACAAGACAACATACACTCAATCACAACCTTCCATGTTTTTTCCATGCATCAGCACAAAATAGCAATGCTTTTGGAACACAGAGCAAGGCGAGATTATGCTCAGCAACTCAAAACAAGTCACACATGATCACTAAAACACAACTTTCTCTGCAACCGTCAGGTGATTTTTTATGTCTTGAGCCATGAACTTCTTCGAGTACCAACATCGAGAACATTGTGTTCCCGCCGGCAGAATGTCTTGTGTTATAGGTCATCTCGTGTGCAAAGAACCAGAGGCTGCGAGCAGGGATACATGAGCTCAATGGCCAGGCCTATCTAAACATGGTAGCCCCGGGTCACCCTGAGAACTGTTCCCCGGGAATAGTTCTGAGCTTATCCTGAACCTGCCAACCAACCCCAACGAACGTTCTCATCAGAGGATACTGCAAGAAACCGCGAGGCAAGGTTAGTCCTGACAGTCTGAATGTCATCCGAAATACTGCTGTCATCATCGGACTGTTCTTCTGCTGCCTCATGATTCAATAGCAGCTCTTGCAAAAGTGCAGCATTGGGACGAGTTGGCTGAGGAGTTAGCAGCACCGGCTGCGGAGGTTCCTGCTGCCACCACGCTTGCTGCCACATCCATTGTAGAAACTCCTCTGCAGATGCATCTTCGACGTGCTTGCCACCAACGGCATCGTCTCCGGTGAAATAACGCAGTGGCACTCTTCGACACACAGGACAAATTGCGTCGTCTGCGTGTTCAGTCCTGTGCGAGGCACACATCCAGTTCCTGCACATAGGACAAATCGCCCACCTGCACAATTGCACGGCGCTTGTTCGACCGCAGGTAAAGCACCTGCAAGAGCGAGGCTTACTTCAGCAGACAACTATGCATTAAAGCGCCATGTAGTAAGTTGCTATGTGCTCAGACATTTTTTTCGCGAAGTTTATTTAGCATGGTATATGTTATTTGTTTAGCCAATCACTACACCAGAATTGGCCTTGGCTGCACGTCAGACGCCACTGGAGTCAGCATGGGCAGCAAGACAGGCCGCTGCTGTGTTCTTTCTTGCCGCAAGAAAATCCATACAAAAATGAATGAGAACGGCGCCGGCGCGTTCTCTGCTTCGGCATGCAGCCATGCCCGACAAAGGAGCTTGCCGTTCACATCCAGCTGCATGCTGCGTGCATTCCATCGTAGAAGAACTACATTGGGTGTTCCTGGCGGCATGAGCAGTTTGTGAGCTTTGGAATCAGGAAGACGTACAGGCGAACTGCCTGTCAGGCCAGCGTAAATCTCGGAGTCCGTGTCGTGTGGGTTTTCCACCATCACGTAGGCTCTCTGATCGGATGCAACACTCTTCACGCCAAAGTACACAGTTCTGGCGTTTGAAGGTAAAGTCAAAGAGTATCTAGCCGCTCCAAAAAGAGGGTGCGATGACTCCCACCCCTGGACCTCATCGCCAGGCAGCCTGAGTTGATGTGCTCTCCATGTAGCAAGGCAGTGATGAGGCACACGCTCCGCCCAAGCAAGCTGCGGAATGTCCAGGGTGATAGTCCTGGCTTGACGAAAACGGTGCAGTGCCCGGCACGCGCGTGCTCCGTCGCGGCAAAGCTCAGGGACATCCAGCCTGATGTGCTTGTCGGACCAGTAATTCTTTTGGTATACAAGATCTCGCAAGAGAATGGAGCAAGCCGCCAGACATTGTATGTCTGTGTATACCCACAGAAAAAGTGGGATTTCCCTGAGGAGTTCTTCCGGGAACTGGTCCCACGCCCCACCAACCGCATCTGTCAGCGATTTCTCATAATCATGTGCCAAGGCCGCATCCGTCAGCAAATTCTCGAAATCATGTGCCAAGGCATTCGCGTCGTGCGTGGAAATTCCCCAGCAGGCGACCTTATAAGCTGGCAGGTACACCAGGCAGTTTGCACCTTCGAATCCTCCCTTGAAGCCAAATTTTCGGAGTAGAGGAGAGAAAGGGTGCATGGTGTAGCCATCTTCTGGCGGAGTTGCTGCGTAATCTTCCGGCAAAGCAACGTTCCTGCGCCGGATGAGCACGTAGTCGCCATCCCGAGTGTATTGCTCCAGATGCGTTCAATTTGGAATCGGAACTGACTCAAATAGGTGGCTCGAAGGCCACTGAAGTCTGGCCACCTGACACAGAAACGGCCACATCTTGCAGAATGACATAAAGAAACGATACACGCATACACGGCGCGCGAACCTGTATGACTAACTCGAAAAACAAATGTGTCTTGTTAAGATGATCTATTTGTCACTGGAGTCCACCTTGTTGTCCTTCTCGTTTGTTACTCTCGTCCTGGCCTCCTGATCATGATTAAGAAAGAATTAACACACTGCAGCAGCGCAAACAAACCGCGCACGCTCGCTACACAATCATGTTTCAGCTAAAGTCTCAGCGCAAGCACTTGCATGCAAGGCCAACCGCACCTGCTTCTCTCTGCGACGCTCTTTCCTCTCGATTTCCTCCTTCATGCTTGCATTTCACGTGAAACGCAAGATGTATGACGGAATACTGCGGAGTATCAAGACAATTGTCGGAAAAGGCAAAGCCGTTGCGCCTGAGTCCTTCGTTGCGCCTCTTCGTTGCGGAGAAGAAGCCATTCCTGCGAAAGAAATATCGTTATGATCAACACAAACTGGCTGTCTTAAAATTGCAAAAACTTGACACTTGTATGTGAAAAGAAACGAGACAAATGTCCTTCTGCTGGCTGGAAAACAAAGGCGGCAACGTGTGCGGTTCAGGAATTTCGCCACCGTGCTGTTCTAGGTCAGCCAAAAACTGCCTCAACAAACTTGTCTTCCACGGTGCGTCTTCCACGACTCCCAAACGGCGCGCCCATCTGCTTGCTTCATGTTCGGATCCTGTCCTGTTGGCACAGCTTTCATGAAAGCGTAGTACTGCTTTTGATTTTGATCTTTTTACCCGCCTGCTTTCAGCCACATGCCGGTTTCTCCTCTGCCACCGATTGTGCACTGAAGCTCCCCCAGCCTTCATTACAAGAACTATACATTTGCAGCCTAACAATGCATGACAACGATTGTTTTTCTGTTCAACTGATTTAGCACGGTCGCAGTAATTTCAGCATCGACTGGATGTTCTCGGAATGTCGTCATCACCGGTGTCTTCCTTTCATGTTAAAAAAATAATCAGCTCCCGAAAGAAAATAAAAAAAAAAAAAAACGCATGCGAGGAGCTCTCTGCTACCGCCGCAAAGATCACCACTGTCCGCCACAGTTTCTGCATCGCACGCCTCACACCAAGTAACAGCATAGCACGCTCCGAATAACATCTGACAAGAATATAGCATCCGCCTGCACTATGAAAAGAGCTTCAATCTTGTTGGGGTTGAGCTCCAGATAGAGAAAGTCACGTGACCACTGAAGAACTGCTTCATTTCGGAAGCTCAAACAAAGAGGCTGCCATTCGTGCTTTCTGTGACCCAGATTGATGCAGAAGCCGTCTGAGTTTCTTCGCAGGGCAACGAAGTGGTTGTTGAAATTGGCCACGAAGTTCCCATGAAGGCTCATGCAATGGAGAGGCACAGATGTGAGGCAATGCCTCAGGCGCTGCTGCGTTCCATTTTGCCATGACTCTTCATGATTACATGCAGCGTAGCGGCTTGAAAGGAGCCAAAAAGCGGTTGCCATCGGCGAGGGCCCAGTAGGGACCGTGGCCCACGTATGGGATCTTGAAACCGAAGCATCTGAGACTGTCGATCAGACACACTTCCTCGAACACATCGCCTTGTCCTGCGGAATGTATATGTAATTGAGAAAAAAAACATATGTATTATAATCGTGAAAAATCGGTCTCCTGGCCTTCACCATGGTTTTCACTGCGCAGTGGCATCATGCCTTTCGAGCAGACTTTGGCTACGCGCATCATTTACTGGTGGCTTTACTTATTCTGTTGGAGCCTGATCGCAGATCCTGCAAACGAAGGCTGCTGCAGGAGCCGAAAAGTCTGGGACCTGCGACGAGGACTTGAAAGAGGCAGAACAGAAACTTATACTCACGGAACCTCTGCCGGAGCGATGGCCCTTGTACCACGCGGCTCGGTGGATCCGCGTCCAGGATCGCAAGTCCTGCGTCACTAAGCAACTCCGCCGCACAGTGTATTCACACCACATCAAATTACAGCTCAACGTTCTTTGTGATCATCAGGCTGCCTTGGACACCCCAATCTTGCTCGTGGTAGCCCTGCTGCGCTTCCAAATCGAATGCAATAACGGATCACCTGACCAGGAAGTGATAATCCAACCATGTCGGCTCAATGGACATGCTACAGGAAATTCTATATTCTTATTTTGTTTGAGTCAAGACAAAGCACACCATCCAGATGGCTCCATGAAGATTGTCTCCACTATATCTGTCGTCTGCTTCTTCGCGAAGCCGATGTAGTTCCCTGAGCTCATAAAGCTTGAACCGCAAGATGCACTTAGAAACCATTTCTGCTACGCTACATCGGACGTCACCAGGCAAGTTAGCGTTCAGCACGGCCATCATCTTCTTCTGCTCGCTGTCGTGGGCCTGCTTCAAAACACTGGTACGTTTGAATTCTTTTCCACGCACGTTCACAGCCTCGATCGTCTTCAGGTAAATTCCTGCAAGATACTTCTTCACCCTGACAACGGATTGTATTGATGCTTGCTACTACGCTGACTTCCGGATGAATCAATCAACAGACTCCACGCTGCGCCTGGCACGGAAGTGCACGTTGAATGCGAAGTCTTGCGAGCCCGCGGGCGAGTGCCTGATATAAAAAAAAACACGCGGCTTAATCTTCTCGCGTGCTTAAGGCTGAGGCTTCACAACGAAGTCATTCTTGCTGTTCTTCTGCCTAATTGCGCATCTGCGTGTAACAATCATGCAGGTGAAAAAAAATCCATGCACCATCAACCAAGGTCCGTACTCTGCCAAGATCAATGTATCCAGATAGCTCTTCGTTGGCCTGCTTCGAACTGTCTTGCTTGCAAGTCAGAGTATCACTACAATAAAAGCCAAGGTCTGTGCTCTGCCAACAGCAACTTCTGCGGTGCATCAAAACAAAGATCAACATCGACTCAGCCAGGATCGAGGCTGGAGAGAAGTCGTGAGGATTTCATGGACGTGGGTCTTTTTCTCCTGAACTTCACGTTCAATTCTGAGCAAGTAACCAAGACTAAATCAACGCCAGCAAGCGCACCCACAGGCGCAAAGGGTTCAGGCAGTTGGCTGGATCATTGAACAATTCCGTCCTCAGTGTCCGCTTCCGTGCATGGCCTTGGATTCGCAACAAGCATTTATCGTAGTCTTATAATATTCAAGCTTCCCTAGGCATCTGACCTGTTCTTCCGCCAGCGGCCATCTTCTCTTAAAAACCCTGGCAGAGCGCAGCACATCATGCAGTCTACACATAAAAGAAGACCAAAGCAGGCAAGATGATCATTGCGGGAACTTTTTTTTCGACGAGGGGAGCTGATCAGGCTCGGCCATGCATGCGGCCTCGCACCTGAGTTGCGTTTTTAATAATAACCATAAAATCGTTGCACTCCAATGCAAGCTTGCGGCTGAATGCGTTCCCCGTCGCGAAGTCCACCGAACCCTGCGTGAATGGTTTTGACAAAAGGATTTTAAATTCAACTCATGTAACGTTCTATATCTGCAGACTAGTGTCTTTCTGCCGCGCGAGCGATTGCAGGGCTCAGCGTCAACCTGAAGCAAGACCATGATCGTTTATCTTCTTGCGCCATGTCGAAACTCACACTACGATAGTCTACGAAAACTCTTCTAATAATGATATATGACGAAAGGCTCCATGTCTTCGTCCACGAACCAGGTGTACTGTGAGAACCTGTTCATGCCGACCTGAAACGCTCGCAACACATTGATTCATTGCTTCGAGATAACTGTCTGACTGTGGCATTCATCTTGGTCCCTGACAAAGAAATCGGATTCGAATTGGGATAGCTATTGAAAGCTGAGGGAATGACTGGTTCTGCTCAAGCCGAAACTACGTGTGCAACGACCGGCTTGTAAAAGACTGGATGGTCTTTTAATAATTCTGCTGCTGCAATGACTCAAACTATTCACACCTCTAAACTTAAAGCAAAGAAAAATCATAGGGATCTCGGCACCTGTGTTCAGCATCCATTGGCCTTGTTGTTATCATCTGCGTCACGCAATTGTAAATACTGAATCAACTGAGACCGGGCGAACAGTTCTTTTTTTTTAACTGCGCATGATTGCCGTGAGACTAAACAATGCACCTGCAGAGATGCTTGGCGTAGGTGCAGTAGTTGATTGTCGACTCACCCGAGCTCCATCCCTCAAAGCCTTATGTTTCCGTATGTCTGGCCTTCTCTGCTTGGTAATTGATGATATATCATCAGAAAAGCTGCGCATCTAGAAATTACATGTCCGGCTATGTGTTTTTTTTCAGTTCAAGACAACATACGATTGGCTCTCTACGTTTGTGTACTGGCGTCCTGTACTCTTGTCTCGTCTGAGCACAGTAAATTGTACATTGAGGCTGGTAATGTGTCGCCGTCATTGGACCTGTTCTGTGAATTATTGCGCAGATCATCGGCAACATCTCTACACATGACGTCGCAGTTTTTCTCGATAGCTTCTAGCTCCTTACGCAAAAGAAAAAAATTGTATAATGAAATCGACTGGTAGAGCGCCTCTGTCCGTATCCTTTCGAGCTGTGACTCGCGTAATGATGCATCATGGCTGCGTTAGCTGCGCCCACACGTGAAACTTCATTGATAAAAGCGTGGCTCCCGTTGTCAGCGTGGCCACACACATTTCACATTCGTGAACCTTTGATTTTCTTCATTTACCGTACAAAATTATCTAAGCTAACACATGCACACACTCGCCGATTTATCGCGAGAACTGGAGACATAACGTCACTCATTTCGAGCTGCTATTCGAGTATGCATCATGACTGCAGGATTGCCTCCGTAAGTGAACTTTATCCATAAAAGGGCGGCTTCCGTTGACAGGATCGCAAGAAACAATTCACAATCGTGAGTCGCCAAGGTTTATGATACAAAGTCACCTATAAGAACTTGAGCCACACTCGCTGATTTATCGCTTCACGATCAGGTCATTGCTGCTCTTCGCACGAGACGAAGCATTCGAGCTTGTTCTGCACCCCATTTTCACAGCATCTACGCCATATCGCAGCAAACCCTAAACTCTAAATGTTAAGCCTAAACCCTAAACCTTGTAATATGATTTCCGTTTCCAAGCATAACAGAGAGTTCAGGGTTCAGGGCTCAGGGTAGGGTTTCGGGTGGGAGGGAGGAATTGGCCGGGGATGTGGGCGTGTGTTTAGGGCCCGAGGTCCAGCGAGTCGAAGATTTTTTGCATGGCAGCCGCAGTCGTTGGGTGCCTCTATGTCGGCAAGTCAGAGTTCAGGTTTTGAGCACTGAGGTTTTGGCTTAGGCTCGATGGTTTGGTTTTTTACATTTAGGGTTTTTAGGTTATTTCAGGTTTAGAGTTTAGTGTTTCGGGCAAGAGCCCTGGTATGAATCAAAGATGATAATCCTTCCTAGGGTTTAAGTTTTGTACGGTTTAGGGTTTAAGATTTCTGATGGTTTAGGGTTTAGGCTTTAGGGTTTAGGCCTTAGGACTTAAAGTTTAGGGCTTAGGACTTAAAGTTTAGGGCTTAGGGCTTAGGGTTTAGGTTTAGGGATACTTATATAAAGGGGCTCGGGTTTAGGGTTTAGGGTTTAGGGTTTAGGGTTTAGGGTTTAGGGTTTAGAGTTTAGGGTTTAGGGTTTAGGGTTAGGGTTTAGGACGTTTAGGCTGGCAGGTGTAAGCTTGTCTTCACAGGGCTAAACCTTAAGCCCTTTACCTTTCATCTCCCAGTAGGAACCATGCATACCCTAAACCCTAAGCCCTAAACCTCTTAGTAGTTATTCGATCCCTATATTCCTTAAAGAGGCCTTGATCTGTGCATCCTACAATGAGCATCCCTATAGTAGTCATTATTCCGATCCTATATTCATCCCTCAGCTGAGGTTAGGTGGGCATAGGCTTCGGGTTTCAGACTTAGGGTTACTCTAACCCTAAAACCTAAACCCTAAACCCTAAACCCTAAACCGGAGGTGTTGAGGGCCTGAGGGCTTTGAGGGTTTTGGGAGGCTCGGGGTGAAGGAGTGTTGGCTTGGGACTTTAGGTCCTTGCGGCCCGTAGGTCCTCAGGGCCTAAGGGCCTTAGGATCTTACGGCCTAAGGATCTGAAGGCTTTTTAGGGCCTCGGGTTTTGGGTTGACAGTAGGGTTTGAGGTTTAGGGTTTAGGGTTTAGGGTTCAGGGTTCAGGGTTTAGGGTTTCGAGCTTGGGGGGTCTACGACGGTCGAGGTACCTCGCTCGCTCGACACCTGGACACGCGGGCTCAGGTCGGAACGCTCTGCCGCCCCTTTCGGCGGCTTGGCTTACTTTGTGCGGTAGAGTTGCTGCGAAGCTACAGCCCCTTGTCGTTTCCAGGCAATCCCTTCAAGCCCTAAACCCCAAACCCTAAACCTTCACTTCACACCCTGACATAGGAGCCTTGCACAAGTGCAGCGCTCTTCAAGGCGCGTGTCATCTGCCCAAGGACGGTCCCTTGACTCTGGAGGTTTGGAGTGGGGGTATTTGGGGATGTTAAGGGGGTTGAGGGGAGCTTAAGGAAGGTTTACGGGGTTTAGGATGTTTTCGGAATTTAGGAAGTTTAGGTTTAGGGGGTTTAGGTGTTCGGGTTCAAGGTTTAGGGCGTCTACGACGGTCGAGGTACCTCGCTCGACACCTGGACACGCGAACTCAGGTCGGAACGCTTTGCCGCCCCTTTCGGCGGCCTGGCTTACTTTGTGCGGTAGAGCTGCTGCGATGCTGCAGCCCCTTGTCGTCTCCAGGCAATCCCTTCAAGCCCTAAACCCCAAGCCATAAACCCACCACTCCACACCCTGACATAGGAGCCTTGCACAAGTGCAGCGCTCTTCAAGGTGCATGGCATCTGCCCAAGGACGGTCCCTTGACTTTGGAGGTTTGGAGTGGGGGTATTTGGGGATGTTAAGGGGGTTGAGGGCGGCTTAAGGAGGGTTTACGGGGTTTAGATTGTTTTCGGAATTTAGGAGGTTTAGGTTTAGGGGGTTTAGGTTTTCGGGTTCAAGGTTTAGGGTTTAGGGTTTAGGACTTGGGGGGATTTGAGGTTTATGCGCCCTAAACAATAAACGTAGGCCCCTCTTGTACCGCAGAGGATGCGGGCGATGGCTTGAGGAAGGTCGATGAAGGGTTGAGAAGGCGAAGGCCTAAAATCCAAACCTAAACTCTCAACCCCAACCCTTATACCACCTAAGCCCTGAAAACCCTAAACCCCCTAAACCATAAACCCTAAACCATAAACCCTGAAACCTTGAATCCCGGAAGCCCTGAAACCCTCAAACCCTCAGTCTTAGCCTGAGGATCCGATTTATGTTCCAGGTGTCAGGGTCCTGAGCCCTCATCCCGGAAAGGCTTAGGGTGTAGGGTTTAAGGTTTAGGGTTTAGCGTTTAGAGTTCAGGGTTTAGGGCGTTCCATCTGGCCCCTTGGCCATCGCACCTCTGCCCAATTTGCACGTCTCAGGCACAGCAGCTTCCTCGCAGCAAGCCACATGACGCTGCAGCCCTCTCCTAAACTCTAAACCCTAAACCCTAAACCCTAGAGCCTTTAATCTTAAACCCTAACCCCTTGGGTTCGCGGCCTGCAGGGGGTGGACTCCGGGGTTTTGGGGGCTTTGTGGCTCTGGGGATCGAGGGCTGAGGGTTTTAAAGGGTATCAGGGTGTCCCTTCAAGCTCATGAGGAAGTCATTTAGGGCTTTCAAGGTTTCAGGTTTAGGTTGAGGGGTTAGGTTGAGGCTTTGGACCGGAGGGGAGCAAGATGGCTACATGAGGGTTGAGGGTTTAGGGGTTTAGGGTTTAGGCAACAGTACATCCTCTATAATCAGTATTTTGAAAATAGATGTTTCTATTTTATTCATTTATTTTTGTCAGGTGTTTTCCAATATTTTTTAGCCCTAAACCCTAAACCCTAAGCCCTAAACTCTAAACCTTAAATCTCAACCCTAAATCCTAAAGCCTTAAACTTGATAGGGGCTGACGAGGACCATGTAGCCCTAAACCCTAAATCCAAAACCTTAAATTAGGCTTTAAGGTTTAGAGGTTTAGGGATTTAGGGGCTTAGGAGTTCAGGGTTTTTTTTTGGGGGGGTTAGGGATTAAGGGTTTAGGGTTTAAGGTTTAGGGTTGGGGTTTCAAGTATCAGCTACATATGCGGACGCATCACGCAACCAGGGGATCGCATAATCACAGAGCATTGGGCCGTTTCCTTAAACCCTAAACCCTAAACCTTCGAAAGCCCTGAACCCAAAAAGGTTTCCCCAAACCCCAAACCCCAAACCCCAAACCCTAAACCCACCGTTGCGGCTGAGGCGTCGGCCTGGGGCTTCTGGGAGGGTCAGAGCCTGGGTGTGGGTTTAGGGTTTAAGGTTTAGGGTTTAGGGTTTAGGGTTTGGGGCCGTTTAGGGTTTAGGGTTGAGGGACCCTAAACTTGTAGGGTGTCTCTATCCCTCTCTCTCTCGATGCAACGAGCGCCCAACGATAGCACACGTCGGATCAAGCTTCCCGGTCCCTGCACTGTGTATGTTATAACACACTTGAGAATAAGTTGCACAAGTCGTATCTTCAGCGAAAAAGGCAGTGCCGAGAGCAGGACATCCAGGTCGGTGTTTCTCGTGGGCGCAGCCTAAGCGATAAGAAAATACGAGCACAGGAAGCTATGTGTTTTTCTTGGGCGAAGTTTCGCGACTGCAAGATCGCTAAAGCCGCATACTACCGAGACCCAGACTTTCGGAATACTTGTCTGGTGAGTGGCCTCAATTGAAATAAACGAAAAGTAAAAAAATAGAGTAGCTTCCGAGCCAGCGAAAAAGGCAGTGCCGAGAGCAGGACATCCAGGTCGGTCTTTCTCTTCGGCGTAGCCTAAGCGAGAAGAAAATCCCCCATGTCCGCGAGGGGGGGGGGGTTGAAAAGTGCAATCCGCATTTTCGGACGTCGTTTCAGCATGCCTCAAAGGAAAAATGCAATTGAGAACTTCCCAACGTCAGAGGGTGAAAATGGGTGAAAGTGCTACAGCCAGCATGTCGGCACGGCCCAGCCTTGCTTCCAAGATGAAATATTCTCTTGTTTCCTCGCGCGGTTCAATTCGCAACCAGTTGCGGATTGAACCTTGCGCACGCCCCATCATTTCCAACATGAGTTCTTCTCTTGTTTATGCATGTTTCTGCACAGGGTTCAATTCGCAACCAGTTGCGGATTGAACCTTGTGCAAATTCGTTTAAGGCAGTTATGTGACAGCTTTCAAGTTCCAGACCAGCAAAAGCCCAGTGGATGCTTCAGTGACATTTGATCTCCATTTTTGAGGCCAACAAGTTTTGGCGAAAGTCCGGCGGACTTAAGCCAAAAGACGTGCCGCACGTATGTTTGCCAGCCAGTTTGATGGTGATATGTCTAGCAAATTGATGCCCCCCATGGACGTGCACCACCTCCGGAGGCTTAAGTCCGCCGGACTTAAGCCCAAACCAGAACGCCAACATAAAGACACAATTTCCGTGGGGGTGTAAGTCCAGTGGACTTAAGCCCCAGAAACTTTCCCAAATACATGCAAGCAGCGCAATCATTATTTGCAGTGGGGGCTTAAGTCCAGCGGACTTAAGCCAAAAAAAGGCAAAACTAGTTCAGAGACAAAGTCCAGTGGACTCCTTGAAGAGTGATCCTGCAACCATGACACATTGGACCTACATGGCAGGCTTTGCAGCACAGAGCCAGGCACGTCGCCCCATGTGCATTGCACCCCCCCCCCCCCCCCCCCCCCCCCCCCCCCCCCCCCTTTGCAATTTGCATTTATCGAACCCCCCCCCCCAAACAAGGGGAAGCAGGATGGGGGATAGAAGAAAAGAATACGAGCACAGGAAGCTGTGTGTTTCATTGGGCGAAGCTTCGGGACTGCAGGCGATCGCTAAAGCCGCACACTACCGAGACCCAGACTTTCGGAATACTTGTCTGGTGAGTGGCCTCAATTGAAATAAACGAAAAGTAAAAAAATAGAGTAGCTTCTGAGCCAGCGAAAAAGGCAGTGCCGAGAGCAGGACATCCAAGCGTGTCTTTCTCTTCGGCATAGCCTAAGCGAGAAGAAAAAAAACACGCGCACAGGAAGCTCTGTGTTCTTATTGGGTGAAGCTTCAGGACTGCAGGCGGTCGCTAAAGCGGCATACTACCGAGACCCATACTTTCAGAATAGTGGTCTGGTGAGTGGCCTCAATTCAAATAAAAGAAAAGTATAAAGAATGGAGTAGCTTCCGAGCCAACGAAAAAGGCAGTGCCGAGAGCAGGACATCTAGGTCGGTCTTTCCCTTAGGCGTAGCCTAAGCGATAAGAAAAGAATACGAGCACAGGAAACTGTGTGTTTTCATTGGGCGAAGCTTCGGGACTGCAGGCGGTCGCTAAAGCCGCACACTACCGAGACTCAGACTTTCGGAATACTTGTCTGGTGAGTGGCCTCAATTAAAATAAACGAAAAGAAAAAAAAGAGTAGCTTCCGAGTCAAACGACTCAAGACGAGAGCCAGGCGGCCAGCGAAGTCAACACTGCGGTGGCCTAGGCGTGCATTTTAAAAGCCAATAAAAATGAGGTCAGGCGCAGAAGTTCTCAGACTCGAACCTTGCTTGTCAAGTTCTCCAGGTCTTCGATGACCTGAAGAGACATACCGAAGGCATAAGCGAGTACGCTACGGGAGTGCCAAGGGCTACACGGCGGTGGTGAGAGACTCCAGGGTAGAAGCGGCCTGGAGTCGTTTCAGAAAGCCCAAGCATGCAGGCGCAGAGTGGCCAAGAGCCAGGCTTCAGCGTTGCGGGTGTCCAGGCCAGACGAAGCCTTACGACCAATCAGACAAAGCAAGAGGAAGAGATACGAAAAGTCTGCCGAGAGCCAGACAGCTTCTTCCAGCGCTCGGAAAGAAGAAGTTGCCTGAGTTCGAGCGCGAAGCGGCGGTGAGCGAAGGAACGGAGGCATTGAGTGCGAAGCGCCGGTGAGCGAAGAAAAGGAGGCATTGAGAGCCGGACAGCAGCTGTAAGTTGCTGCACCTCGGACGGCACCTCAGGCACATGAGAGCAAAGAAGCTAAAGAGGAGGCGATGTGGCTTCAAGTACGTGGAGGGAACTCCACAACGGAGAGAGACGTTTTGAGAGCCGGACTGCGGCGGGGCCAAGCTTCTGCTTCTTTGCCAACGAAGGCGATGTTGTGGCCTCAGGTACGTTGAGGGAACTCGGTGTGCGCCTCAAGGGAGCGAGACGATTTGAGTGCCGGACTGCGCTGGGGTCATCCCGCTTCTTCGGCACGCACACAGTTCGTGAGGTAAATCTCGGAGGTGGATGCGATGGCTCCTTCGGTACCTGCGAGATCGTGGACTGACGAAGAGCTTGGACGAAAATTGAGGGTTCATGAACTTGGACGATAGAGAATCGGGTTCAAGCGTTTTTCTCGAGGCTGTAGAGAACATTAGAGAACGTGCTCCCAGTACTGGTCCCGAGAACCGAGCCCATCGAAGATGCTACCGAAGGGTCGCGAACGATCTGGGTCGGCTGGCGGCCGAAGCCCTGAGCGGACGATGCCGAGAAGAACGGGTTCGGTGCTAGGCCCATCGTGTGTGCTAGTGATTTTCAAGGTGCGCGAGGCGGGCGAACGATTTGCGAGCACCGAACAATCGTGGGTGCTAGTAGCCTTCGAGCTGTGGGAAGCGGGCGAACGATCCAGCCTGAGAGGATCGACCAGTAGCAGTCCCGAGGAGAACGGTGAGTGCAGGCCCATCGTGGGTGCTACCGACCCCCGAGCTGTGGAAGGCAGGTTCATTACAAGGCGCGAAGCACTTGAACGATGGAGAATCGGGTTCGAGCGTCTTTCTCGAGGCTGTAGAGAACGTGCTCCCAGTACTGGTCCCGAGAACCGAGCCCATCGAAGATGCTACCGAAGGGTCGCGAACGATCTAGGTCGGCTGGCGGCCGAAGCCCTGAGCAAACCATTAGTAGTTCCGCGGACAGTGACTTTCGAGCTGCGAGCGAACGTTTTGCGATCTGTGGGACGCGGGCGAACGATCCAGCCTGAGAGGATCGACAACTAGCAGTCTCGAGGAGAACAGACTGTCGAACAGACTTTCGAGCTGCGCGAGGCGGGCGAACGATTTGCGAGCACCGAACCATCGTGGGTGCTAGCATCCTTCGAGCTGTGGGAAGCGGGCGAACGATCCAGCCTGAGAGGATCGACCAGTAGCACTCCCGAGGAGCACGGGTTCGGGTACAGGCCCATCGTGCGTGCTACCGACCCCCGAGCTGTGGAAGGCAGGCGAAGGATCTGGGTCGACTTGCGCAATCGAGGTCGAAAAGCTTAAGCGCAGCGCCGCACTGCAGCGCAGGGGAGACGGACTCCGGTACCGGGCCCATCGTGAATGCCGCCGACCCCCGATCTGTGGAAAGCGGGCGAACAGGGTTTTAGGGTGTAGGGTTTGAGATTTTGAAGACAAGCCAAATGCCCGAAACGCTACAAAGCTCGGAGCACCAAGTGTTTCAGTGGCATGGCACGTGTCGGGCCTTTGCACGGTACTTCTTGGCGATGCGATCGTTCTCGGCGATCTGGCGCTCATTCTCCTTTTCAGGTTGCGGCTTGTGGTTTTCCTCTGGTTTTAGACTAGTTTTTAAGATAGGGATGAGATATCTGCTTTTGGGTAGTTGTAGGGTTCAAGATTAGGGTTCTAGCGTTGTTTCAGATCTCCGTTATTGTTTAGCCTGAATATAGCCCTGCGGCTCATCGAAGTATGCTCCGACTAAGTTGACGGAAACCCGAAACTTTAACCCCTCAACCCTGTCACTGCTTTGGTCCAGGCGGCCAAATCTTTCAGCGAAAGGGGTCGAGCCTGGGCGTCGCGAGACATCCGTTGTGGAACAGGGCGGAGAGGCGCTTTGGGGTTTGGGTTAACTATATTCTATCTATTGGTTCCCAGAGGAGTTGGGGGTGCTATATTCGGAGTCAGGCTCCTTCCCCCCGACAAGAGGACACCCCAACTCTCTCAACACGGGCATGGCTTGGGCGGCCACAGCGTTCCACGCAAAGGGTCGAACCTGGGCGCAGGAAGCAGAGGGAGGCGCAAAGCATGAAACACCGGAGGCGAGCTCCCAGCCCCAAAGGCCAAGGGCACGCCTTCCTTCAGGCCCGGCATGCTGGGAACCTCACTGCATGGCTGCTCCACTAACACGAATGTTTATGTTGCATCAGTGCCGCTGCTGATAAGTCCCCGGCACGAGGTCGGGACATGTAGGCACGGTACGGTAGCACGACTACGAAGTTAAAGGCTTTGAGCTGAGTTGGAGCGGCGAATTCTTTTAGACGCCATACAGCATCGACGTCCTGGTTGGAGGAGGTTAACCCCATTCGCTTTCGAGGAGCGAAGCAATGCTCACACATGCGGAACATCCCTCTCTCTTAGGATCGACTAACTCATGTCCAATTGCTGTTCACATGGAGCCCTTCTCCACTTCGGCGAAGTGTGTAAGCCGACCCCCGGCACGGGGGAGGCGTTAGTCAAGAGTCCTCCACCTCCTCAGCCATCTCCGGCACCTTTACCCATTTTTGCCTCCGAGCCCATCACCACCGCCGCCCCGCCCCCTTCAACAAGTATTAGTTGAGTTACTATACATCATATATATTTATGTAAAAGGGACCCTTAGGATATAGTTGCGTGCGCGTAATCCGACCCCCGGCATGGGGGAGGCGTTAGTCAAGAGTCCCGCCTTCCTCAGCCTTCTCTGCGCTATCCGCACCCCTTTCTGGACCTGAGCCCATCAGCACCGCCACCTCCTCCCGCGCACCGCCTCTGCTTGAGACCTAATATAATATTGTATTTTTCCTCACCTTTAGAGTCCTCCCGCAACCCCAGATTTCCTGGAGCGCCATACCTAACCCAGACTCCTCCCAACCCCAGAGTCTCCTGGAATGCCTGACCCCGGCAGCTCTAAGGTGGGGATGTTTGAAGTAAAATATTTTTCGCATTTTGACAGCAGCCTGTGAAGACTAAACACAAATAGCTAGGCTTTTGTCGCGGCACGCCTCAGGGCGGCCGCAACTGAATTTTCGGTGTCAGACTCCGGCTCGCCTGAGGGCGGCCGGGTTGTCGCGGCACGTTCAAGGCTGGCCAGACCCCGGCTCGCCTGAGGGCGGCCGGGTTGTCGCGGCACGCTCAAGGGCGGCCGCGACTGATTCTTGGGTCTTAGCACCCGGCTCGCCTGAAGACGGCTGGGCTGTCGCGTCAGGCGCACGCGGCCGATAAGAAAATATTGTTCTGTTCAACTGATTAGAAATATAAAATAGGGCGGTTCAGAAATACTAAATTTTTAGAGACAACTTATTTGAAAATCTGGTACTATTGAACCACGTTGTTTTACGCAACAGTGCGAAATTTTCAGATACAACCTCTAGGAAAATCTGGTACTGTTGAACCGCCTTGTTCTAAAGGAAAAAGACGGTGCAACAGTGAAATTTTTCATATACAATTTCTAGGAAAATCTGGTATTATTGAACCACGTTGATTCAAAGGAAACAGGGCGGCGCAACAGTACAGAGACAACCCCTAGGAAAATCTGGTATTGTTGAACCGCATTGCTTTAAGAAAACAAGGCGGTGCAACAGTAGTATTTTTTAGAGACCATTTCTAGGAAAATCTGGTACTGTTGAACCCACTTGTTTTAAAGCAAACAGCGCGGTTCAACTGTACCAAATAATCAGAGACATTCTTTAAAAACTCTTTTTGTACTATTGAGCCGCTTTGTTTTAAATGAAAGTAGACGGTTCCTTCTCATGAACACGCGCGTAGGCATGCTCGGCTGGCTCAAAACTACAAAAAGAACTTGCCGTGTGGCTGCTTGGCAGGTAGCGGCTGAGGCGACTTTCCACCTAAATTTTATGCCGTGCCGTGCAGCTACTATCTACAGGTCAACTTGTGCAAGCAAAACGACCTCCTGCCAATGGGCGTTGTTCTAAATTCTCATGCCAAGCCTAAGGCCGTAGGGATCCCTTGTGCATCGCCCTTGCGCCGTGCTAGTCTTTGGCTAAGCCGGCAAACATACCAACTACAAAACGTAGTACAGACAAGGTTTTCTGGGCTATTGTACTATGTACTCATGTTTGGCTTTCCAGAGTGATTGCTGGAGTGTTTGTAATGCACGCTTATAAAGCTTGAAGCTTTGAGAGCCTGGGTATAGCTCTATCAGAAGGTCTGGTTTTACAGTTTAGGGTCTTAGGACTTGCGCTCGCCCTTGCGCCCCCTTGTGCCATACTGGTACTTAACACCACTGTTACACGAAAGCAACATACGTGTGGCCAGCCCAAGTAAACACGAACAGGCAGGGTTTAGGATCACGCCCAAATGCCACTGCGATCCTGCGCGCAACGATCAAAGATTTGCATGACATGCTGAGCTTCAGGGTTTAGGATTTCAAGCGCAACTCCGGGCTTGCCGAAAAAAATTGCGAGAGTTTCCCCTGGGCGGAGACCCAGCAATTTCGAAAAACAAAATTCGCTTCCTGAGGGCGGCCGGCTCGCCTAAGGGCGGCCGGCTCGCCTGAACCCGGCTCGCCTGAGGGCGGCCGGGTTGTCGCGGCACGCCTAAGGGCGGCCGCGACTGAGTTGTCGGTGCCAGACCCCGGCTCGCCTGCGGGCGGCCGGGTTGTCGCGGCACGCCTAAGGGCGGCCGCGACTGAGTTGTTGGTGCCAGACCCCGGCTCGCCTGAGAGCGGCCGGGTTTTTCACGTCAGGCTTAAGCCCGGCCACGCGGCCGATAAGTAAATGTGGTACTATTGAACAGCTCTTTTTTATATGTAAATAACAAAGTTCAAAATTACTATACAATTTCATAGAAACGACTCTAAGAAAAGCTGATATTGTTTCGAAAACTGAGCTTCCAAAATGACAAATCGCAAGCAGTATTCCCTTTGTGTTTGGAAAATTGAGCTTTCAAAATGACAAATCACAAGCAGTGTCCCCCTTATGTGTTTGAAAATCTGAGCTCCCAAAATGACAAATCGCAAGCAGTGTCCGCCTTAAATATTGTTCCCCGTTAAGTTGTTGAAAAACTGAGCTCCCAAAATGACAAATCGCAAGCAGTGTCCCCCTCTAAGTTTTTGGAAAACCGAGCTCCCAAAATGACAAATCGCAAGCAGTGTCCCCCTTAAGTTTTTGAAAAACTGAGCTCCCAAAATAACAAATCGCAAGCAGTGTCCCCCCTTAAGTTGTTGGAAAACTGCGCTCCCAAAATGACATATCGCAAGCAGTTTCCCCGTAAGTTTTTTGGAAAACTGCGCTCCCAAAATGGTGTCCCCTTTAGTTTTTTGGAAAAATGCGTTTCCAAAATGACAAATCGCAAGCAGTGTCCCCCTAAAGCTTTTGGAAAACTAAGCTCCCAAAATGACAAATCGCAAGCAGTGTCCCCCTTAAGTTGTTGGAAAACTGCGCTCCCAAAATGACAAATCGCAAGCAGTGTCACCCTTAAGCTTTTGGAAAACTAAGCTCCCAAAATGACAAATCGCAAGCAGTGTCCCCCGTAAGTTTTTTGGAAAAATACGCTTCCAAAATGACAAATCGCAAGCAGTGTCCCCCTTAAGCTTTTGGAAAACTAAGCTCCCAAAATGACAAATCGCAAGCAGTGTCCCCCGTAAGTTTTTTGGAAAACTGCGCTCCCAAAATGAGAAAACGCAAGCAGTGTCCCCCTTAAGCTTTTGGAAAACTCAGCTCCAAAAATGACAAATCGCAAGCAGTGTCCCCCGTAAGTTTTTTGGAAAACTGTGCTTCCAAAATGACAAATCGCAAGCATTGTCCCCCTTAAGCTTTTGGAAAACTAAGCTCCCAAAATGACAAATCGCAAGCAGTGTCCCCCTTAAGTTTTTTGGAAAACTGCGCTCCCGAAATGACAAATCGCAAGCAGTGTCCCCCTTAAGCTTTTGGGAAACTAAGCTCCCAAAATGACAAATCGCAAGCAGTGTCCCCCGTAAGTTTTTTGGAAAACTGCGCTTCCAAAATGACAAATCGCAAGCAGTGTCCCCCTTAAGCTTTTGGAAAACTCAGCTCCAAAAATGACAAATCGCAAGCAGTGTCCCCCGTAAGTTTTTTGGAAAACTGCGCTTCCAAAATGACAAATCGCAAGCAGTGTCCCCCTTAAGCTTTTGGGAAACTAAGCTCCCAAAATGACAAATCGCAAGCAGTGTCCCCCGTAAGTTTTTTGGAAAACTGCGCTTCCAAAATGACAAATCGCAAGCAGTGTCCCCCTTAAGCTTTTGGAAAACTAAGCTCCCAAAATGACAAATCGCAAGCAGTGTCCCCCTTAAGTTGTTGGAAAACTGCGCTCCCGAAATGACAAATCGCAAGCAGTGTCCCCCTTAAGCTTTTGGAAAACTGCGCTCCCAAAATGACAAATCGCAAGCAGTGTCCCCCTTCAGTTTTTGGAAAACTGAGCTCCCAAAATGACAAGTCGCAAGCAGTGTCCCCCTGTAAGTTTTTGGAAAACCGATTCAGGGAGGACTGCTCAGCTAGGGATTTACCCCTAATTGAATTGGTTTAAACAATTTAACTAAGTTAATTTATTTAAAGAATTTACTCCCACAGAACTAAATTATTTAAATTGTTTTTCACGTATTCAGATTAAATTAATTTAGATAATGTAATTCTGTGGAATTAAATTATTTAAATACATTGAATTGTATTACGTAGAGGTAAATCTAGAGACCTGCAAATGCCACACAAAACGGAAGAGGGTAGGAACAACTTTGCGGGTCGAAATTTGTCGGGATCCCCTTGGCGCCCTGCGAAAGTCCTGCAAATACCACACAAAACGGAAGAGGGTAAGAACAACTTTGCGGGTTGAGATTTGCCGGGATCCCCTTGGCGCCCTGCCACAGTCCTGCAAATACCACACAAAAAGGAAGAGGGCAGGAACAACCTTTGCAGGTCGAAATTTTCCGGGATCCCCTTGGCGCCTTGCCAAAGACTTGCAAATACCACACAAAACGGAAGAGGGTAGGAACAACTTTGCGGGTCGAAATTTGCGGGATCCCCTTGGCGCCCTGTCAAAGTCTTGCAAATACCACGCAAAATGGAAGAGGGTAGGAACAACCTTTACGGGTCGAAATTTGCCGGGATCCCCTTGGCGCCCTGCCAAAGTCCTGCAAATACTACACAAAAAGGAAGAGGGTAGGAACCACCTTTACAGGTCGAAATTTGCCACGATCCCCTTGGCGCCATGTCAAAAGTCCTGCAAATACCACACAATACGGAAGAGGGTAGGAACAACTTTGCGGGTCGAAATTTGCCGGGATCCCCTTGGCGCCCTGCGAAAGTCCTGCAAATACCACACAAAACGGAGGAGGGTAAGAACAACTTTGCATGTCGAAATTTGCCGGGGTTCCCTTGGCGCCCTGCCAAAGTCCTGCAAATACCACACAAAACGGAAGAGGGTAGGAACAACTTTGCGGGTTGAGCTTTGCCGGGAGTCCCTTGGCGCCTTGCCAAAGACTTGCAAATACCACACAAAACGGAAGAGGGTAGGAACAACTTTGCGGGTCGAAATTTGCGGGATCCCCTTGGCGCCCTGTCAAAGTCTTGCAAATACCACGCAAAATGGAAGAGGGTAGGAACAACCTTTACGGGTCGAAATTTGCCGGGGTCCCCTTGGCGCCCTTCCAAAGTCCTGCAAATACCACACAATACGGAAGAGGGTAGGAACAACTTTGCGGGTTGAGATTTGCCGGGAGCCCCTCCTGCCAAAGTCCTGCAAATACCACACAAAAAGGAGGAGGGCAGGAACAACCTTTACAGGTCGAAATTTTCCGGGATCCCCTTGGCGCCCTGCCAAAGACTTGCAAATACCACACAAAACGGAAGAGGGTAGGAACAACGTTGCAGGTCGAAATTTGCCGGGATCCCCTTGGCGCCCTGCCAAAGTCCTGCAAATACCACACAAAACGGAAGAGGGCAGGAACAACTTTGCGGGTTGAGATTTGCCGGGATCCCCTTGGCGCCCTGCGAAAGTCCTGCAAATACCACACAAAACGACAGAGGGTAGGAACAACTTTGCATGTCGAAATTTGCCGGGATCCCCTTGGCGCCATGCCAAAGTCTTGCAAATACCACACAAAACGGAAGAGGGTAGGAACAACTTTGCGGGTCGAAATTTGCCGGGATCCTCTTGGCACCCTGCGAAAGTCCTGCAAATACCACACAAAACAGAAGAGGGTAGGAACAACTTTGCATGTCGAAATTTGCCAGGATCCCCTTGGCGCCCTGCCAAAGTCCTGCAAATGCCACACAAAACGAGGGTAGGGACAACATTTACAGGTCGAAATTTGCCGGGGTCCCCTTGGCGCCCTTCCAAAGTCCTGCAAATACCACACAAAACGGAAGAGGGTAGGAACAACTTTGCGGGTCGAAATTTGCCGGGATCCCCTTGGCACCCTGCGAAAGTCCTGCAAATACCACACAAAACAGAAGAGGGTAGGAACAACTTTGCATGTCGAAATTTGCCAGGATCCCCTTGGCGCCCTGCCAAAGTCCTGCAAATGCCACACAAAACGGAAGAGGGTAGGGACAACATTTACAGGTCGAAATTTGCCGGGGTCCCCTTGGCGCCCTTCCAAAGTCCTGCAAATGCCACACAAAACGGAAGAGGGTAGGAACAACTTTGCGGGTCGAAATTTGCCGGGATCCCCTTGGCGCCCTGCAAAAAGTCCTGTAACTACCACACAAAACGGAAGAGGGTAAGAACAACTTTGCATGTCGAAATTTGCCGGGGTTCCCTTGGCGCCCTGCCAAAGTCTTGCAAACGCCACACAAAACGGAAGAGGGTAGGGACAACATTTACAGGTCGAAATTTGCCGGGGTCCCCTTAACGCCCTTCCAAAGTCCTGCAACTACCACACAAAACGGAAGAGGGTAGGAACAACTTTGCGGGTCGAAATTTGCCGGGATCCCCTTGGCGCCCTGCAAAAAGTCCTGTAACTACCACACAAAACGGAAGAGTGGAAGAACAACTTTGCACGTCGAAATTTGCCGGGGTTCCCTTGGCGCCCTGCCAAAGTCCTGCAAATACCACACAAAAAGGAAGAGGGTAGGGACAACATTTACAGGTCGAAATTTGCCGGGGTCCCCTTGGCGCCCTTCCAAAGTCCTGCAAATACCACACAAAACGGAAGAGGGTAGGAACAACTTTGCGGGTCGAAATTTGCCGGGATCCCCTTGGCGCCCTGCACAGGGAGGACTGCTCAGCTAGGGGTTAGATAGTTTAGATAGTTTAGATAGTTCAGGGGCTTCCTGAACTATCCAAACTATCTAAACTATCTAACCTCTGGCTGGGGACGACCCAGAGGGAATTGAAACTTTCTAAACTATCTAAACTATCTAAACTATCTAAACTATCTAAACTATCTAACATCCTTTTTCCCCAAAATCGAGGTTAGATAGTTTAGATAGTTTAGGGGCTCGTCTAAACTATCTAAACTATCTAAACTATCTAAACTATCTAACCTCCTTTTTTCCCAAAATCGAGGTTAGATAGTTTAGATAGTTTAGGGGCTCGTCTAAACTATCTAAACTATCTAAACTATCTAAACTATCTAACCTCCTTTTTCCCAAAATCGAGGTTAGATAGTTTAGATAGTTTAGATAGTTTAGAAAGTTTCAAACCTCCTGGGGGCCTCCCCGGAAAGAGGTTAGATAGTTTAGATAGTTTAGATAGTTCAGGGGCTTCCTGAACTATCTAAACTATCTAAACTATCTAACCTCTTTCCGGGGAGGCCCCCAGGAGGTTTGAAACTTTCTAAACTATCTAAACTATCTAAACTATCTAAACTATCTCCGTTTCTCCCAAAATCGAGGTTAGATAGTTTAGATAGTTTAGGGGCTCGTCTAAACTAAACTATCTAAACTATCTAAACTATCTAACCTCCTTTTCTCCCAAAATCGAGGTTAGATAGTTTAGATAGTTTAGATAGTTTAGATAGTTTAGAAAGTTTCAAACCTCCTGGGGGCCTCCCCGGAAAGAGGTTAGATAGTTTAGATAGTTTAGATAGTTCAGGGGCTTCCTGAACTATCTAAACTATCTAAACTATCTAACCTCTTTCCGGGGAGGCCCCCAGGAGGTTTGAAACTTTCTAAACTATCTAAACTATCTAAACTATCTAACCTCATTTTTTCCCAAAATCGAGGTTAGATAGTTTAGATAGTTTAGGGGCTCGTCTAAATCTATCTAAACTATCTAAACTATCTAAACTATCTAAACTATCTAACCTCCTTTTTCTCCCAAAATCGAGGTTAGATAGTTTAGATAGTTTAGATAGTTTAGATAGTTTAGATAGTTTAGAAAGTTTCAAACCTCCTGGGGGCCTCCCCGGAAAGAGGTTAGATAGTTTAGATAGTTTAGATAGTTCAGGGGCTTCCCGAACTATCCAAACTATCTAAACTATCTAACCTTTGTTTTTCCCAAAATCGAGGTTAGATAGTTTAGATAGTTTAGGGGCTCTTCTAAACTATCTCAACTATCTAAACTATTTAAACTATCTAAACTATTTAACCTCTTTCCTCAAGAAAGGAAAGTAATCACATAGTACCTAAAGGTCCCTCTTACATATATATATATATGCACTGTGTTTATCCATATTTGTTTTTCATTTATGTATGTGCATTACTCAACTGATTTACCTGGTTGGTCTGTTGCGACATGTCATTCAACCTGCCCGAACTCAGTTCAATTCTCTTGTTTCTGAGGTTCCTGTGTTGGGCTGTGTATTCGGCTACAGGGACGAATTCGTTACTTTCCCTAAATAAACCCTACAACTTCTGGCAAAAGATTCCGATAGCAATTGATGTAGTGTCTGGCATCGGGAAACCCGAACTACATGCCCTGAACCCTTTGCACCCAGACAATACATCAGACGGTCGAATCACTTCTCCCCCCACCCTCGAAAGAAAGACCTGCGTTTTAGAACTAACTCCCTATGGTTTGTCCCGTTTCAGGCCAACGCATTCTTGCCATTTCGACCCTCCGCACCCAAAATGTGCAAGAGGGTTTACTGTCGCAAGATCACAGTCTCAGTAGAACTCTGGAACGGAGTCCGGGGCATGGGGGTGCTGAGGAGTGATTCGTTTTCGCTGTTGGTCATCAGTCTGCCACTTCTACCGGCCGAGTGCGCGTGTGCGACCCAGCTTGCTGCAGCACGTGGTTCCTCAGCATTTGCCACTATCAAGAGGCCTGGGACCATGCTTGTCACTGCCGTGCAGCATGCTGTAAGAACAGAGCCCCCCCCCCCCCCCGCCCCCAACCCCCCAAACTCCGAACTTAGGAATGTACAGAATATTTAGTGTCGAGGGTGCCCGCAGCCTGGTGGGCCCGACTAAACACTAGGCTCCGAGCAGTGTGGGGAGTCGTCAGAAGGGCACCCCCCCCGCTTTAAGGGCACCCATGTCACGAGAAGCTTGGCACAAACGGAGTGTGGGGCCGTCCAGCTCCCCTGGAAAGTCAAGCAAGCATCGGTCCGTAAACTCATCAGAAGGAAAGTGGTGGATAAAGAGTGTCAGAAGGGACGGTGGACGGAAAAGTAAGAGAAGTCCACGGAGAAGATTTGAGCAAGGCCCCGAGAGCCCTAGAGAGAACTCATACGATGCATGCAGAGACTCTGACTCCAGCTGGGGTCGCAGCACTTCAGTCACTTCCGGATGGGAGGAGCAGCGCCCAGAGCGACACATCTGCAGAGACTTTCAGAATGGCTACTGCGAGTGGGGCGGCTCCTGCTACTTCTCCCATGACTGGACGGAGGGGCACATGGACCTGCAGCCGGTGAAGCCTGCCGGCATCCGCTTCCGCTTGGCCCAGGATGCCGCGCAGGTCTTGCTGGGCCCGCCGTGGGCGAGGCCCGACACGAGGACGAATACCGGACCGATGCGGCCGCGAATTGTGGGAAATCTCGAGGAGCTGGGCTTCTGCAAAGAGGAGACATCCTGGGAGCCCCAAGGAGGCCTCGACTTATGGTGGGAGGGAGACTGCTGGACCTCCACGGTCATCTCAACGGAGCCGGATCTGGAGATCGAGTTCTGCGTGGTGCGCCTGGACCAGGCGGAGAGCCATCCTGGTCTGATGCAGGCCTGGGAGAGGACTGAGATGCACGAAGCCACTCGGACTGTCGGACTGTCTAGGTGCTTCCGAAAAAGTCAACTGAATGTCCTTACTTCCCTTCTAAGAACCAGAACGCATTTCGGGGCACTAAACCCTGAACCCTAAACCTTGAACAGCCCTAAACCTTAAATTATGAATCCCAAAATCCGACAAGCCGAGGCGCGACATTTCACCTGGGGCCCGAGGCTGACGATCCGCTCACCCGCGCCGGGTGAGGTGGCTGAGGACCCTAGGGGAGGGGGGGGAGTTTAGGATTCTTAGGGTTTAGGGTTTAGGGTTTAGGGTTTAGGGTTTCGGGTTTGGTGGGAAGAATGCCAGAGCAACTAAACCTGTAAACCCTGACCCCTAAACCCTCAACCCTAAACCCTAAACCCTCCACGAGGTCTTCCTGCGCGCCTCGAACTGCCACTGCCGCGCCTCTTCTTGGGCGGCACCGCCCGTCTGGCTCCTGGGCCGCTACTGCTCGGAGGTGTAGAGTTTAGTTTAGGGTTTAGGGTTCAGGGTTCAGGGTTCAGGGTTCAGGGTTCAGGGTTCAGGGTTCAGGGTTTAGGGTTCAGGGTTCAGGGTTCAGGGTGTAGGGTCTGTCTAGGGTCTAGGGTTTAGGGTTTAGGGTTTCGCGTTTGCATGTTTCTGGGCTTCAGGGTTCATCAGGATCTAGGACTTAATGTTTATGATGGGTTTAGGATTAATTTCTTTGAAAGGACTAAGGCTTCAAGGTTTTGTTTGTGGGAGGGTCTCTTGAAAGCCTCAATTCAGCAACTCCAATCTGTGTTACAGCTGCAAGGGTTTTCGGGACTGTGGAGTTTTGTTGGTGTCTGCTCTTTCTATCCTTCCGGGTTTCAGTTTCAGCGGTGGTGCTCACAGGGGTTGCAGTGCGAAGTCCACACACCCTAAACCACGTCGGCATCTGGCTTCTTGGGGCCCAAAGCCAAAAGACCCTCAGGGCTGAGGTCCTCTTTCGCAACCCCAAGCTCCCAGCTAAACCTATAATCTTGAAATGTTTCCCCTTTTATTAGCAGTTCTTTATGCGCAGTATCATCGGGGTACCATAATCCTTATTAAGGACTGATCTTATCATCGGAACTTCTGACAAATCCCCGACCCTAGGGTGCGATCCCCGAGGCTCAGAGACAGGGAGCAGCTGGTGGCAGGGCCAGGGCGTCCGCCGCTTGGTTCGAAGTGACAGAGTGGCATGGGCGATTTAGGGATGTCGACCTTAAACTCTAAACCCTATAAAAGGTTTGTAGAGCGTTGTTTCTGCGTAGGGTTGGAGCTTAGACAAAGCTATGCGCCCCCAAACCCGCCTAAACCCCCGTACCAAAAAGCCCATGGGTTTGGGGCCCTAAGCACCCAGAACCGAACCCTAAATCCTAAACCCCAAACCCCTAAACCCCCAAACCCCTAATCCCCTAAACCCCTAAACCCCTAGACCCCTAAACCCCTAAACCCCTAAACCCCAAACCCTGAGCAACTCGGCCCGCCAGGCTGCCATGGCAAGATCAGCCCGCTGGCACCCAGCGCTGCTACACCTTCGATGCCTCCAGCGGCGCCACCTTGAAGTTCTCCCTGCAACCTGGCAGTCAGGGTTTAGGGTTTCAGGGTATAGGGTTTAGGGCTAAGGGATTTCTCCCTGCAACCTGGCGGTGAGGGTTCAGGGTTTCTCCCTGCAAGCTCGTCCGAGCATGACACGGCGCCAAGTTGTTGCAGGACTTCGGCTGAGTCCTGGCTTTGTACTTCGTGCTTTCTTGGCTTGGAGTGGAGAGGAGGGTGGGGTTGGGGTATGCCCTGTATCTAGGGGTCCCTGACGGCCTTAGGGCCTACTGATTTGTAGGTTCGGGGTTGCAAGTAGAGCTTGCGGGCTTTGGTGTGACTGGATGGCGCTTGGGCAGCATGGTGATGGCGATGATGATCAGGATG
Organism: Symbiodinium natans; assembly: GCA_905221605.1. Lineage (NCBI taxonomy): Eukaryota > Dinophyceae > Suessiales > Symbiodiniaceae > Symbiodinium > Symbiodinium natans. The sequence continues at coordinate 211,045 of CAJNDS010002527.1, forward strand.
GTGATGATAAAGGACGATGAGGATGAAACTGGGCATGATGCTTAAGATAACGAAGATCATGAATGATGATCAGTATTATCATGATATGAGATGATTGATAATATTGTTCTTCTTCCTCTTGTGAGTAGCAACAGTGTCGTTCTGACGAGTATGACGTCTCTGATGATTGTTATGAATTCGTTTTCTATGGCGATTCTGAATTGTTATGACGATCATTTTGATGTTAAGATGGATATGTTTAACTGTGATGATGGCGGTGGCACATTGCTGTGTGTTGGTTCGCATGTGTGTTTATGAGGGTAAAAGGTTCATGGCCTCCGTTTCCGCTGTTCCTTTTTGAATCTTGAGCTCGGAAGGGTGTGAGCGATGGGGCGCCTCGCTAGATTGCAGCTTGAGGAGTTCAGGGCTTTGCGCGGCTTGGAAGCCCGGGTCCGGAAGTTTAGGGTTTAGGGTTTGGGGTTCAAGGGTTTGGGGTTTAGGGTTTAGGGTTTGGGGTTTAGGGTTTAGGGTTTAGGGTTTGGGTTTAGGGTTTAGGGTTTAGGGTATCTCTTAGGTTCGCATTGTAGGGCTTCAGCTGCCATACGGGGGTTTCCGGGTTTAGGGTTCAAGGGTTTGGGGTTTAGGGTTTGCGGTTTCATAAACGAGTAAACGTACAGGAGCCATGCATGATACTGTCCCCTTATCATCCAGATGCAATCGCAAAATACATTTCCCAGAAGATCCATTCTAGTTCTTACTTAGCCAATTAAAGAACTTTAAAATCTGAGTTTAAACCTTTTGGGTTCCCTTATTTTGGAGTTTAAACCTTTTGGGTTCCCTTATTTTGGAGTTAGTTCGCCCGCCACATGGTACGCCGAAGGTATCTACCGACGGAATACGAGCATCACCCGGACTTCTACAGCGAAGTGGAGGGGCCACCCGGTGGATTGAGTTCTCCCCGCTGTGTACGGTTTATGGCTTTAAGGGTGTTCCTGAATCATACACCCTAAACCCTCAACCCTTAACTCTAAACCCTCACCCCTAAACCCTAAACCCTAAACCCTAAACATTTCCAAGCTCGGATCCAAGATGTCTTAAACGTATAAGCCCTGAACCCTGAACCAGGTGGCCGCTCGTGGTGTTCCTGCACTCCATGCACGCGCCGCGGCCGGAAACCTATGAAGAAGCTCTTAAGGGTTTAGGGTTTTGTCGGGTTTATCTTTTTTTTGTGTTTGGGGTGAAGGGGTTAGGGTTCAGGGTTTGGGGTGTTCATGGGATTTAGGGGGCCGCTGTAGGGTTTAGTTTAGGGTTGGGGGTTTTGGGTTTTGGGGTCTTCGCACGCCGGTGCCAACCACCCCCCCCAACCCCCCACCAACCCCCCCCCCCAACCCCCCACCCACCACAACCCCCCCCCCCCCCAATAAAACCTCAAGACCCAAACCTGAAGAGAGTCCCCGCGGCCCGAAAAAGGGCAAGCTCGAGGGCGACAACAACCTGCACCTTGGCGGAGCGTGTGAGGGTTTCGGGTTTAGGGGTTTAGGGTTTCGGGATTAAGGGGCTTAAGGGGACTAAGGGGTTTAAGGGGATTAAGGGGGTTTAGGGGGTTTAGGGGTTCAGGGTTTAGGGTTTCAGGTTTTGGGGTTTGAGGGTGCGTCACACTATCGGCTTGTGATTTTCGACAGGGTTTAGGCTTCACGGATAGCTGTGCTGACTAAGTCTCCCGTTACTTTCAGCTGCAGTCTCCACAATGGCCCTCACCAAAGCGTGCCACCCTAAACCCTAAACCCTAAACCCTAAACCCTAAACCCTAAACCCTAAACCCTAAACCCTAAACCGTCAAACCAAGCCTGGCACATGGGCTGCCGATCAGGTTTTTCGAATCAGACACGGCGCTTCGGCTTCTACAAGGCCCCTGGCATGAGAGCATCCTACCGTTTTTCTAAAAATGATACCCCAGAAACTTACTACTCATTATCCCCCAACCCTCATCTAAGAGCTAGTAAGGTATGAGCCGCGTGTTCGTTGTTTAGTTCGGGGCGGCTCGAGATGGAAGCCTTGCAAGACTCGTCAAGGTTTTAGCGTTTCGGGCTTCGGTAGAATTGCGCCCCAAACCCCTAAACCCTAAACCCTGAATTGCGCCCCAAAGTAACAAAGTCCTCTTGGCCCAAGCTCTGACGCCTGGCGCAGAGAAGCTACCTGCAGGCGATGATCGCTGTCCGGCAACCCTCAAAGAGAAGTGGCCCGGCTTCAGGGCGCTTCTTCTTGAGGGCGTTTTGGAACATTGGGAAGGTATATAAAAAAGGTAATAATATATATATATATATATTTTTTAAGGGGCTGCGCCCATGGGCGGGCAGCGCAGGCAGAAGCGCGGGGCGAGCAGTTCCTAAGCATTTTGAGGCCCCTAAACTCCCTTAAAATCTCTAAGCGTTTGAGGAGCCCCCATAATAATAGTACTAATGGGGTAAAGAATGCACGCCCCATTAGTAATATTATAATGGGGCCCTTTGTCGCGCACAATATTAATATTAATCGCGCGTTAACTTGCATTAATATTATGTGCGCGATAAAGGGAACAGTAAACACGGGCGTATAATTGTTGGCCCGTGGATACAATAATAATAACCAGGTGTTACGCGTGAATAGACGAAAAAGCCCCCAAAAAGGACTTATTATTTGGGCTTTTTCGCACGCACACCTTACGCTCTCTTGGTCTTCACGGGCGGGTACCTATCTTCTAGTACTTGGTCCAGAGGTTCATGGTGGTTCCTGTGGAGCGGTTATTCCATGGGCTTTCTAGGAGCGATGGTACGGATACTACGTCCTAAAGGTTATTCCAGAGTCAAGAGATGTAGGGTCAATGTGCTAGGGTCTCAAGGGCGGATTCATGGGCAAGACTGACAGCAACCCCCTCAAAGTTTCCAAGCATTTTCAGGCCCCTAAACTCCCTTCAAATCTCTGAGCGTTTGAGGCTCCTAGACTCCCTTAAAGTTTCTAAGCACTTTATAAGGCCCCTAAACTCCCCTTTTCCTAGCCCCGGGCTTAGACACATCGCTTATGCCCGCCCTTTGGGGGGCATCATGCTCCTGATGCGCCCCCGGGGTCCCGCCCCGGGAGCCGCTGATGCTCCTGATGCGCGCCGGGCTGGACCCGCTGATGCTCATGATGCGCGCCCTCTGGGGGCCTCCGTGGCGACGCAAAAAACCACGAAAAAAAACCGTTCGCCGGCGGCACGCGGGGGTCGGCGGCACTGGCGTCCGGCCTAATTCTGCTTCGCAGAAGGCCAGAGGCCAGCAAGGCTATTCCCGGGACGACCCGGGCTAAAAGGTCCGCATTTGCTCGGTCCTTTGGGGACCTCGCGCTGCCCGATTTAATGGCTACCGCCAGTGCCGCCGACCCCAGACCCAAGACAGTCGCATTGGGGCGGAAGGCAGGGTGGAGCGCGGGCAGGCGGGGGGGGCGGGGGCGGGGGGGGTGGGGGTGGGTGGGGGTGGAAAGGGGGGCGGCGGGGGTGGGGGGTGTGGGGGGTGACGGTAGAGGGTTGGTGTCGGATTAGGGAGTTGGGGGCGGAAGGCAGGGGTGGACTGGGGGGCATAGAGATGAAGAAGCGATGAGAGCGGTGAGAGCGGGGGGGCGGTCGGATGGTGCACGATGGTGGGAGGGGGTAATGATGAGGGCTGGGGAGGGTTGGTGGGAGGGTTAGGGAGTGGGAGTGGGAGAGGGTGGGGGCGGCTGGCGGAAAGGGGGGCCTGACTCATTTGACCAGCTCTGGTGGGAGTGATGAGAGCGGGGAGGCGGTTAGGGCGGGCGTGGATTGGAATCCTTCAAACTAGAGATTTGTAGGGCCCTAGGGTGGGGTTTCAGAGTCGAGGTGGGTGGGGGGTTGAGGGCAAAGGGTGTCAGGGAGGGGTGGAGTGGGGGGCATAGGGAGGGGGAGTGATGAGAGCGGTGAGAGAGGGCGGTCAGGGCGGGCATGGACTGGAATGCTTAAAACACTAGAGATTGGTCAGGGGGTGGTCGGGCATGCACTGGACCCTTTAAACCACCTGAATGGATGGGGTGGGGGGGGGTCAAAGGTCCAATTCAAGGCGTCATGGGTGAGGGCGATGGGTGGTGGGGTTTGGGCATGCACTGAAGCCAAACAATGCAAAAACACTCCAATTCAAGGTGTCATGAGCAGCATGCTGTGAGAGCGGGTGAGGGCGGTGAGGGCGGTGGGGGGTCTTCACTGACGCCGCCCTGCTACCGCTGGGGTCGGCGGATATATATATATATATATATATATACATATATATATATACATATATATTTTGTATATATATATATATATAATATGTGTGTGAGAGAGAGAGAAGGTTTTGTGCGATCTCAGAAACACAGCTTGCAGAAGTCGACACAGGCTGTGCTGGAGCAGCATTTCAACGAGGATTCTTTGCAGCTTCCGGTGGCTTCATAGAATGCCTTTGTTGACGTCTCCTTCCTACGTAGCAAGGCCTAGCCATGGGGCGCATCGTCTGTCATCCAAATATACCCGAAAGCCCAAACCTCGCAACCCTAAAACCCTAGAACCCCAAACCTTGCAGCCCTAAACTAAGACCCTGAAGCCCTAAACCCTAAACCCTAAAACCCCTAATCCCTTAAAAGACCCAAGACCTGGCAACCCTCAACTACTAGTTGCTTAAGAGCCCCGAAAAAACACAAAAACATTCTTCCTTATTAAGGGTAAGAAAGGGATTACTATGTTCTTTTCTTTTGGGGTTCTTAAGCAAATAGTAGTCAAGGTGCATCTTACTGGCACCCCAGTGCCCCCTCGATGCGGAGAGAGGCCGAGAGTCATGACAAAGCAAAGCTACGGTCCTTGGGTTTAGGGTTGAGGTTTTAGGGTTTAGGGTTTAGGGTTTATAGGGTTAAGGGGTTACTATGTACTGCGTACTATGATGATAGTGTGAACAGTAGTTCGTAGTATTGTTAGTAGCTACAGTCCTCATGATTGGGTTTAGGGTTTAGTGTTGAGGGTGTAAGGTTGAGGGTTCCTATTTACTATTATGTTAAGTTTAACAAAAATTCCTACAAACCTTATGATTGGGTTGAGGGTTGAGGGGCTATGGTTTATAGGTTTGAGGGTTACTATTATGATAGAGTGAACAATAGCTCTCAGTATTATTCGGGCCTTGAGGGATTTGATCTCCGGGTTGAGGGCTTAAGGATTTTCAGGGGTGACTGGTCTGAGGTTTTGGGGTTTAGGTTTTGGGTCTTGGGGTTTAAGCTCCGGTTTTGCAGGGTGTAGCATTCAAAGGTTTATTGCTGAGTTGTATGTTCTGGAGAATTTGGCGTGGAGGGCTTAGTTCCCTGATTTGGGCAGATTCGGATGCCACAAGGAGTAAACTTTCACGCGCCTGCTCTCTCTGCGTTTTGCACAGAGCGGGCACACTGCATGCTAGATCACGTGAACCTGCTCACGCTAGCAGCTCTCGGGGGTTCGAGGACAAACGCAAAACATCTGCCTCAAGCATGGCCGAGATGCTTCGTGTTTGGCGGGTGTCGGGTGAAGAGTTGGTTGCCATGCCTTCGCAAGAGTTGGAGGAGATGGCGGATCTTGGCGCACTGAAGCAACACTTGCAAAAAAATCTGCGGCTGGCCCAGGTCTATGCTGCAGAGCTTCTTCACGACGGCGAACCCTTGGACGATGATGAGGTACCCATGGACATACAGATAGTCTTAGTGCCCTTTGCAGATGATTCCAGCACTTCCCAGGAGCAAAGTGGTGGGCGATATGGACGTCGTGGTCTTTCTCTTGAACGTGGGAGCCGACAAGGACCTGACGAACGGGGCCCATCACCCCTCTTGTGCTGCTTGTGTTGGAGGGAGCGAGCCCGTCGTTGCAACGCTACTACAGGCTGGAGCAGACTCGGATATTGGCGCGCCCCTGTGGATTGCACATCGGGCTGGCAATGACCTCCTCGTGCAGGTGCTACTCGATCACCGTGCCAACCATCGCTGTGAACACAGAACTGACTCCGCCACATTTTCGGGCGGGGGGGGGGGGGGGGGGGGGGGGGGTTCTTAAAAGGCGCCCTATTGGGCTCTTGATCTACTTGGAGGTTCATCGGTAGTTATACGTAGGGTTATAAGTACCCTGAATGGGGGCCCGGGGTTGTCCGTTTTGATACCATACTTTTCAGCCTGCTTCAAAACGACCCATGAACTTCCGAATAGGGATAACTCCCCGAACCGGCTTCTCCTCCAAACTCCTCACTGATCTCTTTACCCGCCTCCGAAGGGACCATGGCTTCCTGTGCACATCACAATGAGCCCTACAGTGCCCTACACGGCCCGAAGCCCTCAACACGCATCACGCAGAAGCTCCTGCATTTAGGTCCTGGGTTGGGTCATCACGCGTGGTTGACAAGAAAATTCATTTTATTGCCAGGGTCCCAACGTACCTACTTTCTTTTTTAGGGGTGGAGTGAGGCGGGAAGGGATGACTTGATGGCGTGATTCATCCTGCCATTGCATGCTGCAGCCACATTTCCGTGGACTTTCTTGTTGCAGCTATTTGGAGGTTCATGGGTAGCTATAAGTCGGGTGATAGGTATGGTAAATTCTACTTCTAACCCCACTTAGGGTACTGCTATAACCCTACTTGTATCTACCGATGAACCTCCAAGTTCTTAGCTACTTTCTGTACACATGCATCGCCTTCGCAGGCGACGCAGCTGGCGTGTGGCTGCGACGCGGCTGGTACGAAAACTCCCAATACGATGAGCAGGTGGGGCTGCGATGCAAAAGGATCACACGAGAAGGATCCTAGCAAGCCAAACCTCATCTGCTTGCAACTTGGAGGGTGAGGTTTACTTTACAAAGCGAAAACTTAACTTAGCATGTTCCCCCCCCCACCCTTGTTATCAGCAGTCTTTAACACGGCTTTTAACAAGAGGGTACGACCGTCATAGTCACGTAACTTGATTCCAGAAGCCGGGAACAACCCAACCCCGAACCCTACAGCCGTTCGACTCTGAAAGCCACTAAGGAATATAGTTGTGGTTGTATTTGAACAGGACAGGTCCAAGAGTGCACTTACCTGTTCTGACTGGAAAGAGATTCTTGCAAGGCACGAAGATGAACCTAACCCCTAAACCCTAAACCCTAAACCCTAAACCCTAAACCCTAAACCCTAAACCCTAAACCCTAAACCCCTAAACCCTAAATCCCAAACCCGAACCCCAAGCCCTGTAAACCTGTGACACTTGGGGCTGATCTACCCTGGGCCCCTAAACCCTAAACCCCTAAACCCCTAAACCCCTAAACCCCTTTAAGGTTTAGGGTGGGTTTAGGGTTTAGGGTTTAGGGTTTAGGGTTTAGGGTTTAGGGTTTAGGGTTTAGGGTTTAGGGTTTAGGGTTTAGGGTTTAGGGTTTAGGGTAGGGGAGCCCCTAAATTGACGTTCCAAAGCTGCAGGTCGAGGTGGCGCTAGTGGAGCTGACAGCCTTAGTTCGAGATCCTTGGCTGCACTGGGGATTTGGCTGTAGAGTTTTCAGGCTTAGTAGGGTTCAGGCAGGGTAGGGTCAGTAGGGTTACTACGGCTAGTAGGGTTAGTAGGGTTTGCATGGTTTAGGGTTGAGGCACGGAGCGCGGGACCCTGAACAAAACACGCGAAGATTCAGAACACCCCAGGCCTGCAGCCCCCTAAACCCTAAACCCCAAACCCCAAACCCCAAACCCTAAACCCTAAACCAAATTTTGAGCCACAGACCCATGCCCCAAGACTTGCCATTCGAGATTGGCGCACCTCTGCCGCGAAATTGGGGCTAAGGATTCAGTTTTTGAGGCGAAGAGTAGGCAGGTTGAGCTCCAAACCCGAAGCCCTAAGCTCTAAGCCATGAAACAAACCCCACTTATCGCCGGTAAACCTAAAACCCTGAACCCCAAACACCAAACCCTAAACTCTAAACCCCAAACCCTTCACCCTAAACCTTGAGCTCCCGGTAGCCCAGGACAACTACCGGGGGGACCAATGTTCTTAGCCACCGGGACCCTCCGGGACCAATGCTCTTAGCCACCCGGACCCTCTCGTGACCAATGCTCTTTGCCACCCTTTGGGATCAATGTTCTTAGCCATCCGGACCCTCCGGGACAAATGTAAGTAAGGGAGCCATCTTTCCGGCTGGGGGGTGGGGGGTCAAGGAATGGTGAGCAACTGAAACAGAAATGGTTCATGAAGACCCTGTATTTTATTAATGTTATGGGCTTCTTTGGGCGGGTGGGTTTTGTCTAAGTCTATGTTCTGACGTCCGAGTGAACATGCTCGATCCGGAGCCGCTGAACCCCAAATCCTAAACCCCAAACCCTAAACCCTGAGCTCCCGGTAGCCCTAAACCCTAAACCCCAAACCCCAAACCCCAAACCCTAAACCCTAAACCCTAAACCCTGAGCTCCCGGTAGCCCAGGACAACTACCGGGTGGATCCTGCCAGGGTGAGCCTCATCGGCTCCTCCATGGGTGCCAACGCTGACATTTAGGGTTTAGGGTTTAGGGTTTGGGGTTTAGGGTTTATGGTTTAGTGCGATGGAAATTGGAGTGGGTTAACATGTAAGGTTTTTAGGGGTGCCGGGTTTGGGGTTGAGGGTTTATAGGGTTTCTAACTTTGGGGCTGTGGGTTGAGGGCCTAGGGGATAGGATTTAAACCTCATGCCCCACATTGACCTAAAACGCACTAGGTAGCCAAGATTACCCTAGCGTGGCCCTCCGCTGAATGCCGACCCGAAATCCTCATCCCAGGATCCAACACACCAAGACTTCAATCCTCAAGCCGGGTGTACGATTTGAGGGTTTCCCACAGCCCTAAACCCTAAACCCTAAACCCTAAACCCTAAACCCTAAACCCTACACCCTAAACCCTAAATCCTAACCCTAAACCCTAAACCCTAAATCCTAAACCCTAAACCCCAAACCCCAAACCCTAAACCCAGCTCCCAGGTGCCTACGCGTCTCTGGAGTTGACGGCGCGGAACCCGCCACCTGCCTCCGAAGGATCTGTCGTTTTGCTTTTGAGTGGGCCATTCAGGGTTTAGGGTTTAGGGTTTAGGGTTTAGGGTTAGGGTTTAGGGTTTGGGGTTTTGTATACGGTTCACAGAGGTTTCTGCGGTGTTTTCAGTTTGCGTTCTGTTTCAGGTTTCTTTCTTTGAGCTCTCAGGAGGATTTTGGGGTTAGGGCGTGGGGAGCTCGAGTGACCAGGACCAGAGACCAGGGCGCTGAGGGTTTCGGGCTTACGATTTGGGATGTTTCCCCTTATACTAACAGTCCTTAATATATGCTTATAGTGCCCCCTATCAGAATTCCTGTTAAGGATTGTTAGTATATTGTGGGAAAATCCCGATTTAGGATTCTGAGACCTCCCGACTTTACGGTCCTAAGCCCTAAACCAGAAACCCTGTAATTCTGTCCTAAAGAATTGCAACTTTCGGAGTGGGGGCTCTGAGGCGTGGGTTTCTCGGGATGTTTAGGTCGTTTAGGGCTACGTTTGGGGCTTGATAATTACTGTACTTCATTCAAGTAAATATAGTTAGTTTGTTGCTTAGTTTTGTGAATTGGTACATATATAAAATGCTTATACATATATATATATGTATGTATACCATATACATATAAGACGTACATATGTAAGGGGACACTGTGGGGGCCCAGCTTTCCGAACAAAAACAGGGGATTTTGAGGGTTTTTTACATGTTTTTTGTTTTCGTAGTATTTATCTCTAGTCTTCAGGCCCTGGTTGGGGGCGGGGGGAGGCCTGAGACCCCCAAACCCGAAAACCCTACACCCTAAACCCTAAACCCCAAACCCTAAACCCTAAACCCTAAACCCTAAACCCCAAACCCTAAACCCTAAACCCAAACCCGAACCCCACCGGGGCGGAGGTATCTCTTCAGGGCGGCTGTGCTCGTGGCAGCACACTACGACCTGGAGCCCATGGGGCCCTTGGTGCTGAAGTCAGGGCCTTGGCCTTTCTAAGGGGCTAAAAAATGCGAGGTTAGGGTTTGGGGTGTAGGGTTTAGGGTTTGGGGTTTGGGGTGTGGGGTTTGGGGTTCGGGGTTTAGGCTTTAGGCCTTTCTAAGGGCGCTTGAGAGGGCTCATCATGGGGTTTAGGGTTCAGGGTTCCATGTGTAGAATTCAGCGGACAGTACCATTCGGGCTTAGCTTTAGGTTGAGGGTTTAGGGTTCAGGGTTCAGGGGCGGTGCATGGTGCAATTTGACGGGGTTCCCTAAAGCTCTAATTGCATGGGACCATTGGTCCTGCATCAAGTCATCAATTCCTAAACAGCGGAACTTGAACTCGAATTCCTCAACCCTCAGACTCAATCTAAACCCTGCTACCCAGACTTCCCCTAAACCCTAAAGGTTCTAGGGCATTGGAGGAATGAAGAACCACTCACGGACCTTACGTTTGGGGTTTCAGGGGCTTAGAGTACTTTCGAGGGCTAGGCTTATTGAGTGTGTGGGCGCAAACAATGGTTCAGGGTAACCCTAAACCCTAAACCCCAAACCCTAAACCCTAAACCCTTTAGGGCTTGGGATTTTTGGGCCCCAGTCTTCGGCGATTCCCTGTAAGGCTGGCTGAGCAAGAGCTGCCGATGTGGTTCATCCACGCCGAGAATGACAATGTGCCTTGGAGCAACTAACTGTACAAGAGTTTAGGTTTTAGGGTTTAGGGTTTAGGGTTTAGGGTTTACCTGATCTTGTCGGGTGTCTTTCTGGATCTTAGAGTCCCGATACCTAGAAAGCCTGAAACCCTAAACCCTCAACCACTTTCAAAGAAACTCTGAAGATCCATATTAGCCCCAGGAAAAACCAACAAAACCTTCCAACTCTGAACCCCAAAAAACCCAAACCGAAGATCACACACACACACACACCACGGCAATGTACAGGCATTTAGGGACGATACAAGGTATGTACTATTGTTCGTGTCAGTGGGCTATAGCGGACCTTAAACCCTGAATCCCTGAATCCCTGAAACCCTGAAACCCTAAACCCGAAACCGTAAACCCTAAACCCTATACACCCTAAACCCTAAACCCTAAACCCTGCACTTGAGCGTTTCGGGCAGCGGTTCCGGTTCCCAGGTGTGTCCCTTCGAGGAGATCGAGGTGCTGGTGCGGAAACTGAGCCTTGGAATCCTAAACCCTAAACCCTAAACCCTGAACACTAAACCCTAAACCCTAACCCTGAACCCTAATGAGGGCTCCTGCTGATCAAGGCCTGGCGCAGGAGTTGAGGAGTCGGGTGGTCATACGAGATATTGCTGGCTGTTGCTCCGCACTTGGGGATTTCCGTGCATGATGATGGCCCCTCAAGATTTCGTGCTTGGGCCGTGAGAGCTCATTCAGCAACCAGGGCGACGGAGAAGAAGGAAGCCCCATACCCTAAACCCTAAACTCCAAAGGTTTAGGGTTTAGGGTTTAGGGTTTAGGGTTTAGGGTTTAGGGTTTAGGGTTTAGGGTTAGCCCTATACCCTAAACCCTAAACTCCAAATTCAACGAGAAGTTCATGATGCTGGAGTTCCAACGAGGTGGTAAACGCAAGTGATCTCATGGCTTCAGGTTTGGACGATTTTGCTATTCAGGGCCAATTTTTTTGCCAAAACCCAAAGCGTCCTTTCGCCAAGTATAGAGTATATAAAGGATATACACACCCTAAACCCTAAACCCCAAGGCCTATACCAAGAGACCATGTAACTTCACTAAGACGAAGGAGGTGGTATTCGCGCGCGGAGATTCGTCTCACCTGCTACGAGGACACTTGGAGCGGCAGGCTCGGCTGCAACGAGTTTCATTCAGGGCTGAATTTTATAATTTGGGTTTAGGGTTGAGGGTTGAGGGTTTAGGGTTTAGGGTTTAGGGTTTTGGGTGGTTTACGAAAGTTAGGGACCCCTAAAGAAGCTCCCAAACAGTAGGATCCCCTTCTGATACGGACCCCAAAAAGGTACCCCCCAATATCGTAAACCCCCATTGGGGGGCATTCTTTAAGCGATTGGGCCCCTTTTGGGGACCAAAGGTTCGAGATCCTCCTAGATGGTTTAGGTTTAGGGTTTAGGGTTTAGAGTTTATTTAGGGTTTAGGGTTTAGGGTTTGACTGAAAAAGTTCTGGCAGTTTGGGGACGGCAAGGACGGCCTAACCAATCCCGCAAAAACACAAGGGTCTGGTGCTTCTCAAACGGGTGTCTAGCAGCTGGTGCCCCAAACCCTAAACCCTGAACCCTGAACCCTGAACCCTGAACCCTAAACCCTAAACCCTAAACGTTACTAGAGGACCAAAGGAGATATGTTGATCTGAGGTCAGGGACACTGTGCTGACCGTGTCGCCTTCTGGGCCTACAGTTGGGAGCCGCACAGGGGTTTCTGGGTCGAGCGTGGTCTGCTCCAAGAGTTTGGGGTTTAGGGTTTAGGGCTAGGGTTTAGGGTTTAGGGTTTAGGGTTTAGGGTTTAGGGTTTAGGGTTTAGGGTTTAGGGTTTAGGGTTTAGTGTTTAGGGTTTAGGGTTTAGGGTTTAGGGTTTAGGGTTTAAGTTGTTTTAGGGTTTAGGGTTCAGGGCTTATTTAGGATTTAGGGTGACGGGTTTAGGGTTTATTCGGGTTCTTTGGAGCTTAGGTTTGAGTGCAGCTTCTGGGTTTTGCTTCCAAGAGTTCTGAGTAGGGAATTCGGGGATCAGGTACCTTAATTTCCCTATACGTGGCACTTTCGCAGGGCTGTGTAGTACATGCGTTGCCCAACTCCCGACTTCGCTATTACGAATAACTGGTAAGAGGCTTAAGGCTCTGAGGGTTCTTGTGCGGAGGAGATGTAGGAAACCCTAAACCCCAAAGCCTAATCACTAAACCCCTTGAGCATACCCTCCAGCCTAAACCCTAAACCCTAAACCCAAACCCTAAAACCGCTTTACTTCCAGCATGTTTCCTCATAAATTAGGCCGTTCCAGCTAAACGACAAAGAAGGTGCCCGCATGTTTTGCCCATATTTAGTAGTCCAGGCGTTGTTGCACCACATTTCGTATGTGCCCCACAGGCCCCCACCCTTACCAGCTCTCAGTAGGTAATTGCAGTAGGGAATTCGGCTGCTTCCATTTCATGCCCTAACAAGGGCCATATAGGGTACATCCTAAACCCAAAACCCTGAAACCCAAAACCCTGAAACCCTGAAACCCTGAAACCCTGAAACCCTGAAACCCTGAAACCCTGAAACCCTGAAACCCTGAAACCCTGAAACCCTGAAACCCTGAAACCCTGAAACCCTGAAACCCTGAAACCCTGAAACCCTAAACCCTAAACCCTAAACCCTAAACCCTAAACCATTACCAAGAACTCGTAGCCGCAGGACCCGGCAGTTCCAGCCTGCGGCGAGGAAGTCTTTACCTGGCTGAGCGGCCTGTAGGGATTCGAGCTCACGTTTTCTTACTTACTATGGGTTTAGGGTTTAGGGGTTTAGGGTTTAGGGTTTAGGGTGTAGGGTTTAGGGTTTAGGGGGCTGTTTTTGTTTCTTTCTCGTTGTAGAGTGTCCTCTGGGATTTTTTTGACTTGCTGGTGCAGATGCGTGGCCCCCGGCAGGGCGATGCTTGTGTCAATGAACGCAGAGGCTCCCGTAAAGGCGGGCTCTCACTTTGCTGATAGCGTGATGCACGAAAGCAGCCTCCCCACTGGCTGCAAGTTCCCGAAGCTTTCGGCAGCCGTTGCTGGAACCTTGCATTGTTTCTAGGGCAGCACAAGAGACTCAAGTGTCAATAGCGAATGCTTCAGGCAATAGAGTTGCTCAATACTGGTTCAGCAATGCACACAAAGGGTGTGCCATGTCTTGTCGATCAGAGACCTCCACTTAGACGCGAGAGCGCGTAGCTTAGCAGCTCAAGGAAAATGAGCCTGAACTACCGGTGAACCTAGCAGAATGCTGAGCGTGCCCAAGTCATGAATGCCACTAGTAGTAGCCAGAGACCGGCGAAGATGTAAGTAGCCCAATTATAGTTGAGGTTCCTGCAAACGCCTCATGATGTAGATGAGTCAGACTTAGCTAAAGCAGGTGCAGAGATGCTTAAGGTGCCCTATAAACCCTCCAAGCCCTATAAACCCTATAAACCCTCTAAGCCCAACACCCTTCCATCGAATGCGGCAAAGAATATGCAAAAGATGAGAATGCTTTGGCCTCGTGGCAGCGGCGGGTGGGGGGGGGGTGGGGGGGGGGGAGGGGCCCTCAGCCCTGAACTGCTGTGTGTGTGTGTTTTTCTTTTGTGTGCGTGTGTGTCAGATCCGAGAGGTTTTAGTTTGGGGTTTATAGGGTTTTAGGGTTGAAAGGTTACAGGGTTTTATCATGAGGTTGATAGGCTTTGTACAGTCTAATGGGGTTAATAGGGTGTTCGGGTTCAGAGGGCCTATCGGGTTTACAGGGTTTAGGGTTTACAGGGTTTGTAGGGTTTACAGGGTTTGCAGGGTTTAGGGTACAGGGTTTAGGGGCACCGGGAGGCCATGAGCCAAGCAATGCGACACGACCTGCAGCACCACTCCGTGCAGGACTGCTTTGTGAAAGCCCTACAACCACTGAACCTAACAACCCTAACTCCATAAAAACCGAAACCTTTAAACCTCAACCCTAAACCCTAAACCCTAAGCCTCCAAGTGCAGAAAAGCATAAACGCACATGAGGCAGGGTTAGAGAGCTGAGCACCCTAGACCCTAAACCCTAAACCCTAGATCATGCGAAGTCTTCCGCTGTCCAGGAAGAGTTGTCCCAAGTCCTGGGCACCTTGATGTCCCAGCAGGCGCGGAGCCTCTTCCCTGCAAGGAAATGTCAGCTGAGAGCGCTCAAAGGCGTGACGATGTTAGGGTTTCAGGGTTTCGGGTTTAGTGTTGGGGCATCCTATCAGTCTAGGGTTTAGGGTTTAGGGTTTAGGGTTTAGGGTTTAGGGTTTAGGGTTAGGGTTTAGGTTCAGGGACTAGGCGGTCGGTTCATTGGGCAGGAAGGGTCTAGGGAATGCCCCGGGGTAGCATGCAGTTCTGGGGGGGGGAGGGGGGCGGGGGTGGCTTTGCCAGGGTAACAAAATCGTACTGCCGGGTCTTGGTGGCATTTTCTGACCCAATCTGAGCCGCAACCAATCTTGGTCTTTCTGCCCCGATAAGCGCTCATTTCTCGATCGTCGCTTTGGAGTCTCTGGGCACAGTCTTTTCCATCATCCCAACCTAACTCTGAGCCCCAAACCCTAGCCTGCGCACGGGCACATAGCAACTTGAAGTACAAGAAGCCTACCTCTGCCGGAAGCTGGAAGTCCTCAGCAACTTTAAGCCCTACCTCGTAAAACCCTAACGCCCTAAAGACCTCAAGCTCTCAAGCCTGAACCTCTAAACCCTAAACCCGAAACCCTGAAATACTCGAAGCTCTCCCGAAACCGTGAACCCTGAACCCTGAACCCTAAACCCTAAACCCCGCGGAGGAGGACCTGCAACGCACGCGCAAGCGCCTGGCGGGTGCCACGCGGACCGTGGCACTCAGCTGCTGGGCCGCAGCTCAGGTCTTTTTCGAGAATTTGTGGGTTTTAGGGGGGTTGTTGGGTTTGGGGTTTAGGGTTTAGGGTTTAGGGTGAGTGTTTCTGGTTTTTAGGGCTTTAGGGTTTTGAGGTTTTACGTTTTTGCGGTGTTTTAGCGTGGTGTTAGGGTGTTTTTTTGGGGTTTTCGGGTTCGTAGGGTTGTAGGGGTTTTGGGTGTTTTTAGGATGTTTTTCAAAGGCTCAATGGTTCCTACTTGATACACCTACCCTTGGTCAATGCAGACCGAATGCCCTAAACCCTAAACCCTAAACCCTAAACCCTAAACCCTAAACCCTAAACCCCTAAGCCCTAAACCCTAAACCCCTAAGCCCTAAACCCTAAACCCTGCAAGTTTGCAGTCCAAGGCCTCTGCCACGGGCAGACGGACACAGTCCGCTTGGCCCTGTCGGGCTGGCGCCGCCGCGCGCAGCGCACAGGTGGGTTTAGGGTTTAGGGTTTAGGGTTTAGGGTTCAGGGTTTAGGGTTTAGGGTTTAGGGTTTAGGGTTTAGGGTTTAGGGTTCAGGGTTCAGGGTTCAGGGTTTAGGGTTTAGGGTTCAGGGTTTAGGGTTTAGGGTTTAGGGTTTAGAGGGGAGGGTTGATTGTTCCACCCTCTTTAGTCTGTTTCCCCCTCCTGAACAGTCGAAGCTGAATTTGGGCCGTCTTTAGACGGTCCTGGGATTCTTCTCTAATTTCAACATGGATGAGTATGAACTTGAAAAGGGGCCCGGCAGACTTGGCTTGATAGCTAAGGCTAAACCCTAAACCCTGAACCCACCGAGCACCCCTAAACGGTCGCACGGTGAATAGCCCGGCGAATTTGACATTATGGCGGAGGCCCCTACTCAAGAGAGTGGAACATCAGAGGGTTTAGAGTGTTTGGAAGGTTTATGGGGATTATAGGGCTTGTAGGGTTTACAGGGTTGCTTTAAGCTTGAAGGCTTCGGGTTAAAAAGCGTTCCCCAAAGAGCCCAATATTGCTTAATTAAGGAATATACCCTAAAATCATATTAAGGATCCCTATATGATTTAAGGAATATTCCTTAATTAAGCAATCTTGGGCTCTTTGGGTCGGGGGCATGTAAGGTTAAGTGTCGGGGTGGGTTGAGGATTTGTGCTAGGGGGTCTCTTGGTTTCCGGTCTAAGGTTCAGGGTTTTTGGGGTTTTGCTGTTTAGGGTTTAGGGTTTAGGGTTTAGGGTTTAGGGTTTAGGGTTTAGGGTTTAAGTTTCTTCAGCTTAAGGTTTCTCGAGTGCAGTGCAGTCCCCTGCGTTCCCTGGATCATTCGACCTAGAATGCCGATCCACTGCCCCAACATGATGCCCTAAAATCCTGCATCTGAGGTACAGTAGGCTGCAGCTTGAAAGTCTAGGGCTCTCGGACTGCGCAACCTTGCGCAGCCCTCAAAAGCCCTGCAAACCCTGTCTGGCGCAAAAAAGGGCCCTGGCTACTATTTGCTTAAGAGCCCCCCCCCCCATCTTGCCCTTGCAAGGAAGAACTATTTGCGCTGGCTCTTACGCAAATAGTAGGGTTTAGGGGTTTTGGGGTTTTGGGTTTAGATGGTCATCGGGGGGGGGGGGGGGGCCCTTGGTTTAGTGCTCCATGCCTTCAACAAGCCTCCGCGTAGGCGAAGCCGGGACGCGGGCTTCAGCGCGGACCAAGGCAAGTGACACACCCGAGAGGGCTTCGTTTTATGTTGCCTGTAAGGGTTCAGGTTTTGGGGCTTTAGGATGTAGAGGCTTGAGCTCATGAGGATCCCTACAGTCGGGCATTTTTTGGGAAGCAGGGTGCAATTTCGCCCTATTTCGTGCTTGTATGAGTGTTACTTGGTGCTTCTTACAAGCAGGTTTACATCCCCCCCCCCACGGACCCCTGAACCCTATAAACCCTATAAACCCTACACCTCGTAGCTTGGCATCCTTGTGACTTTTCTGGGACCAAATGAACCCTAAAATTGGTGTCATATAAGAATAGCTCACAATCCCAACCCTATGCTACCATAATTCTATTCAGGTTTATGAGTTGGGATGTTCCCCCTTGTACGAACAGTCCTTAATATCTATTCTAATATTTTGTACCATAGTATAAGGGGGAACACCCAAAACCTAAAGCCCCCTAAACCCTACACCCTAGACCCCTAAACCTTCAACCCTGGTTTGTTCCATGGTCCCGCAACATCTCAACTTATAAGTTCCCTTATGGTTCCTTCATACTTATACTATAAAGACCCCCCAAACCCTGTTCTAGCTATTAAGGCCCCTACAAACCCTAAACCCTAAACCCTAAACCGCTTGAAGTGCGTCGCAGGAGTTCAGTGACAGCTTGCTGCACCTCGTGCTGGCTCGCTGGCACCAGGTGGCCAAGAAGCAGAAGCACCGCCATCAGGACCGGCCGCCACAGATTCTTTTAGGGTTTCCCTAGGGTTTTGGGTTTAGGGTTTAGGGTTTAGGTTTTAGGGTTTAGGGTTTAGGGTTTAGGTTTAATTTCTAGTAGTATTCCCTTCTGGTCCCTTGGTATAATCATACTATAATACCCCCCCCCCCCCCCCCCCAAACCCTATTCTAATGATTCAGGCCCCTATATTATGTTTCGCGGAGATGGACAGTGGTGTTCGGCAAACGCCCAAGTGCCTATAAACCCTAATTCCAAGGTGACTTGTCAAAACCTGGTGCGGCTTGGTTTGCAGCGGCTGTAGGGTTCGACCCTAAAAGGGTTCAGGGTTTAGGGTTTAGGGTCCAGGGTCTCAAACCCTAAGCCCTAAACCCTAAACCATAAACCGAAATCCCTCTCTGAGAAGAGCTTGTTGGGGAGGTCTGCGCCAAAGCCTTGCATGTGATCCTCAAGGACCAGGCCAGGCAGCTTGGGTGTAGTGTTTAGGGTTTGGGGTTTGGGGTTTAGGGTTTAGGGTTTAGGGTTTAGGGTTTAGGGTTTAGGGTTTAGGGTTTAGGGTCTTGCCATCATGATATCGATTCGGAGGTGTCAGAGGTACATCGACCTCTATAACTGTCAGCTTTACTGTATGGGGTTTACGATATTAGGGGTACCTTATTGCGGTGGAATCCTACCTTTTTGGGGGTCTATTTGAGGGGTCCCCTATCTTTGTAAACCCCCCCCATATACAGCACATATTCTAACAGCAGGTGTTATATAGCATGTATACGCCCGCTCCCGGCTTTGAGGTTCTGGGGTTTTCAGTGCGTGGGTCAGGGGTTTATGGGGTGATTCGGATGGGCATTTCTGCAAAAACGTAGTTAGTCCGGTACCACCCCCCCCCCCCCGGCCCGGCCCTGATCCTATACCCTACAACGCCGATTAGCCCGAAACCTCGGCCTAAACACATTCCTTCTAGTCACCCTAAACCCTAAGCCCTAAACTCTAAACCCTAAGGTACCAAAAATGGCCTCAGAATCTAGATCAACCTCCCAACTCTTGGTAGGCCGCAGCTTTGCGGATCTTGGTGGGCGGCTGGCATCTCCTGGCCAAAGCAGGAAAGGCGGATGCCCAGGCACCTTTGAAGATGCAGAGTGTAGGGATTTAGTGCAGTTGAGGGGTTTATATAAGGGTTTAGGGGTTTTGGGGGGTTTGGGGTTTTGGGGTTTTGGGGTTTTGGGGTTTTGGGGTTTTGGGGTTTTGGGGTTTTGGGGTTTTGGGGTTTTGGGGTTTTGGGGTTTTGGGTTTTGGGTTTTGGGGTTTTGGCTTTGCAGTTTTGCGGTTTTGCAGTTTGCAGTTTTGCAGTTTTGGGCAGTTTTGGTCAGTTTATGGCTTCTGGTTTAGGGTTTTCAGGTTCAGGGGCCTGGCAGGGGTTTTAGTTTGAAAGCTTTACAGGGGCCCTGCATCGATTCGGGATTAGGGTTAGGGTTTAGGGTTTAGGGTTTAGGGTGATAGTTCAGGGCTGCAACAGTTCGAAGCCCTGTGCAAAAAGCTGCCCTGGCTGGGTGCTCGTGCTTTCAGGGATTCGGGTGTACAGGACAGATTTTCGTGTCCAGGCTTCAAGAACGCTGAATTCTTCCTATCCTGAAGCTGTATACCCTGGAGCGTTTTGCGAGCACAGTTTCTTGAGTCCTCAAATGAAGACGCACAACCCTAAACCCTAAACCCTAAACCCTAAACCCTAAACCCTAAACCCTAAACCCTAAACCCTAAACCCTAAACCCTAAACCCTAAACCCTAAATTTGGTTGTTGGGGCAAGGGATTCTCAGATGTCATACCGCTGCTCCTCAAGCCCTTGAGCCCGAAGGCCAAATGCGGACCCCAGAACCCCAAGCTTCAACCCGAAACCCTAAATCCCTAAACCTTGAGCCCAAAAAAACCCTAAACCCTAAACCCTAAACCCTAAACCCTAAACCCTAAACCCTAAACCCTAAAGGGTTTAGGGTTTCCGGGTTCACCTGAGCCGACCGAAAAGTGTCTTCATTTCCTTCTTGACGCTCAAAGATTCTGAGCCCCGAGGATGCAAAGTCATGAGAATAAGGGTTTAGGGTTTAGGGTTTAGGGTTTAGGGTTCAGGGTGTGTTACGTTCTGGGTTGCTCGCTAGGCTCCGGGGCCTCACCATATTTTTTTTTTTATAACCGGCCCCTCTGCCCGGTCCGCTCGCAACATCGCGTGGCGGTAAGCCCACCCCAAGCCACCCGGCATATCTATTTTAGGGTTTAGTTCCTAAAGTCTTGTTTTTGCTTTTTCCAGCGGGGGCATGCTGTGTCTCTGCGCACGCTGTTTCTGCACCGTCCCGATCTGAGCCTCGCGGGGGCAGGGCTGCAAAGAGGTGAAGTTGTGGAAAACGCTGCCCCTAGGCTGTGAAAGGTCGGGGGGATAGCGCTTCATCATCAAAATCGGGACGGGCTTGTTTGAAGGCGTTTGGCATCCCTCATCTGCCTTCACGGAAGGCGTCTGGCATGTGTCTCACAGATTGGTTTGGGTTACCGTAGGGGCACCGTTGCCCCTCGACCGGGCAAGCGTCCCAACGTGCTTCTTTGAGGGTTGTTGGCATCCCTTGTTTGCGACCCTCGTTTGCCAGCACGGAAACCATCGACACAAAGCAGTTTGGGTTACCGAAGGGGTAGCGCTGCCACTCGACCAGCGTCCCGATGCGACTCTCCCTGGACCAACTTGACCAAGACGAGGCTGTGAAAAGGCTCGTGGGGGTGGCTGATTGGTTTGGGCTTCCGAAGGGGTAGCGCTGCCCCTCTGACCGGGCCAGCGTCCCGATACGACCCTCCAGAATTTGGGCTTTCGAAGCTTTTTGAGACTGTCAAAGCTTTCGAAGCTCCTGGCTAGGGCTTCCGGGAACCTCCCAGAACCATCGAGATCAGTACTAAAGATTCGCATTTTCATTGTGGGTCCAGGCCAATCCTGGGTCCCCCCCCTTGGGGGGCTTGGAGAAGCTTTGTTGTGAACACAAAAGAAATGGAGAGCCCAAAAAGTTCAAAAATGGCCTGGGAGAAGCATAAAAAGGCTCAGAAAATAGCCTGGGAGAAGCTCAAATGAGCACCAAAAACGCTCAGAAATGGGTGAAGCCCAAAAAGGCTGAGGAATGGTCTGGGGCAAGCCCAAAACGTGCAGAAATGGTCTGGGAGAAGCCCAAAAAAGGCTCAGGAATGGTTTGGGAGAAGGCTCAGAAGGATCCAAAAAAAAGCTCAAAAAATGGTCTGGGGACTCGAAACGGTCGGGGAGAAGCAAGCCAAGAAATGGTTTGAAAACGGCTCAGAGGGCGTCTGAGCCCGGCAACGGGTTGCACGAGCAACGGTCCTTGGAGGGGGGGGGCAGGTTGCACCAGCAACGGTCCTGGGGGGGGGCCAGGTTGCACCAGCAAAAGGTCTTGGGTTTAGGGTCTTTACCTTTAACACTCAAAGGCTCGACCGCCTTGACGGCCAGTGTGGGCCTTACCTTGCCTTGGAGCGTCCAGCAGCCCCAGCTTTACCTGGGCTGCACGTTCAGTGCTCTCAAGTCGCTCGCGAAGCTCGGACTGCTTCGGGCTCTCAAGTGTTGGTAGCGAGCCCTCAGCAAAGACTTTAGGGTTTAGGGCCTGAATACTTAGAATAGGGTTTGAGGGGTTGTTATAGTATAATTATTACTGGACCATAATGAAATACTGAATACTACTAGTTAATATTCCGACCCTTATAATGATTAAGCTTCAGGGTTAGAATTTTGGCCTCGGCTTTCGGTTTTTTGGGTTTAGGGTTTTGGTTTAGGGTTTAGGGTTTCAGGGTTCAGGGGCTTATAGGGTTAAGGTTGAACAGTCCTCCGTTGGCAGGCCTTGCAGCAACGCCGCACAGGCCGCGACACCCGCTGCGCAGCACTGCAGCGGTTTGCCGCGGGCTCAACGCAGGAATATTCAAGAAACGAAGACGATTCCTTTAGCTTCTTTCGTCTCGTCACGGCCCACACAATTGCGGTGTCGTTTTCAAAATTTCTTGCTACTCTGCAGTTGTCCATACGGTGCCCGATCCCGACTTGATGAACCGCTGAAGTCTGCATCCTTGAAATCAGGACAAACTGCTCGGGTTTCAGGCCCTCACGGCTTCTGAGGGAGGACGCCTGTCCATTGCTGGCTGAAAAGGTTTTGGGTTTAGGTTTTCGGTCCATGTCAAGGGAGTCAAGCCTGTGTCCCTAAGGATGTACCCCCCAAAAGGGTTCCCTGACGAGCCTGTAATATACTCCTGTTCTGGTCCTTCTATTCCATGAAAGGATCTTTAAGAAATGTCCCCCAACCCAAGGTCACAAACAAGGGGTCCAAGGTAGAGTCCCCTGAGTAGCATCCCATAAGCCAAACATGTTTAGAGTTTAGGGTTTAGGGTTTAGGGTCTAGGGTCTAGGGTCTAGGGTCTAGGGTCTAGGGTTTAGGGTTTAGGGTTTAGGGTTTAGGGTTTAGGGGTTAGGGGTTAGGGTTTAGGGTTTAGGGACAACCCTACAACCCATTCCACTCTGAACCCTAACCTGGGTCCTTGTTGGTTAAAAACTTACATTTTTGTCCTATTACATTCCCAATAAGGATATGACCCCAACAAGGAAGCAGTAAACCCTAAACCCCAAACCCCAAACCCTAACCCCAAAGCCCTAACCCCAAAGCCCTAACCCCAAAACCCTAAACCCTAAACCCTAAACCCTAAACCCTATTATAAACCCTGGCAAAAGAAAGGTTTGGGAGTTCGACAGCGCCCTGCTTCTCTCCGCACTCGCAGCCTGGACTCGAAGCACCAAGGCACAGTGGAGGGTATGTGCAGGAGGGTTTAGGGTTTAGGGTTTAGGGCTTAGGGTTTAGGGTTTAGGGTTTAGGGTTTAGGGTTGCTTAACTACAAGAGCTTGGAGGGCTTTGATTTTGCAGTGCTTGGACAGGGCTCTAAAGTTAAAACTATGAGTCCCGGTGTGGACAGCTCTCTCGCAACCCACCGCTCCCCCAATCCTCAAATCCTTGAAGCCCGAAAGCCCAAACACAAGACCCTGAACCCTAAACCCCGACCGAAAACGCGAAACCCTAAACTCCCAATTCCAAAACGCTAAATCCTAACTGGCCGAAGTCCCGAATCCCTGCAGGCGGTCGGCCTGCGCAAGCGCTTTGTCAAAGGCGGCAAGGGGTGCTCACGCAGGGCCGCAGTCAATTGTTTTCAGGTGCAAGGCTCAGGGTTTGTTCAGGGTTAAGGGTCTGCTGGGGTGGCGCTGTCAAGCATGTTTTGGTTGTCTCCGGTTCCCCAGGTAGGGCCCCCCAATTCTCCCCCAGCTTTCGCATATTTGAGTTCAGCGCAGCGGCTCCTGAACGCATGATGAAGAATGCGGAGTCAGCGCTATGAATCTACGACCCTGCCTAGTGGCCTTGTCCGTACCTGCAAACAATCCATGCTTGATAGCCTCGCTAGCATTCGCTAGCAGGCAGACAATAGCTGCGTAGATACCAGTAGCTGTGTAGCTCTACAAGTTACAGCAGATACGCGGCTGCGACGGTGCTGCATTCGGGGTGACCTATATGTGACCTCAACGGTTAAAGTGTAAAGAGTTACTCTGCATCTAAAGAACTATATGCGCTCCCGCCGGTAGCGAGCTGTCGCTGGATCAAATTTGTGTGGTCATGACAGCAGTGCCCCGTCCGTCACGTACCGCTTCAACCCAGCAACACCGTTGTGGCCGCTGCCTTTCGTGCACCTTGTGCGCTCTTATATGCAGAGCTTTGTGAGAGTCACGGGAACCTATCGTGGAAGACAACGCTGAAACAAACCGGCCGGTGTGGTGGCTCATACTTTTCACTGCTTCGGGTTCTCGATTTTGCGTCTGAAAGAATAGACTACTAAGAGGACCCTAAACCCTAAAAGCCTTGAAGCGTCAAGGGCAACTCCCGACCCTGACACCTAAACCCGAAACCCGAAACCCCAAACCCTGACACCTCAACCCAAGACCCGAGACCCGAAATCCGAAACCCGAAACCCGAAACCCTACGCCCTAAACCCGAAACCCTAAACCTCCACCCAAACAGGCTCCGCCAACTTCTGCGAGACCGTAGATGGCCTTTGCCAGGCAGCACGGCTCCAGGCCGGCCAAAATTGTTCTACGAAGGGGTTGGGTGGTGGTCAAAATTCTGATCCCTGTTGGGTTACCCTAGATTTTAGGTGCGGTTTACGGTTTTGGGGTATTGGGGTTTTGGGGGATCTTGGGGGTTTGGGGCATTTTGGGTTTTTGGGGTTTTGGGCTACAGGGCTCATCTCTTTGGTCCGTGGTTTGGATTGGGGGTTGTGTACCCTATAGCGTCCCTTAAAGGGTTATGATCATAGGAGGGGATACCTCATTCCAAAATTTGCCACTTAGCAGCTGGTACAAGAGACAGAAGGGTCTCTAAGTTATGTGTTAAACATGTCAAGGGTAGGAAGCCCTAAATCGCAAACTCTAAACCCTACACCCTAAACCAGTGCTGTGCGCCTGCGCCAGAAGTTAGCAGGGGTTGTGGCCCTGGAAGCCTGTGCTATGAGAATGCAGTCCCCGAAGGGGCCTGTTTAGGGTTTAGGGTTTGGGGTGTAGAGCAATAACGTAGAACAACTTTATAGGGGCTGATCTTTGGAAATAGCTTTAAGTTTCCTGTGGGCCCGAATCCCTATAGAACGTGAAAGAGCCCACACAAAACACTATGCCCCAAACGCTAAACCCGAAACCCTAAACCCCAAACCCTACACCTTAAACCCCTGAACCCTTTTTATCCCTAAACCCTAAACCTTAAACCCTAAACCCTAAAACCCAGATGTAGCAAGGCCCTCTTCACAGCCTGGGTGGATGTGCTCGTGATCTCACAGACAGCCGCCATGCGTGGCAGCCTCGGAGGAGCCGTGCGGTGGATTTCGGACCTGTGGGGTTGTGGGGTTGTGGGGTTGAGGGGTTGAGGGGTTTAGGGTTTAGGGTCTAGGGTTTTTTTGTTTAGGGTTTAGGAGGCTTTGGTGGTTTAGGTTTTTTGGCTTTGGGCTTTGTAGCACCTCACCCTAGAAACCAGAACAACGCGGGCGATTCAATCGTGGTTGGTTGCTTCTTATAAGCTTGGGCTGGGTAGGTAAGCGTTAACCAAAACGGTTATATATACATATATATGTAATCCCATTACAATGAAAACGTTAACATATTTTGGGCCAGGGTATTCACCCCTAAGTAAGAAAAGTCTGAGAAACAAGTCTGTTGAAGGACGGTTTGGGGACTTGGGGTTTGCTTGGGTTGGGCGAGCGGCACAGGATTTAAGGATTGAACCTGCGGACTCTCAGAAAAGCAAGCCCCCCCCCGCCCCTCCCCTCCAAGTTAAACCAAGGATATTCTGTGCCGTTTAGGGTTTAGGGTTTAGGGTTTCGGGTTGTTCGTTTTGAAGTTTCGGTCCTGGGCGCTAGGAAGCTAGGCTCTACTTTGCGCTTCAAGGAGTTCGGGTGGAGGACTCCTAAGTTCTTGGAGACAACAAAAACCCTAGAATTGCGGTCATATACCCCACACCACCATTTTTCCTACTTAAGGTAAAAGCCCTAACCCTTCCAGGGGCTCACAATTGGTCCGCAAGGAACCCTCCCCTACCTAGGCCTTAGCCGTACCCCTAAACCCTAGACCCTAAATCCTAAACCCTAAACCCTAAACCCTAAACCCTTGCCCCTGAAGATGCCAATCCGCCCTAGGTCTCGGCATTCGACGGCCACAGGCAGGGAGACAGCGGGCTTCTGCCGAGTAGGCTTTAAGGCGAGAGTTTAGGGTTTAGGGTTTAGGGTTTAGGGTTTAGGGTTTAGGGTTTAGGGTTTAGGGTTTAGGGTTTAGGGTTTAGGGTTTAGTTGGCCCCCTAACCCTGTGAACCCTTGAAGCTCCTTGTAGGTTTAGGCTTTAGACTTTAGGCTTAGGGTTTAGGGTTTGGGGTTTGGGGTTTAGGGTTACCCCAAGCCCGTGTCGGATCCATTGCAAGGAGGCCTTGTGCGGTCTTTGGGGCGCCCAAGGGGTGACGAAGAGGCAACGGCGGGGTTATAGGAGAATTGCAGATGTGTGTCTCCGTGGTTTCTGTTGCTTGCTGTCCTTTCTCATATCTCTTTCTCTCTCTCCCTCTCTCGTTTTTTTTTTTGTTTTCTCTCTCTCTTTCTTTCATACGTATGCCCTCTCTGTCTATGTCTTATCTTTCTCTCTCTCCCTTTCGCTCTCTCTCTCTCTCTCTCTGCCCCTCTCTCTCTCTCTCTGTCTTTTCTCTCGTGTATTCTCTGTTGGGTCGATGCATCCTTCCATCGACCCTATCTTTGCGGATTTGGAATTGTTGGGTCGCGATTGGGGATGAAGCTTCAGAAGCTCGGGCTTGGGGTTTAGGGTTAGGGTTGAGGGTTTTGGGTTTAGGGTATGGGCTTTCGGGGCATGCGACATGACTCGTGCGCAAGTACCATGTTGGCTACTGGCGCAAGCCCTTGGGCTGCGCAGCAGTCGTAGTTTCGAAGACTCTAATGAAATTCTCAAGGTGATCCGAGCACTGTTGAATTTGCGTGTTCAAGTTTAAGGGTTTAGGACTAGGGTTTAGAGTTTTCTAGGAATGTGAGGATTGAGAATTCGCGAAGGAGTAGTAGGAGCCGCGAGACAGGCTTTGCGTTACTGTTCTGGCTGAGTGCATACAGGGTTCCTCGTGAATATCGGTGAGTGTGCTATTTTGCTTTAACGACTACTCTTCTTGAAGGCCAGCCTTGAACCAGCAAGCCCTAAGCCCTAAGTCCTAAACCTGAAACCCCTACATCCTATCCTCAGCTAGCCTAAGCTATTGCATATATGTGTATATACATACAAAATGTGTATGTATGTATATATATATATGAGCCCGCCGCCTTTAGGGTCTATTTAGCTTTGGGTTTTTCTTATTGCTTTAAAAGAGCGAATATAAACATCGTAATACAAAAATACATATTTACACCTACATATGGCACGCAAATCTCATGCCCAGCGGTTCTAGGCCTAGCCGCACGCCATTACGAACTGCGAATTTCTGGTTATTCTTATTTTCATTTGTTTCTCTTTGCTGTCTGTGTATGCGTGTTCTTTTTTCAGCCTGCGTGAAAAAGTCGCTGTTTGGCTGCGGCAGAAGGGAAAGAGAAGTGAGAGAGGAGAGACAACAAGGAGGCCATTTTAATTTTCTGGAAGGGTATTGAAAAGAAAAGAAAAGACAAGAAACAAGGAGACGGATGGCACTCTTCTTTATCTATCATCTCTCCCTTCCTTGCCTCTCCCGTTTCCCTCTATAATTCAAAAGACAAGACTTTTTTTGGTCTTCGCAGATCTCTCTCCTCTTCAGGAAGCCCCCTTGCCCGTATTTTGCTTGCTTTCTGAAACGACAAGGAAAACAACACATAGAAAGAGAGGAAAGGGAATGAAACAATAGGCAGTGGAGCTCTTCAGTGTCTTTCCCTATCTCTTTTCTTCTTTTTCTTTTTCATTCAATAAGGAAAAGAAGCTTCCTTTTGTGTGTTTTTGAAATTCAAAGAGAACAGGAGACGGGAAGGGAGAGAGAAAGGAGAGAGGAGAGATCAAAAGGAATGCAATTTTAATGGGAAGAGCAATGAAAAGAATGGAAGAGAAATGAAGACAGGAGAGGGAGGTGCAAAATCAGGCTAAGAGAAGATGGTGCTCGTTTTCATCTTTCTTCTCTTGTTCTTTTCCCTGTCAAATAGAAAACAAAAGGAAGAACAATGAACATGCAAAGGAACCCGTTTTCTTTTTCCATTTGGGAACAAGGAAAGAACAGAGGCGATAGGGCGAGAGGAGGGATTTGCTGAAGCATGGGGAGGGTCTACGGACAAGGAGCCAACCCCGCTCAGTTTCCCCATCCATTGAAACAGGAAAAGAAAGGAACAGGGCCTCCATTCCCCTCTTGTTCTTCCTTTCTTGTGTTTTTGTCATATCAAGGGGAACAGGAGAAGAGAAGGGAGAGAGAAGAAGAGAGGAGAGACAACAAGGATTGCATTTGTACTGGGAAGAGCAAAGAAAAGAATAGAAGAGAGATGAATAAAGGAGAGGGAGAGACAAAATAAGGCGCAGAGAAGATGGCACTCTTCTTTATCTATCCTCTCCCCCTTATCTCTCCCTGCCCTCTTTCTTTTCGAAATAAGAAAACAAAAAGGAAGAACTATGAGAAGGAGAAGGGGACGGAAAGGAACGGAAAGGATAGGCCGATAGGAGGGGTATGATGAAGTATGGCAAGGTCCACGCGCCAGGAGTCACCCTCTGCTTACCCTTCCACTGCCTTATCATACAAGTTCCTTTCTTGCGCTGTATCAGTTGAAAGGAAACAGAAGGAGAAAAGGGAAAGGGAAGTGAGAGAGGAGAGATGACTTGGACGGCATTTTTCTGGAAGCGCAACTGTACCGGAATGTGGCCACAACAAGCAGGCCAGGGAGGCTCAGGCGGGGCAACTGTAGCGGAATGTGGCCACAACAAGCAGGCCAGGGAGGCTCAGGCGGGGCAAGTCTCTCCCTAATTAGAAAAAAACCAATCTTGCTCTTCGCAGATAGATAAGTGCCCTTCTTCCACTTCAGGAAATCGCCTTTCCCAAATTTTGCTTTTTGAAGCGAATAACAAAAACAACAGATAAGAAGAGAGGACAGGGAATGACTAGGTAAAGAGAGGGGCTCTTCAATTGCGCGATACTTTTCCTTCTTGGGGGATGTCCTTTTTTTCTCCCTTGAAGATGCAGAAAACTATCAAAAGGAACACCCGTTCCATCGCCCATTTACTCTTCAATTCCCTTCCTTATCTCCTATGCTTTTTTCTTTAGTCATTGCAACAGGAGAAGACAGGAAAAGGGCCTCCATTCCCCTCTTGTTCTTCCTTTCTTGTGTTTTTGTCATATAAAGGGGAACAGGAGAAAGAGAAGGAGAGAGGAGCGATGAAAGGAACACAATTTTAAGGGGAAGAGCCAAGAAAAGAATGGAAGAGAGATGCATAAAGGAGAGGGAGAGACAAAACAAGTTGCAAAGAAGATGGCGCTCTTCTTAATCCATCCCATCTCCCTTATCTCTCCCTTCCCTTTTTCTTTTCGAAATAAGAAAAACTAAGCAGGAAGAATTATGAAAAGGAGAAGGGTAAGGAAAAGAGCAGAAGAGATAGGCCGAAAAGAGTGATATGATGAAGTATGGCAAGGTCCACACGCAAGGAGTCACCCTCTGCTTACCCTCCCACTGCCCTTATCATACAAGTTCCTTTCTTGTGGTTTATCAGCTAAACGGAAACAGAAGGAGAGAAAGGAAAGAGAAGTGAGAGAGGAGAGACAACAAGGAGGTCATTTAAATTTTCTGGAAGGGTATTGAAAAGAAGAGAAAAGACAAGAAACAAGGAGACGGATGGCACTGATCTTTATCTATCATCTCTCCCTTGCTTGTCTTTCCCTTTTCCCTCTATAATGAAAAAAAAGGCGCCCTCTCTCGTCTTCAGGAACCCGTTCACTTTTTCCGTTTGGGAACAAGGAAAAGAACAGAGGCGATAGGGCGAGAGGAAGGATTTGCTGAAGCATGGGGAGGGTCTACGGACAAGGAGCCAACCCCGCTCACTTGCCCCATCCATTGTGAAAAGAACAGGGCCTCCATTCCCCTCTTGTTCTTCCTTTCTTGCGTTTTTGTCATTTCAGGGGGAACAGGAGAAGAGAAGGGAAAGAGAAGGAGCGAGGAGAGATAAAAAGAACACAATTTTAATGGGAAGAGCCAAGAAAAGAATAGAAGAGAGATGAATAAAGGAGAGGGAGAGACAAAACAAGGCGCAAAGAAGATGGCACTCTTCTTTATCTATCCTCTCTCCCTTATCTCTGCAAGGAATAGAACAGACAGGAAGCAAGGAGACGGAGTGACAAAACTTGTCGCAAAGCTTTATATATCTCCCTTGTCTCTCCCTAATTAGAAAAAACCAATCTTGCTATTCACAGATAGATAGGCGCCCTTCTTCCTCTTCAGGAAATCGCCTTTCCTTTATTTGGCTTTTTGAAGCGAATAAGAAAAACAAGAGATAAGAAGAGAGGACAGGGAATGACTAGGTAAAGAGAGGAGCTCTTCAATTTTCCTCCCTATCTCTTATGTTACTTTTCCTCCTTGGGGGATGTCCTTTTTTCTCCCTTGAAGATGCAGAAAACTATCAAAAAGAACACCCGTTCCATCGCCCATATACTCTTCAATTCCCTTCCTTATCTCTTATGCTCTTTTCCTTATTCATTGCAAGAGGAGAAGACAGGAAAAGGGCCTCCATTCCCCTCTTGTTCTTCCTTTCTTGTGTTTTTGTCATATAAAGGGGAACAGGAGAAGAGAAGGGGAAGAGAAGGAGAGAGGAGCGATGAAAGGAAGACAATTTTAAGGGGAAGAGCCAAGAAAAGAATGGAAGAGAGATGAATAAAGGAGAGGGAGAGACAAAACAAGGCGCAAAGAAGATGGCACTCTTCTTTATCTATCCTCTCTCCCTTATCTCTGCAAGGAATAGAACAGACAGGAAGCAAGGAGACGGAGTGACAAAACTTGTCGCAAAGCTTTATATATCTCCCTTGTCTCTCCCTAATTAGAAAAAACCAATCTTGCTATTCACAGATAGATAGGTGCCCTTCTTCCTCTTCAGGAAATCGCCTTTCCCTTATTTGGCTTTTTGAAGCGAATAAGAAAAACAACAGATAAGAAGAGAGGACAGGGAATGACTAGGTAAAGAGAGTAGCTCTTCAATTTTCCTCCCTATCTCTTATGTTACTTTTCCTCCTTGGGGGATGTCCTTTTTTCTCCCTTGAAGATGCAGAAAACTATCAAAAAGAACACCCGTTCCATCGCCCATTTACTCTTCAATTCCCTTCCTTATCTCCTATGCTCTTTTCCTTATTCATTGCAACAGGAGAAGACAGGAAAAGGGCCTCCATTCCCCTCTTGTTCTTCCTTTCTTGTGTTTTTGTCATATAAAGGGGAACAGGAGAAGAGAAGGGGAAGAGAAGGAGAGATGAGCGATAAAAAGAACACAATTTTAATGGGAAGAGCCAAGAAAAGAATGGAAGAGAGAGGGAGAGACAAAACAAGGAGCAAAGAAGATGGCGCTCTTCTTTATCTATCCTCTTTCCCTTATCTCTGCAAGGAATAGAACAGACAGGAAGCAAGGAGACGGAGTGACAAAACTTGTCGCAAAGCTTTATATATCTCCCTTGTCTCTCCCTAATTTGAAAAAGCCAATCTTGCTATTCACAGATAGGTGCCCTTCTTCCTCTTCAGGAAATCGCCTTTCCCTTACTTTGCGTTTTGAAGCGACTAAGAAAAACAACAGATAAGAAGAGAGGACAGGGAATGACTAGGTAAAGAGAGGAGCTCTTCAATGTCCCTCCCTTTTTCTTATGTTACTTTTCCTTCTTGGGGGGTCCTTTTTCCTCCCTTGAAGATGCAGAAAACGATCAAAAAGGACACCCGTTCCATCGCCCATATATAGGGAGACAGAGAAATCATGAGCATCAGCTGGGTTTGCTGCACCACTCAAAACTTCTCAAGTGACCTAGGCGCACTCTGCGCCTATCAGAGTACGTTACAAGTACATAGGCGCACTCTGCGCCTATCAGAGTACATTACAAGTACAAGTGCAAGTACAAGCCTTCGTTTTTGATGTAGAGGGCACGAAAGGTGGAGGAGGGCTGGGGGGGGGGTGGGGTAAAAGAATTATATAAAACCACTTATAAGGTTTATACAGTTTATGAAGTGGGCTCTTTTTTTCTCCTTTGGCTAATTTTGGGCAACATTTGCCCTTTGGGCCCAATTCGGCCTCAAAAAAACGGCCCCAAAGGGCCCAACAATGGGAAACGTGCGGCTGGATTTGGCCAAATTTTGCCGGACAGCCTCCGGGCAAAATTTGGCCAAATCGAGCTGCTCGTCGTGCGCGATGAGAAATGCGCGGCTCGATTTGGCCAAATTTTGCCGGGCAGCCTCCGGGCAAAATTTGGCCA
The DNA here is from genome assembly GCA_905221605.1 of Symbiodinium natans. Taxonomy (NCBI): domain Eukaryota; class Dinophyceae; order Suessiales; family Symbiodiniaceae; genus Symbiodinium; species Symbiodinium natans. The sequence goes on from CAJNDS010002527.1 coordinate 242,985, forward strand.
AATCGGGCTGCTCTTCGTAGGCGATGAGAAATGCGCGGCTCGATTTGGCCAAATTTTGCCGGGCAACTTTCGGGCAAAATTTGGCCAAATCAGGCTCTTCGTACGCGATGAGAAAAGCGCGGCTCGATTTGGCCAAATTTTGCCGGGCAGCTTTCGGGCAAAATTTGGCCAAATCGGGCTGCGCTTCGTAGGCGATGAGAAATGCGCGGCTCGATTTGGCCAAATTTTGCCGAGCAGCTTTCGGGCAAAATTTGGCCAAATCGGGCTGCTCTTCGTAGGCGATGAGAAATGCGCGGCTCGATTTGGCCAAATTTTGCCGAGCAGCTTTCGGGCAAAATTTGGCCAAATCGGGCTGCTCTTCGTAGGCGATGAGAAAGGCGCGGCTCGATTTGGCCAAATTTTGCCGGGCAGCCTTCGGGCAAAATTTGGCCAAATCGGGCAGCTCTTCGTATGCGATGAGAAATGCGCGGCTCGATTTGGCCAAGTTTTGCCCGGAGCTTCCCCCCCTCCCAAGAATTTAATAATGATTAATTTAAGTACGACGGGGAGGTTTCGGATTGAAATTATTTAAATTATTTAATTCTTAGGGGGCGGGGAGGGTGGTTCCCCCCTCTTTTCGGATTTAAACTATTTAAACTATATAAGTTATTTACATTATTTGAAATATCTAAATTGTTTAAATTATGTAATTTTTTTAATCAAAGCTTTTTATAACTCCCTTGTCTCTCCCTAATTAGAAAAAGCCAATCTTGCTATTCACAGATAGGTGCCCTTCTTCCTCTTCAGGAAATCGCCTTTCCCTTATTTTGCGTTTTGAAGCGACTAAGAAAAACAACAGATACGAAGAGAGGACAGGGAATGACTAAGTAAAGAGAGGAGCTCTTCAATGTCCCTCCCTTTTTCTTATGTTACTTTTCCTTCTTGGGGGGTCCTTTTTCTCCATTCAAGATGCAGAAAACGATCAAAAAGGACACCCGTTCCATCGCCCATATATAGGGAGACAGAGAAATCATGAGCATCAGCTGGGTTTGCTGCACCACTCAAAACTTCTCAAGTGACCTAGGCACACTCTGCGCCTATCAGAGTACATTACAAGTACAAGTGCAAGTACAAGCCTTCGTTTTTGAGGTAGAGGGCACGAAAGGTGGAGGAGGGCTGGGGGGGTGGGGTAAAAGAATTATATCAAACTACTTATAAGGTTTATACAGTTTATGAAGTGGGCTCTTTTTTTCTCCTTTGGCTAATTTTGGGCAACATTTGCCCTTTGGGCCCAATTTGGCCCCAAAAAAACGGCCCCAAAGGGCCCAACAATGGGAAACGTGCGGCTGGATTTGGCCAAATTTTGCCGAGCAGCTTTCGGGCAAAATTTGGCCAAATCGGGCTGCTCGTCGTACGCGATGAGAAATGCGCGGCTCGATTTGGCCAAATTTTGCCGGGCAGCCTCCGGGCAAAATTTGGCCAAATCGGGCTGCTCTTCGTAGGCGATGAGAAAGGTGCGGCTCGATTTGGCCAAATTTTGCCGGGCAACTTTCAGGCAAAATTTGGCCAAATCAGGCTCTTCGTACGCGATGAGAAAGGCGCGGCTCGATTTGGCCAAATTTTGCCGGGCAGCTTTCGGGCAAAATTTGGCCAAATCGGGCTGCGCTTCGTAGGCGATGAGAAATGCGCGGCTCGATTTGGCCAAATTTTGCCGAGCAGCTTTCGGGCAAAATTTGGCCAAATCGGGCTGCTCTTCGTAGGCGATGAGAAATGCGCGGCTCGATTTGGCCAAATTTTGCCGAGCAGCTTTCGGGCAAAATTTGGCCAAATCGGGCTGCTCTTCGTAGGCGATGAGAGAGGCGCGGCTCGATTTGGCCAAATTTTGCCGGGCAGCCTTCGGGCAAAATTTGGCCAAATCGGGCAGCTCTTCGTATGCGATGAGAAATGCGCGGCTCGATTTAAATTATTTAAATCCGACGCCTCAATTAAATAATTTTATTAGACCGTAGGATTTAAATGATTTAATTGGTTTATGGCTTGGCTGAGTCCCCCCACAATTAAATTGATTTAAACGATTTAAACGATTTAAACGATTCCAATTAAATCGTTTAAATCCGACGCCTCAATTAAATAATTTAATTCGACCGTAGGATTTAAACGATTTAATTGGGTCCAATTAAATCGTTTAAATCCGACGCCTCAATTAAATAATTTAATTGGACCGTAGGATTTAAACGATTTAATTGGGCCCAATTAAATCGTTTAAATCGTTTAAATTAATTTAATTGTGGTGGGAGGTGAGTACAGACAGGCACAGAGCCAATTAGATTATTTAAATCCGACGCCTCAATTAAATAATTTTATTAGACCGTAGGATTTAAATGATTTAATTGGTTTATGGCTTGGCTGAGTCCCCCCACAATTAAATTAATTTAAACGATTTAAACGATTTAAACGATTTAATTGGGTCCAATTAAATCGTTTAAATCCGACGCCTCAATTAAATAATTTAATTCGACCGTAGGATTTAAACGATTTAATTGGGTCCAATTAAATCGTTGAAATCCGACGCCTCAATTAAATAATTTAATTGGACCGTAGGATTTAAACGATTTAATTGGGCCCAATTAAATCGTTTAAATCGTTTAAATCGTTTAAATCGTTTAAATTAATTTAATTGTGGTGGGAGGTGAGTACAGACAGGCACAGAGCCAATTAAATTATTTAAATCCGACGCCTCAATTAAATAATTTAATTAGACCGTAGGATTTAAATGATTTAATTGGTTTATGGCTTGGCTGAGTCCCCCCACAATTAAATTAATTTAAACGATTTAAACGATTTAAACGATTTAAACGATTTAATTGGGTCCAATTAAATCGTTTAAATCCGACGCCTCAATTAAATAATTTAATTCGACCGTAGGATTTAAACGATTTAATTGGGTCCAATTAAATCGTTTAAATCCGACGCCTCAATTAAATAATTTAATTGGACCGTAGGATTTAAACGATTTAATTGGGCCCAATTAAATCGTTTAAATCGTTTAAATCGTTTAAATCGTTTAAATTAATTTAATTGTGGTGGGAGGTGAATACAGACAGGCACAGAGCCAATTAAATTATTTAAATCCGACGCCTCAATTAAATAATTTAATTAGACCGTAGGATTTAAATGATTTAATTGGTTTATGGCTTGGCTGAGTCCCCCCACAATTAAATTAATTTAAACGATTTAAACGATTTAAACGATTTAAACGATTTAAACGATTTAATTGGGTCCAATTAAATCGTTTAAATCCGACGCCTCAATTAAATAATTTAATAGACCGTAGGATTTAAACGATTTAATTGGGTCCAATTAAATCGTTTAAATCCGACGCCTCAATTAAATAATTTAATTCGACCGTAGGATTTAAACGATTTAATTGGGCCCAATTAAATCGTTTAAATCGTTTAAATCGTTTAAATCGTTTAAATTAATTTAATTGTGGTGGGAGGTGAGTACAGACAGGCACAGAGCCAATTAAATTATTTAAATCCGACGCCTCAATTAAATAATTTTATTAGACCGTAGGATTTAAATGATTTAATTTGGCTGAGTCCCCCCACAATTAAATTAATTTAAACGATTTAAACGATTTAAACGATTTAATTGGGTCCAATTAAATCGTTTAAATCCGACGCCTCAATTAAATAATCTAAATAGACCGTAGGATTTAAACGATTTAATTGGGTCCAATTAAATCGTTTAAATCCGACGCCTCAATTAAATAATTTAATTCGACCGTAGGATTTAAACAATTTAATTGGGCCCAATTAAATCGTTTAAATCCGACGCCTCAATTAAATAATTTAATTGCACCGTAGGATTTAAACGATTTAATTGGACCCAATTAAATCGTTTAAATCGTTTAAATCATTTAAATTAATTTAATTGTGGTGGGAGGTGAGTATAGACAAGCACAGAGCCAATTAAATTATTTAAATCCGACGCCTTACTTATTCAAAAAAATAGGGCGTAGGATTTAAATAATTTAATTAAGCTCTCTCTATTTAAATAGTTTAATTTATTTAAATAAATTAAATTATTTTCTGCTTATTAAAAAAAGGAATGAGCTAAATAGACCCTAAAGGCTGCTCTTTCATATATATATATACTCCGTACTAAGGACTGTTAGTATAAGGGGGAACATCCCCAAATGGAGCCTCCTCTAGGCTCCCCAGGCCCTATCGTGGTGCAAGAGCCAGCAGCAGCGCAACTTCAATCAAATACGAAGCCCCCAACCAGTCTTCGAAAACACTGCATTCCTAGTTTGCCCATTGAAGGGTTTACTTGTTCTCCAAATGGCCCATTAAGCAAGCCGAACACTAAAGAGGGGTTGGGCTTTTCAAAGAGCTTAATAAGGGGAGGTTCCCCTAGCCTGCGCAGGCACGGCGCCCGAAACACTAAACTCTCACTTTTGAGCACGGACTGGGAACCCTAAACTCTCACTAAACCCTCAATTGTCTTTTACTGTCAACTACACTCCCCCCAGAACCTTAATAAGAATAATATCTTTAATATCCTCTTGAGTTGTATATAAACAAAATACAAAATAATTCCCAAGGGGGCTATAGTCAAGGCCAAGCCGCACTTCGCTAATGTAGAGCGCCACCTCGTTGGTGCGGAAGCAGGGCAAAGTGAAAGGCGGGTTGTAGCCGAAGAACTCCTGCGCAGGGCCGTACGGTATTGCTTCGCCAACGAGGGGAAAAGATATTGGAGGAAAAAGATATTGGAGAGGGCAACCGTACCCAACACCCCCCCCAAACCCCCCCCCAAAACCCCAAAACCCCAAAACAGTCCCAAAACCAAACCCCCCCAAACCAAACCCCCCCCCCCCCCCCCCCCCCCCTCCTCCCCAAAACCCCCCCCAACCCCGGGGGGGGACCTATACAATTCGAACCAGGGTGAGGTTAGTGAACGCTTGATACCTTGATGCTGCCAGGCAACCCACTTGGGAGACTGAGTGGCCTCATCCATGACGAACCTTGGCTGCAAAAGCGAGACTTAGGGGTTTAGGGTTTAGGTCGTTCGCCAGTCCGAATTGCAGTGCTTCCAGAGAGCTACAAAGTCAAATGGATCTGAGGCTCACTCTTCACTCCTCCAAGACCAGGCCTACTACGGTCACAATCCAAACGTACGATTCTGTAAGTAAAGGGGCGGCAAATGGACACTCTATCCAGCTTCCCCAACCCCTAAACCCCTAAACCCTCGTGCAGTGGGACATGGGATGCCTGGGAAGGACAAGCCGCTCGTAGCATGCTCCAACATAAACTATCTGGGATCTTCCCCCGTATACTAACAGTCCTGTTTAGGGTTTAGGGTTTGGAGTTTAGGACCCCCTATTCTAATCCCGATTGTGGACTGTTAGCATAAGGGGGAACATCCCAACTAAATCACTGATCAGGACTACCTCGTCTGCAATTCTTACGACAAGTGGCTTCGTTCCCGGGTAAGCAGCTTTCACCTGGTCAATCCTCGGCAAATTAAGCAGGATGTGAGTGATGTGAGGTTGAGAGGAGCAGGGCACACCGTGAAGCGAGAGCTCGCAAGTATATCCGGTTGGCGATAGGCAGGCTGCACTGGCACGATCACAAAGGCATTGATGACAGCGCAAGCAGTTGAATAAGCTCACGCAAAAAATGATGTTCATGCTCATACGAGGTGCCGTGAATTTGCTGAACCGCAAAGTTTCAACACGACCGACAAGCTGACCCGACAAACGCAAGACCTCCAGCCAGTACTACATTGTACGCGCGCTACTTCTCTGAATGATATGCATGCAAGGTGCGCGCCACATGGCCATGAACGAAAGATTCGATAAAGAAAACGTAGGCAGCAACATGACAGGGCTGCTGTTCGTCATATGCGCAGATTTGCCTGGCACCTGTATGCACAAGAACCATGTCCGTTGCTGAGGCATTTCAGCCAGACGATCCACTCTAATTCCCAGGCTATTCAGTAGTGCTACACTACCTAAAGTTATAACGTCCTGCCAAAGACGCTTCCAGGTCACATCTCTGAAGCCTGCGAGTCTCAGCCCACCCACTCCACCCGCCAGCCGACCCCCGACCCCACCCCAAAAACCCTTCCTTATACGGAGGGGTCTCCTGGCTGGGCATTGGACCCTGAGAGCCCTTGGCAGTCCTCCAAACTTTTCTCAGGCCGCAACAAGGCGTACCAGCACACAGCAGCGCACGGCGATCGCCGTGGATGACAGCAAAACGGGGTAGAAAGAGCCAGGCCAAAGAGCCCTCGGCAGGGCTTTGCACAGCTCTGTCCGCTTCCATATCCGTCCGGAGGGAAGCTACGAGCGCATCTGAAGAAACTGTAGCCTGAGCTTGTTCACCTCACGCAGCTTCGGGCTCTGACGAGCTGCAACATCTGCAGGTGCGCAGTCGGGCTCTGCAGCGCAGAGTGCATGGGATGGGCGCAGCCTTGAAAGCCGCTGCGAGACCCCAACTGCCGAGGCGGGCGTGCAATGTTGCAGTAGACTGAAGACGTGCCTCAACTGTTGAACTTCAAAACCCCGAAACCTTCATCAGCCGTCGGGGAGGTATGAAGACCAGCAGTGTAATGCTCCTGCGGCCCGCCCCCCCCACCCCACACACAAGGGTGAATCACGTAAACCTAAACTTCAAAGCTACCCTGAGCCCAAACTGCCCTAGACCCTGAGCCCTAAACGCTTTTGAACCCTAAACCCTAAACCTTTTTGAACCCTAAACCTTTTGAACCCTAAACCCTAAACCCTAAACCCTAAACCCTAAACCCTAAACCCTAAACCCTAAACCCTAAACCCTAAACCCTAAACCCTAAACCCTAAGCTGCCCGAGGTGCAGGTTGCCAGCCATGCCTTTGGCCTTCTCAGCGCTGGAGTAGCCGGAGAAGGTGGTCACCAGGGCGATGCCTGCAAAAGAGCTGAAGAGGCGAGTAGGGTTTAGGGTTTAGGGTTTAGGGTTTAGGGTTTAGGGTTTAGGGTTTAGGGTTTAGGGTTTAGGGTTTAGGGTTTAGGGTTTGGGGTTTGGGGTTTGGGGTTTGGGGTTTGGGGTTTGGGGTTTAGGGTTTAGGGTTTAGGGTTTGAGGGTTCGGGTTTAGGGTTTATAGGGTTTATAGGGTTTATAGGGTTTATAGGGTTTATAGGGTTGATAGGGTTGATAGGGTTTATAGGGTTTATAGGGTTTATAGGGTTTATAGGGTTTGGGGTTTAGGGTTAGTCAAAAGGGAGAGGTCCTGTAGGCTTTGGGCCGTAAGGGTTAAGGAGGAGTTTCTGTAGATTTCTTAAGGCATGGGCTTTGCAATGGCTCTGCCAGGCTTTCTAGGGTTTTATGAGGGCGTCCACTCGGGGGTGTCGGGATTTAGGGTTTAGGGTTTAGGGTTTAAGTCTTGCGCTTTCTTGGGCTTCTTGACTCTTCACTGCTGGAGGAACCCGTAGTGATTAGTTCTTGCGGCTTGAGGCAAACAATTCTCCTTTCGCCTGCGCCTACACGCAATGTAGCCCAGCTGATGCAAGTTCTTTTGGGTATCTGTAGTTCTAGGACTGCAGAAGCAGCATCCTCACGAACTCACTTCGCTCGCAAATCCTGCCTAAGGGAACCCAACCCCCCTCAAACCCTAAACCCTAAACCCTAAACCCTAAACCCTAAACCCTAAACCCTAAACCCTAAACCCTAAACCCTAAACCCTAAACCCTAAACCCTAAACCCTAAACCCTAAACCGACCCCCCTCAAAAAATGGAACAAGGGCCTACTCGAGCTCCCAGGACATGCGCCGCAGAGCCCCATTTAAGTCTACGGTACCAGGAATGCAGAGGCCCTACAAGGGAGGGGCCCCCTTACTAGATCGAGTTAAGGGACTTATAACCTGCTTCTAGGATTCTTACAGTCCACTTCTAGGTTCTTAGAACTCTACCTATAAGGGGCTCTTAAAACTCTACTTCTTACTAGGAGGGCCCCTCCTTGTCTACTGTTTAAGAACCCACAAAGCAAAAATTATCATCCCTAGACAGCCCTTAGAAGCAGTAGTTTCTTGTTGATTCTGAAGCAATTTGTAGTTGCAACATTGGATGTATGGGAACCTAAACCCTAAAAAAGAGCAATAAGGGCCTACTCCGGGTCCTAGTGCATCGGGACTTCTAGCCTAATCTAGGATCGTGCATCCAGGGGGCGGCCAGGGATCTGCTCGATCTTGACCCGTGCATCCATGGGCTTCGGGGGCTGCTCCTGGTGACCGCAGCGATCAAGAGATCGGCATCGGGTTTAGGGCTTTAGGGTTTTAAGGGTTTTCAGGGTTTAAGGGTTTTAAGGGTTTTAAGTGGGTTTAGGGTTTAGGGTTTAGGGTTTCGCAAGCCTTCACATTGCAAAACTTGCGGTTGCTGCAAGGGGTTTCCGGGACAAAGCGTGTGGTGAGACATGGAAGCGCTGGGTTTAGGGGTTTAGGGTTCACACGTGTAGTTGCATGAGGAACCTCCCTTCAAAGCCCCGCCCACTTGAGAAACCTCCGGAGAAGCAGCCAGCGGGCCCTTTAAACCTTATCAAAGAGAGTTTAGGGTTTAGGGTACACCTTCTGAAGGAGACTCCTAGAGAAGATCCTCTTAGGAAAGACTCTTAGGAAAACCTTGAATATTTCAAGGGGCCTACCCATCGTAAGCCCGATGCAAAAAGGCACCCGGCCAGTCCTTGTTCTTGAGGTACTTGGAGGGAAGGATGAAACCTGCAGCTATTGGTGTTTCGGTGTTACTGCTGAAGGCTTCGCGTTCAGGCTGGTCGAGGTGGCCCTAGGCTGAAATGCAATGAATGAGGTAATTCGAGCACACATCCGTTGCAGCCCCAATCCCAAAAAAAGCTGACGAGATCAGCCCTTCTTCCAAACCCTGCAGAGCTTTAGCACCCGCCCCCCATACCCGAACTCCAAACACTTGCCCCAAACCCTCCTAAACCCTAAACCCCTTTACCAAGACAACAGCACAACCTCCGGTCAAGGGGCTCATCGTCTTGCCAGCCATCTGACTGGCATCCTTGGCTTGCTCAAAAAACCCTCGGAAGGCATGATACATCGAATTTCCCTCTCAAAAAGGGAATCTTTGAACACCTATTACTCCCAACCTGGAGCCTGACATCTTCGAAGACAGTCATCCCACCTGACCCACCCGGGGGGTCCACGTAACCATATAAGTTCAATACATTTGGGCCCTTAAAGTGGTTCCTCTATGGTCTTGCCCAAGAATATGCTATGTGGGTTCACGAGGCTTTTGTGCTTGGAGCTCACATGCTGCATCCCAGCATCCGTCATGACCACTGGCGCAGTCATCGCAATAGCCTCGCTGGAGGTCATGACCTGAATGGAACTTCGGAGCTGGAACAGGTTCAGCATGGGTGTTTCAACCATACCTTTTAGCGGTACTGTACCGCACCGCACCCAGCCCTATGGCCCCTTAAAGCGGCCCTTTATAGGGTTGATTATGGGGATTCTAGGGCCTAAGAGGTTATCCTGGTCCTAGTGCACTCTCAGAGTCTCTCCTCTCTCTTAGTTATAAAACGCGTTTACAGTTCTCAAGCTGTGCAATGTATACACAGCGCCGAACCGAACTGCTCCCCCACACCCCATCCCGGTGGTGGGGGGTGTACAGGGATGTCGGGGTGCTGAAGGTTTATAGGGCGAGCTTTGCGAAGGCCAAGGACACAGTTAGTCGTGCAACCGCGGCGATTCAGAGAAAAGGCCCCACATGTTTTACATACTCGTGGGTCGCAAGCTGACGGCCCTTAAGACCCTCAGAAAAATAGAATCCTCAACATGACCCTCTTAAACCCAACTATAGGGGAAAATATAAACATGTCCCGAAAAGGCCCACCTAGTGGCTCAAACAAGGCCACAGTGGCCACGGGCGCAGTCATGGCGATCTTCTCGCTGCTGGTCATCACCACCGGGGCCGTCATGGCAATTGCCTGCACCAAGCGGGCAGAGATGCAAGAGAGCCAGTCCGAACCCTACCTAACTTAGGGGATAGGATTAGGGGGACCCTTGGGGGTATAGACCCTCTGAATAAGGTCCCTGTTTAAGAGAGCCAGAAGAGGGTTAAGAAGGGGTTCCCTTTTAAGGGTCCCCCTTATCCTACCTAGGATAACTGCAGGTATGCAGAGTCCCAGGTCCATGCAGGCCTGCCTGCAACCTCCAAGGGTCTATCATATGTAGGCGAAGCGGCGGAGCTAGCTGCATGTCTTGCTGCTTAGTTTATGAGGGTGAGAATCATGTTCCACCGGCCATCAAGACCAGAGTTCTCTCAACTTAATCCCGGGGGGAGGGGGGAGGGTGATTCTCAATTAGGGTCCCTTCCCAGAAAGCCAGCGCATAAGGAATCCTTCTACGTACAGCGTAGAACAACCCCCCATAGGCTGTGTTGAAGTAGAAACCATAAATTCCGACACGCTTCGTCGGGTGTATATATGGGAGTTTCCGAAAGCAGGCGTTCCTTATTGGGTCCTTATTGTAAGGGAGTCCTATTATTTGGGGTCTATTTTGGGGGTCTCCTATTTTCGAAAACCCCCAATATGTGCATAAGCAAGGCTGGCGCTGGCCTCCTTGTCGCTGGTCTTCATGGACTGGTTCCTCGGTGGCAAAGCGGCGCCAGGAGGGAGACTGAGGGAAGTTGTGTCTCTTTGAGCCATGTCTGAACACGAAAGTTAGGTGTGCGATCGCTTGTCCTGTGGCAGCTTGATTTTCTTCTTGGCGGCGCTTGAGGCAAGTTCGCCGGTCGAGATTCTAGCCCCTCTGAAATCTACATCGTGGCTGCTGTGAACACTACCCCCTGCAAAACAGCCACAGATCGAAGGACGGATCTCAGGGCTAAGGGATGTAAAAGCGGCCAAGAGCTTCGGGGGCATTTTAGCTTCTGATCGAGGCTCTTTGGTTCCGAGACGGCGCCGATGTACCCTGCAAGGGTCCAGAAGGCTTCATTCATGAACTTCTTCTCCTGGGGGGTTGGCACACCCTAAACCCTAAACCCTAAACCCTAAACCCTAAACCGGGGGGTAGTTCTCGAATTCATGAGGAGAAAGACTATCACGGCCATTCTTCCTGTCCCCTATGAACGAGCCAGGCTGGCCCAAGGGTTTAGGTGCCCAAGAATAACAATAATACTGATAATCATAATAACAATGAAAAGAATAATTCTAAGAATCACAATAACAATAATTTTAATAATAATACCAATAATAATGCAGCTGCCACTCAGGAAGGGTTGAAGTAACCGAGGATGGCCCCTAAAACCCTCTGACAAATATTCCTCAATATGATCCTCTTAAACCCTAAACCCTAAACCCTAAACCCCAATAATTAAGGGGAAATAACACATGTCCCAAGGGCCTACCGAGTAACCATTTTCTAGCCGCGTTCGGACGAGGACTTTTGGAGGCTTGCGGGGAAAAGTGGGTAGCAAAGTGGTGCCTCCAGGTCGGGAGTTCCATGGGCAGTGAGCTGTTGAAGGTTTGCTTCGGTGTTTTTTTAACGGGAAAGACAAGAATGACGGGAATCCATACGGGCTTGAGCGTCCGTCTTCGCATCCGGGTAGTCGTCCGAGCACACCTGCGCAGTGGATGTGACGTGCCATTGATGTCTGGCATGGGCCTTATGCTTTGCAAGGAATTGAAGGGCACGAGGCTTAGAGGGAGGATAGTTGCCTCAGCAAAATTCCGAAGCTCACTTCCCACTTCCCACGCCCCCCTGGGCAATCCCAGGCATTTGCTGTTCGTATTACGCGCTGTCGGCGTCAAGTCTCCTGGTTCGTTGCAAATCTACCCCGTTGAACATACCTGAAGGTTCATGGCCAGTTATATAAGTGGGTTATCACCTATAAGTACCTTCTTTAGATTGCTTGAGGAGCAGGCCGAGGCTAGCGAAAGCTAGCCTAGGCTCGTGCCGCTATTGTCGTGTCCTGTCGTGCCTGGATATGTGTGCTCGTATGCCTTTATCTCTGAGACATGCCTTTTATGTGTGTGTCTGTCTCTCACGGTAGTGTGCAACATGTGTTTTGGATGGCTCTTTAGATCTAGATCGTTTGTAGAAAGGTTTCTCTCCATCGCGCCATCGCGTTTTTCGGACCGCTATTTAAATTTGGATCGCGGTCTCTGTGGCATATGTTTGTACGTCTGTTTGTCTCAAAATATATGCTTATATGCGTATTCAGTTCAATATTGGGCCCCCCCCCCCCCCCACCCCTGTGACACTCTATCAATCTTGGGGGTTGTGACCATGTTCCTGCTCAACTAAAGCAGTGACTGAACTCAAACCTAGCTCCGCTAGCTGTCGTGAGAACTAATTACTAGTAGGTGACCTGACACTACAAACCCTCAACCCTAAACCCCACTTAGAACTACACATGACCCCAGTGCACTCTTCTTGTCCGATGCTTCGAGCGCAACCAGTTAGGCATGCTTCAAGTGCTTCCAGAAGCCCGAGGAGAAAGGCTTTTTTAACCGCAGAAATCCGACCCCCGTCCCCCACTTAAGGCTTTTTAGAAGGTATTTGGAACAAGCGTCCTGCTCAGGAAATTTGGATGGGCGATAGAATCGAGTGTAACTTCCACAGGAACGCGCCGCACTGGCTTGCAACGAACAAACATGAGCTCACCCCAAACTGCGCAAGACTGCAAGAATGGAACCCCAGACAATGACTCTGTCGGCATCGACCGCCTGTGCAACACATATCTCAGAGGCACTCCGCACCCCCCAAACTGACACACGGTGCTACGGGCGAACTCCAGGGCAAACATGGCGGACCAGCAGCGCGTTTTTGACACGAGCAAGGTTTTTAAAAACTAAAAATATTTATTAAATACAATTTCCACACATGTTACAAGAAGAACGGAGTATTTACTAAAGACGCAAAATATTTAAACACATAACTGTGCGCAACCGTTCTTGGAACAAACTTGTTGTTCCTGATGCTGCAGTTTGTGCCTCACTCCGTCCCCCGCTCAGTCTGCCACTACTGCCGACAAAGTTCTGGAATGCAAAATCATCGTACCTAGTAAAGGGACTTCTTACTTGTGGTCAAGACCTTAAGAAGTGGGATACCTTTACGGAGATGCACCTTTGCAAAAACCGCTCGAAGGATGACGGCTGAAACGCGCTTGCTCATGCTCCCCACAGGGAGCCTGGACTAACAGAGCGCCTTTTAAAAACCCAGGGTGGGGGAGGGGGGTCGGATTTGGCTGGTGATTTTTTGAAAGGGTTTCGAGTTTGGGGTTTGGGGTTGCCCCTGTTGTCCCTAAACCCGACCATAACCCCTCTCCCCCCCCCCCTTGCCCACCTTTGCCACCCAACCGGGCGCATACTCGCGGCACTGCATGCCGCCCACGGTGCCGTGCAACCTCGCATTCCCACTTTCCCACTGGAACCAATAACCTTAAGCCGACAATTCTCGCTAAGCCCCGACTGGACCCTCAACAGCCCTTTCCCCCTAAACTCTAAAAAGCACAAACCCTTTAAGCCCTTACAAGCCCTAAACCCTGACCCTGTATACCTGAACTACCTAAGTCCTGCAGAGCCTACGTCTGGGGCTGGGTTCAGGTAGCCAGAACAAAACCTGCCGAGCATCTTGTACTCGGGCATCTCCTGGCGCAAGACGGAGCCACTAATCAGTCGATGGGTTCGTGACGACTCCTACCTTACTGTTGGTTAGTAGGGAATGGGGAAATAAGGTACCACATATAATCCCTTAAAGGGTATTTGGGGGACATATGGAACCTTATTTCCCCATGCCCTACTAACCAGCAGTAAGCTAAACGACACCTCTCAGCAAAATCATGGGCATTGCTTCATGCATGGCAAGCCCGTGGAAACATCTTACCAGCTCCGGTACAGGGCCCCTTCACCACTTCGTTACCCAGGACTGCTGAGGTACTGGGGCCCTTGCTTCCTAAACCTTAAACCCGAAACCCTAAACCCAATAAACCCTAAACCCAATAAACCCTAAAACCCATAAACCCAGAACCCTCTAAACCCAAAAAAACTCACATGTAAGTTGGTGGTCATGGCGTTCCTGTCTGCCCCCTACTCTGCAGGTTGGCTGTCCAGCTGACCCTTGGGACCCTGTCTAAGCAAGGAGGCCTCAAAACCCAGATGCGCTTAGGGTGTATAGGGTTTAGAGCTTAGCCCTGCCAAGACCTCAGGGTTTTGGGATGTTTTGCCGCCCGCCCAGCTGAACTAAACGGGTTCGGGTTTAGGGTTTACGGGAGGTTAGCCCTTTAACCCCTCTGGAAAAAATGCCCCTACCGACCGCAAACCCGAAACTCAATAAGGTCAGCAAGGGAAGATTCTAATTAAGGCAATCTTTCGGGGGCCTACCTAGAACCCAACGCTCCTCGTGGACGACGCCGAAGACCATACCCATGTTGGCGAGAGCAAAAGCGAAGAGGAAAGAACCGGCTTTTTCTACCGCTACCGCGTCGTGTGCTGTGAGCCGCCTACAGAGGATTTGGGCTCGGAAGTTTCCTATTGGGATGCTTCCCCTTATGGTCGGGGGTACTATAACCCCTAGTTAGTATAAGGGGAACATCGCAAGTTTCCTGGACGAACCCTCTGGGTTTGTAGCCTCAATGGGGGGGGGATGGGTATGTTTGCCCTTGGACGAACACTACGGACACATGTGCCTGTAACGTTTTGGACTAAACCCCAACCCCCTCCCCCCGCCAAGAATTTTGTTAAAATTAAACAATGATAAGAATAATAATGAGAGTACCAAGAAAAAGAAGACGAAGACGAAGAATAACAATCATAACAAGGATAACACTAATACAAGCAAAACGTAATTTTCTTTTTGAAGCGCTGGGCGGCCCTGGCGGGGCATAGGTCTTAGTGGTAGAGAGAACCCTCTGCGCGCTGAACTTGCTGGGTGCGTGGAGGGGGGGGGGGGGGGGGACCGGACGTTACATAATCTCTATTTTTGGTTCAGGGTATCATGTCTAAGGCTGGTGGGGGCTCGGCTGGGATCTGACTTGTTTATCATGTGAGGTGCGGAACGCCCAGCATTTACAAGCTCTATGGTCTTGCTTGGGTTTGCCGAAACCTTCAACTTGTCAAAACCACCAGGGCGCCCCAGATTTTGCCCGAAAACGGGCCGATTGTAAATCAAAGATCTATGGTTTGGGGCTTCTCATTCTACTTGGGGACGGTCAGTTCTGGGCTTCAGGGTCGAATTAAGGCCTTCTGGACAAGGGGCGAAGCTCTTGGCTTCTTGGCTTGCGAGATTGTTGACCTTTTACTCCACCTTGGCCCGCGTGCGGCTGCACATCCTTGGCTGTTCTTCAAAACCTGACTGCTGCACCACTACCTGCTTGGAACCTCCAAAAAATGGAGCAAAGTCTGAAGGCCTGTCGTCCAAAGTAATAAAGCAATGCCATCCAGGTCGAAGTTTGCTTGGGCAGGTACCGTGTAAGTCTGAGAAGTGATGCCAAGTTTCCACAGGACCGGGCCACTGGTTTCGATCCGCACGAAGCCATCACCCTTTGAATCCAAGCAGTTGCTGGTGCTGATGAGGCCTCAGCCAGTCAGAAACAGCCAACCCCTAGATTCGGGTTCAGCGGCTTGTGGCTTTCCTTGCCGTAGCAGGTTGCTGTGCGAAAAGTGCTGCGTGCACCATATATATATAGCCATCCGAGGTCCGCACCTCCCCATTCCAGTTTGGCCTCCTGTACATGCAGAAGCTTCTGCTACGTGGCTCCATGATCGGACGCATGGTGCTTGAGCTTCCTGCAGCAATCTGCATCTTAATGCCTTGCGAAGCAGGATATTCACGTGGTTCAAGGTACGGGTCGCAAATGGCTTGGCTGCACTCAGGAGGGTAGCTATAAATTAAACTTTTAGCTGCCTTATTAAGAAACCCAATAAACCAAAAAAAGGTAAGGATCTAAAGTTACGGTAAAGTACCACAAAGATGGATGCGCGCCAGACATGAACGTGTACATCAGGCTGCGGATGGAGGTTGTTGAACTTGGCCTCAACCTTTGCACCTCTGCAACCACATCTACTATTTGCTTATAAGAGCCCCCCCAAAAAGAAAAAACAAACATAATCCCTGCATTACCCTTGCAAGGAAGAATATATATATATATATTTATTTATTTATTTTTTTTTTTTTTTTGGGGGGGGGGGGTGGTTCTTGAGCAATTCGTAGACATTGCAACAAGTCTCCCGAGCTCCTCCACATCCCAGTGCAGGCCTTGTGTCGACACCTTGACCTCAGCGTCCACTCAGACACTACGACAATGGAATCAGGTCGGTAACCTTCAGAACCTAAACCTCTAAAGCCCTTGAACCTTAAAACCCTAAACCCTACACCCTAAATCCAAAGCCCTAACCTCCCAACAACATGCCATGTCAGCTAAGCTGAAACCGTTCAAAAGCCCCAACATGAAGATGCTATGGCCGGCTGTGCCGGACCTTCAAGCAGGGATACGGGCTCATGCGCATGTCGTAGAACGGTAAGAAAAAAAAACCTAAACCCTAAACCCTGAACCCTGCAAGGGCCCCCCTGCGTCCCTTTCACCACGAGCCTCACTGCGTGCCAGGCGACTGGGCCTCCGAGTGGAACCTCTCCGCCCGGGCGTGGCCGGCTTCGGGTTTGGGGTTCAGGCCCATGCTTGTAAGCCCTATTATGTTGTTGCAGTACTATACTAATGCATATGTTTGTACGAATCTATTGAATTTACTTGTAGTATTACGACTACTTCTATGATAGAGCTCAGAAACGTGAACTCGCCTGAAGAGGTCTGAGCTGCGCTGCAAGCAAACCAAGTGTTTCGTGTGTCACATGCCGCTGTCCAACACTTAAAGAGACCAAAGCGTGCATTTAAATTCAAGGTCCTACGTGCAAGGTACCCCGGCAAAGGGAGTTACCATGCCAAGAGGTTTGGCCTTGAGGCAAGAAGGCAAACCCTAAACCCTAAACCCTAAACCCTAAACCCTAAACCCTAAACCCTAAACCCTAAACCCTAAACCCTAAACCCTAAACCCTAAACCCTAAACCAACAGGCTTGCATCGGGACCCTGAACCCTAAACCCGGTGTAGGGGGTTTACTTGGAGGTTCACGGTACTTCTTCACCAATTACAACTTTACTTAATGGGGTATTCGTGGTTTAATAAGTACCCCTAAACCCTAAACCCTAAACCCTAAACCCTCAGTGCCTAAACCCTCAGTGCCATGAACCTCCAAGTACTGAAGCCGCCCAGTTCAACCCAAGCTTCGAGACCGCAGCTGCTTGGAGCTGCTGCGAAGCCACCGACCCGGTGGCATCCCTCAGGGTTTTTAGGGTTTAGGATTTATAGGGTTTATAGGATTTATAGGGTTTGTAGGGTTTATAGGGTTTATAGGGTTATAGGGTTATAGGGTTTAGGGTTAAGGGTTTAAGGCGGCTTTGGTTTCTGCTTCTGAGTAGGGTTAGAGCGTAGGGTGTTTTGGGGAGGGGGGTTGTAGGGTTGAGGGTAGAGGCTTGAAGGTGTTTAGGGTAGAAACGTCGACAGGGCTCAGGGTAGTTGCCAAGTTGTCAAGTGCGTAAGAGGGTTTGGGGTTTGGCATGCCTAGGACCTCTCATGCTTCGGGTGTGGGGCGCGTTTCTTCTCGACGCGGGCGTCTTTCGCAGGGCTTTGGGGCTGGTACTTGAAGGGTGGTTAGAAGTAGGGTTTATATGCAAGACTTATGTGATGGCCCGTCTTCTCGCATGTCTTTCAGTGGCGCACGGCACGATATGGCACCATGTGCAAACCAGCGTTCACGAATCCCTTGAGCGAGGTGATGAGGCCAGTCTGTGAACAACTTCCGATTACTCCAAAATCTAGACACTTTATGACGCCTTACTACTGCTATTTGCGCAAGAACCACGCCAAAAATAATATGATTTCTTATAAGGACAATATGGGGATTATTGTTGTTTTTTGCTTTTTTTTTGGGGGGGGGGGGGGGGTCCTTAGGCAAAAAGTAGCTTTTTGTTCCGGGTACCGGCCCAAGGGTCCCCCCATAATCTAGCAAGAGCTCCCACACCCCCTCTCCCAGGGAATCGGCTGCCAAGCAGCCTGGCGAAGCAGCGCGCAGATGCAGTCGTCGCCTACCAGGATGGGCTACTGGGCCTTAATAAATATATTCTAATCCCCATTACCAACCCTATAAAGGGCCTTTTATCGGGCATAGTAGGCCCAACCCTAAAAACGGGCCTTTCTAAAGGGGTTATAGGGTATCACAGCCCATCCTGGCACGTTCAGCTAGGTGTCGGGCCACGGGGTGTGGCTTGATTCAGAGAAGGAAAATGCAAGAACATCTCAAAAGCCAAGTTTAGGGCCCAAACCCTGCCTCAGGCTTCCCTTGGTGGTGTTTTTTCGAGTTTGGGGTGCTTGGATATCGGCTTCGGGTTGAGTTTCTAGGGCGAGGGGGGCTTAGAGTTTGGCACAACCCTGAATGGGGCCCAGACCGCGACCCTTCGAAAACAACTACAGAATCCGACATCCTGAGCCCTAAATCCGAAGCTCACCCTTAAACCCGAAACCTTATAGGGTTTAGGGTTTAGGGTTTAGGGTTTAGGGTTTAGGGTTTAGGGTTTAGGGTTTAGGGTTTAGGGTTTAGGGCCTAGACCTTATCGGGTTTAGGGACCTTGTAACGGTTCTTTGCCACCCGCCTAGCTGACCACCCTTCTAAGATTCTAACGTTTGGGGTCCCTTGACCCAAGTCCGACATGGGTACTTGTCAGCCTTTGGGGGATGTGTCAAGAGTTGAGGCCCTACATGCTAAAACCTTGCACCCCTAAACCCCTTATAAACCTTGCAACCCCAAAATCCGACAAATCCAAACCAGTACTACCCCTACTCTCTTTTCCCTTACCCCCTGAAACCCCTCAAGAATAAATCTTACAACCCCCAAATCCGAAAAAATCCAAACTACACCCTTTTTTCCCTCACCCCCTGAAACACCCCTCAGAAATCTTAAGCCCGCGACTTTAGTCTGAGCTGAGGTCGCAACTCACCAGGGC
>CAJNDS010002527.1:262116-294616 GCA_905221605.1 Symbiodinium natans
CAAGAAAAGAATGGAAGAGAGATGAATAAAGGAGAGGGAGAGACAAAACAAGGAGCAAAGAAGATGGCGCTCTTCTTTATCTATCCTCTTTCCCTTATCTCTGCAAGGAGTAGAACAGACAGGAAGCAAGGAGACGGAGTGACAAAACTTGTCGCAAAGCTTTATATATCTCCCTTGTCTCTCCCTAATTTTAAAAAGCCAATCTTGCTATTCACAGATAGGTGCCCTTCTTCCTCTTCAGGAAATCGCCTTTCCCTTACTTTGCGTTTTGAAGCGACTAAGAAAAACAACAGATAAGAAGAGAGGACAGGGAATGACTAAATAAAGAGAGGAGCTCTTCAATGTCCCTCCCTTTTTCTTATGTTACTTTTCCTTCTTGGGGGGTCCTTTTTCCTCCCTTGAAGATGCAGAAAACGATCAAAAAGGACACCCGTTCCATCGCCCATATATAGGGAGACAGAGAAATCATGAGCATCAGCTGGGTTTGCTGCACCACTCAAAACTTCTCAAGTGACCTAGGCGCACTCTGCGCCTATCAGAGTACATTACAAGTACATAGGCGCACTCTGCGCCTATCAGAGTACATTACAAGTACAAGTGCAAGTACAAGCCTTCGTTTTTGATGTAGAGGGCACGAAAGGTGGAGGAGGGTTGGGGGGGGTGGGGTAAAAGAATTATATAAAACCACTTATAAGGTTTATACAGTTTATGAAGTGGGCTCTTTTTTTCTCCTTTGGCTAATTTTGGGCAACATTTGCCCTTTGGGCCCAATTCGGCCTCAAAAAAACGGCCCCAAAGGGCCCAACAATGGGAAACGTGCGGCTGGATTTGGCCAAATTTTGCCGGACAGTCTGCGGGCAAAATTTGGCCAAATCGAGCTGCTCGTCGTGCGCGATGAGAAATGCGCGGCTCGATTTGGCCAAATTTTGCCGGGCAGCCTCCGGGCAAAATTTGGCCAAATCGGGCTGCTCTTCGTAGGCGATGAGAAAGGTGCGGCTCGGCTCTATTTGGCCAAATTTTGCCGGGCAACTTTCGGACAAAATTTGGCCAAATCAGGCTCTTCGTACGCGATGAGAAAGGCGCGGCTCGATTTGGCCAAATTTGCCGGGCAGCTTTCGGGCAAAATTTGGCCAAATCGGGCTGCGCTTCGTAGGCGATGAGAAATGCGCGGCTCGATTTGGCCAAATTTTGCCGAGCAGCTTTCGGGCAAAATTTGGCCAAATCGGGCTGCTCTTCGTAGGCGATGAGAAAGGCGCGGCTCGATTTGGCCAAATTTTGCCGGGCAGTTTTCGGGCAAAATTTGGCCAAATCGGGCTGCTCTTCGTAGGCGATGAGAAAGGCGCGGCTCGATTTGGCCAAATTTTGCCGGGCAGCCTTCGGGCAAAATTTGGCCAAATCGGGCAGCTCTTCGTATGCGATGAGAAATGCGCGGCTCGATTTGGCCAAGTTTTGCCCGGAGCTTCCCCCCCTTCCAAGAATTTAATAATGATTAATTTAAGTACGACGGGGAGGTTTCGGATTGAAATTATTTCAATTATTTAATTCTTAGGGGGCGGGGAGGGTGGTTCCCCCCTCTTTTCGGATTTAAACTATTTAAACTATATAAGTTATTTACATTATTTGAACTATTTAAATTGTTTAAATTATGTAAATTTTTTAATCAAAGCTTTTTATAACTCCCTTGTCTCTCCCTAATTAGAAAAAGCCAATCTTGCTATTCACAGATAGGTGCCCTTCTTCCTCTTCAGGAAATCGCCTTTCCCTTATTTTGCGTTTTGAAGCGACTAAGAAAAACAACAGATACGAAGAGAGGACAGGGAATGACTAAGTAAAGAGAGGAGCTCTTCAATGTCCCTCCCTTTTTCTTATGTTACTTTTCCTTCTTGGGGGGTCCTTTTTCTCCATTCAAGATGCAGAAAACGATCAAAAAGGACACCCGTTCCATCGCCCATATATAGGGAGACAGAGAAATCATGAGCATCAGCTGGGTTTGCTGCACCACTCAAAACTTCTCAAGTGACCTAGGCACACTCTGCGCCTATCAGAGTGCATTACAAGTACAAGTGCAAGTACAAGCCTTCGTTTTTGAGGTAGAGGGCACGAAAGGTGGAGGAGGGCTGGGGGGGTGGGGTAAAAGAATTATATCACACTACTTATAAGGTTTATACAGTTTATGAAGTGGGCTCTTTTTTTCTCCTTTGGCTAATTTTGGGCAACATTTGCCCTTTGGGCCCAATTCGGCCCCAAAAAAACGGCCTCAAAGGGCCCAACAATGGGAAACGTGCGGCTGGATTTGGCCAAATTTTGCCGAGCAGCTTTCGGGCAAAATTTGGCCAAATCGGGCTGCTCGTCGTACGCGATGAGAAATGCGCGGCTCGATTTGGCCAAATTTTGCCGGGCAGCCTCCGGGCAAAATTTGGCCAAATCGGGCTGCTCTTCGTAGGCGATGAGAAAGGTGCGGCTCTATTTGGCCAAATTTTGCCGGTCAACTTTCGGACAAAATTTGGCCAAATCAGGCTCTTCGTACGCGATGAGAAAGGCGCGGCTCGATTTGGCCAAATTTTGCCGGGCAGCCTTCGGGCAAAATTTGGCCAAATCGGGCAGCTCTTCGTATGCGATGAGAAAGGCGCGGCTCGATTTGGCCAAGTTTTGCCCGGAGCTTCCCCCCCTCTCAAGAATTTAATAATGATTAATTTAAGTACGACGGGGAGGTTTCGGATTGAAATTATTTAAATTATTTAATTCTTAGGGGGCGGGGAGGGTGGTTTCCCCCCCTTCTCGGATTTAAATTATTTAAACTATATAAGTTAGTTACATTATTTGAACTATTTAAATTGTTTTAATTATGTAAATTATTTAATCAAAGCTTTACATATCTCCCTTGCCTCTCCCTAATTAGAAATACCAATCTTGCTATTCACAGATAGGTGCCCTTCTCATGCTTTTTTGTGTTAGCACGGCTCTACTGACACATATTCCGCGAAAAATGTGTCATGCTTTTTGTGTTAGCAGAACTCTGGTGACACATATTCCGCGGAAAATGTGTCATGCTTTTTTGTGTTAGCACGGCTCTACTGTCACATATTCCGCGGAAAATGTGTCATGTTTTTTTGTGTTAGCACAGCTCTACTGACACATATTCCGCGGAAAAAATGTCATGTTTATGGTGCTTAGAGAACTCTGGTGACACATATTCCGCGAAAAATGTGTCATGCTTTTTTGTGGTAGCACGGCTCTACTGACACATATTCAGCGGAAAAATTGTCATGTTTTTGGTGAAATTTACGAACACTTACCCCCCGATAAGCAAGACTTGGAACCACTCCGCGTTCTCAGCCTTTAAGAGTTTAAGGGGGTTTCAAATTCAGGGATACTTGTATTTGCTCCTTGAAACTTACGAACACTTACCCCCCCGATAAACAAGACTTGGAACCTGCAGACAACAACAAACAGGTCTGTCGCAAAACTTCGACCATTGATACATACCCCCTGTAGCGGGGTATGTCGCGCATGTGGGCCGCGGCCCCGTTACAAGCAATTAATATTGGCACGCGGCCAATTTTTTTCTTTCTCAACTATCTCAAAGGGCGCACTGTCTAGATCGCAAGCATAATTTCATTGTGTCTTGACGCATCATAGTGTACCAAAGTCTCTGCATCGTAAGCATTGTTTTCTTTGAGCTTTAGTACAGTTTTTTGTACTAAGGTCTTTAAGCCGTAAGCACTGTTAACGGGAAAGGGCGAGGAGGATAGCTTGTGATAACTATGACAATTTATCATAATTATGATACCTTATCATAAGTATGATAACTTATGATAACTTATCATAATTATAATAACTTATCATAATTATGAAAAGTTGCTTATCATATTTATCATACTCTGAGATAAAGAACTTGAAGTTATCATAATTATGATAATTTAGATCGGGAAGCTAAAGTTATCATAATTATGATAACTTATGATGGGGAAGTTGAAGTCATCATAATTATGATAACTTCAGGTTGGTAGTTTGGAGTGGAGGGGCAGGAGGGGTTAGGTGCGAGTGGTGTGGGTGTAGTAAATTGTTGCAAGGGGGCGTGTTGGGGGTGATGGGGTCGGGGAGCAGGTTGCAGGTGCGACGCGGTGCGTGGGGTGGCGCTCTGCGAAGTGAGGTGGAAATTGGGGAGGGGCAGGGGAGGGGAGAGGAGGGGTTAAAGCACAAGCCCTCCAGCCCCTCCCCTCCAGCCCCGCAGAGCCCTCCAGCCAGCCCCTCCAGCCCGCCCCTCCAGCCAGCCCCTCCAGGCGCCCCTTCAGCCTCCAGGTTCCTCCAGCCACTCCAGTTCTTCCAGTTCCTCCAGCCCCTCTAGCCTCTCCAACCCCTCCAGCCCTTGCAGCAGCCCCTCCAGCCAGCCAGCCCCTCCAGCCCCCTCCAGCCCCCTCCAGCCCCTCCAGCTCCAGCCCATCCCTTCAGCCTCCAGGTTCCTCCAGTTCCTCCAGCCCCTCCAGCCCTACCTAAATAATTTAGTTTATGGCTTGGCTGAGTTTCCCCACAATTAAATTAATTTAAACGATTTAAACGATTTAATTGGGTCCAATTAAATCGTTTAAATCCGACGCCTCAATTAAATAATTTAATTCGACCGTAGGATTTAAACGATTTAATTGGGTCCAATTAAATCGTTTAAATCCGACGCCTCAATTAAATAATTTAATTGGACCGAAGGATGTAAACGATTTAATTGGGCCCAATTAAACCGTTTAAATCGTTTAAATCGTTTAAATTAATTTAATTGTGGTGGGAGGTGAGTACAGACAGGCACAGAGCCAATTAAATTATTTAAATCCGACGCCTCAATTAAATAATTTTATTAGACCGTAGGATTTAAATGATTTAATTGGTTTATGGCTTGGCTGAGTCCCCCCACAATTAAATTAATTTAAACGATTTAAACGATTTAAACGATTTAAACGATTTAATTGGGTCCAATTAAACCGTTTAAATCCGACGCCTCAATTAAATAATTTAATTCGACCGTTTAAACGATTTAATTGGGTCCAATTAAATCGTTTAAATCCGACGCCTCAATTAAATAATTTAATTGGACCGTAGGATTTAAACGATTTAATTGGGCCCAAGTAAATCGTTTAAATCGTTTAAATCGTTTAAATCGTTTAAATTAATTTAATTGTGGTGGGAGGTGAGTACAGACAGGCACAGAGCCAATTAAATTATTTAAATCCGACGCCTCAATTAAATAATTTCATTAGACCGTAGGATTTAAACGATTTAATTGGTTTATGGCTTGGCTGAGTCCCCCCACAATTAAATTAATTTAAACGATTTAAACGATTTAAACGATTGTTTTTGTGGTTTTTTGTAAACGATTGTAATTGGGTACAATTAAGCCGTGGAAATCCGAATAACCCCCCCCCCCACCACGCCCGATATTGCCGTGATGTTTACCTCACACGCCTAATAAAATTAATTCGACACCGTAGGATTTTTTTTTTTTTAAAACGATTTTTAAACGATTTAATTGGATCCAATTAAATCGTTTAAATCGTTTAAATCGTTTAAATCGTTTAAATTAATTTAATTGTGGTGGGAGGTGAGTACAGACAGGCACAGAGCCAATTAAATTATCTAAATCCGACGCCTCAATTAAATATTTTAATTGGACCGTAGGATTTAAATGATGTAATTGGTTTATGGCTTGGCTGAGTCCCCCCACAATTAAATTAATTTTTACGATTTAAACGATTTAAACGATTTAATTGGGCCCAATTAAATCGTTTAAATCCGACGCCTCAATTAAATAATTTAAATAGACCGTAGGATTTAACGATTTAATTGGGTCCAATTAAATCGTTTAAAACCGACGCCTCAATTAAATAATTTAATTGGACCGTAGGATTTAAACGATTTAATTGGGCCCAATTAAATCGTTTAAATCCGACGCCTCAATTAAATAATATAATTGGACCGTAGGATTTAAACGATTTAATTGGCCCCAATTAAATCGTTTTAAATCGTTTAAATCGTTTAAATTAATTTAATTGTGGTGGGAGGTGAGTACAGACAGGCACAGAGCCAATTAAATTATTTAAATCCGACGCCTCAATTAAATAATTTTATTAGACCGTAGGATTTAAATGATTTAATTGGTTTATGGCTTGGCTGAGTCCCCCCACAATTAAATTAATTTAAACGATTTAAACGATTTAAACGATTTAAACGATTTAAACGAAATTTAAACGATTTAAACGATTGGGTCCAATTAAATCGTTTAAATCCGACGCCTCAATTAAATAATTTAAATAGACCGTAGGATTTAAACGATTTAATTGGGTCCAATTAAATCGTTTAAATCCGACGCCTCAATTAAATAATTTAATTCGACCGTAGGATTTAAACGATTTAATTGGGTCCAATTAAATCGTTTAAATCCGACGCCTCAATTAAATAATTTAATTCGACCGTAGGATTTAAACAATTTAATTGGGCCCAATTAAATCGTTTAAATCCGACGCCTCAATTAAATAATTTAATTGCACCGTAGGATTTAAACGATTTAATTGGACCCAATTAAATCGTTTAAATCGTTTAAATCGTTTAAATCGTTTAAATCATTTAAATTAATTTAATTGTGGTGGGAGGTGAGTATAGACAAGCACAGAGCCAATTAAATTATTTAAATCCGACGCCTTACTTATTCAAAAAAATAGGGCGTAGGATTTAAATAATTTAATTAAGCTCTCTCTATTTAAATAGTTTAATGTATTTAAATAAATTAAATTATTTTCTGCTTATAAAAAAAAGGAATGAGCTAAATAGACCCTAAAGGCTGCTCTTTCATATATATATATATATATATGTATATATCTATATATAGACATTGATTTAGATATAGATAAAGATATAGATATAGACATAGTTATATAGATATATAGATATATAGATATATAGATATATAGATATATAGATATATAGATATATAGATATATAGATATATAGATATATAGATATATAGATATATAGATATATAGACACATAGATATATAGATATGTAGATATGTAGATATGTAGATATTACACACGTACAGCCAAGGCGGCAGGCTGTCGACGAGCAGCAGCTGCAGCAGCAGCTACACGAGGTTCCGCTTCAGCCTCGAGCATCAAGGGAAGGTCAGGGCTGGGTTGAGGGTGTAGGGTATGGGGTTTAGGGTTTAGGGTGTGGGGTTTAGGGTTTAGGGTTTAGGGTTTAGGGTTTAGAGTTTAAGGGCTTAGGGTTTAGGGCTTAGGGCTTGGTAATTGATATACTCTACGCTACTGTGGCCCCTATTGGTTTAGGGTTTGAAGTTAGGGTCATACTATACTCTACATTACTATAGCCGCTACTGCGAGAACGCGAAGGAAGGTTGTGGGGTTCAGGGTCCTACCCCACACTACTATCATCCCTATTGAGGGCTTGGGGTAAGGATGCTTCTCTACACTACTATAATCCCGGCTAAGATAAATTGACCATAAACCCTTTCAGGGAAGCCCCTGGCGGAGTTCTGCTTTCAGGCTCCTTTTAAAGACCAGATGTAGGATGTTCGCCGGTGTCCCTTGAGAAGCCTCCAACTCCAAGCAGTGTGAGGGAATGAGGCCCAATTTCTGGGGGGGGGGATAGCAACTCAGCCATTTGTGTTACCCTGAACCCTAAGGACCCTAAGAACCCTAAACACCTAAACCCTACAAGCCTTTTGTCCCCGGGCTGGCCTCATCATCTAACCGGCCATGAAGGGCTAAGGGTTTAGGGTTTTAGGATTTAGAGTTTTGGGGTTTGGGGTTTCGGGTTTAGGGTTTTAGGATTTAGGGTTTTGGGGGTGTTAGCCCGTGCAATCCGCTATAGTTCATGCGGGGCCAGTTTGGTCTGACTTGATTCTTGGGGGCGGGGATGTTACGCCCCACCGAACCCACGGTGCCTCAAGGTTGCTAGCACGTTCCTCCCGAGATGTACGCTTTTTATGTATATTTGTATAATAATAATAATATTATTAATAATAATCGTAATAATAATAATAATAACTTGTGTGTGCGTTGTCTTGAAGTTCTAGCTGCCTCGGACCAGCTTTGGCTTTCGCGCAGAGGCGGGACATGGGATTCCCTTCCGTACCCTGCACCCAAGCATCGACGTGGCCTTCATGACAAGATCGTCCGAAACGCCTAGACGCCTGAAGAATGACGAACCTGAAACCCTAAACCCTAAACCCTAGCCCTAAACCCTAAACCCTACACCCTACACCCTAAACCCTAAATTCCTTAGCCTGCAACCCTGGAGCCTAGAAGCCCTCGCAAGCCTGGGGTTCTGACCCTGGTCTCTCTCGTGAGCCATGGCCTCCAGCGTTGAAGCAGAGAGGCTCGTATTTACAACGCGGCCTGGGCCGCAATTCGCTTGGTTTGTTAGGGTTTCGGGTTTCGGGTTTAGGGTTTAGGGTTTAGGGTTTAGGGTTTAGGGTTTAGGGTTTAGGGTTTAGGGTTTTGGTTTTAGGGTTTAGGGTTTAGGGTTTAGGGTACCTAGGACGCTACGCTAGGGCCCAGAGTAGGCCGTCATTCCCCTTTTTGTTCGGGCTTCGGTTCCCTTACAAGCCCCGTGATAAACCCAAAAGGGGTGCCCTTCTTAGCTATAGGTTCGTCTTGGAAACCCTAAGCCCTAAACCCCAAACCCCAAACCCCAAACCCTAAACCCTAAACCCTAAACCGCCTAGTTAAGGAGCCTTCGGAAGCTTAGGGAAGGTACCCTCGCGGCCCCCTACTTGGGCTCCTACGGAGCTCCTGGGTTTGAACTGGCTTAGATGTTTCACGGGTTTATTTAGGGTTTGGGGTTTAGGGTTTAGGGTTTAGGGCTTAGGGCTTAGGGCTTAGGGCTTAGGGCTTAGGGCTTAGGGCTTAGGGCTTAGGGCTTAGGGCTTAGGGTTTGGTTTTTTTTGTAGGGTGTGTACAGGGTGCTTTTGGGGTATTTATACGGTTTACAGGGTTGGGTTAGGTGTTTAGGGTTCGAACCTTCCCCTTGATTTCGAAAAGGACGCAGGATTCAGGGGAAAACCTTGACCTAAACCTAAACCCTAAACCCTAAGCCCCGTCAGTGAAAGCGCCTTCCGATTCTTCTGAGGCTTCCTTGGGATGGCGTTCGACGCTTTGCCTCACCTGGGTCTGGAACCCAGACGGTGAAGGGGGTTTGGGGTTCAGGCCTTTAGGGTTTAGGATTTGGGATTTAGGGTTTGGGGTTTAGGATCTTGAGCGTTTTGTCTGAGATTTAGGGCTTTAGGGTTTTCGCGCGCTGTTGTTTGTGTATGCTTCAGGGTTCTACGAAGGTCTTCAGGGTCTTGATATTTGTTTAGTTTACTTTTTAGGGTTTGTTTGGGTTGGCTTTTCCCCTGATCCCAAGTGTTGGCAGGTTTAGGGCTCAGGATTGGTTTAGGGCTCATGGTCAGCCGACAACGGGTCTCATCCACGAAGATCGCCCAACCACTGAGCCCTTGGCCCCTAAAAACCCTTGAACTCTAGAGCGCTAGACAACATGGTTCAGGGTTTAGGGTTTAGGGTTTAGGGTCTAGTCCACTATCTTTTCGGGCTGGCCAGGCACTGTTGCTTGTTTTGTGGTTCCCAGGTTTACTTCCCTGGTGGCCCAGTGGTAGCCCTTACTTTTTTATTGGTTCTGGGTTCCCTTAAAAGTGACTCCCCCCCCCAAAAAAAAAAGGAGAGGTGCCCTCATTATGATGTGATTACTGGCCTACCAAAGTTCCTACCCGAGACCTTCGGCGCTCCGTAATCAATTCAAAAGGACACCCTTTTATTTGTAGGTTGCTCTTGGGGCTTGTATATAAGTCTTTAAGCACCCTGAAAGCCCAGAGGGTTTAGGGTTCATAGCCCTAAACCCTAAACACCGGACCGTTTCCCTCTAGGGCACTCAGCCGGGAACCCTTGCTAGCCTCGAAACTTAGACCGCACCATGAGCACCTTGAAACACTTCCGAGGGTTTATGGGGCTTCAGGGGAGCTGCCTGCGGCAGGCCCTACTTTGCGCGCTTGCGACAGAATGCCCAGCGGTTGGGTATCTCATGGCCAGAGGCCGGTCGTTGTGTGCATGGAACATGGGGGGGGGGGGGCAGTTATGTCATGGATTTTTCCGGACTACACGAGGATTGATGCCTCCAGTCACACGACTTTTCGGAAGTGTTAGCACGTGTTTCCCTAAACCCTGTTTATAAAGCCTAAACCCTAAACCCTAAGCGGAACTCCAGAGGCTCCTTTTGAGCTGGGCTTGAGAGCATCTTCGCGCAAGGGCTGAGCCCGAAGCCCTGTGGAGCTTGTGAGCCTAAACTCCACAGCCCATTTC
Source organism: Symbiodinium natans (assembly GCA_905221605.1). Classification (NCBI taxonomy): domain Eukaryota; class Dinophyceae; order Suessiales; family Symbiodiniaceae; genus Symbiodinium; species Symbiodinium natans. The sequence continues at coordinate 272,479 of CAJNDS010002527.1, forward strand.
TAAACCCATGAGTCCTAAACCCCTAAACCCTAAACTCTTGACTCTAAACCCTAAACTTATGCCTTAAACCCTAAACCCTAAGCCCTAAACCCTAAGCCCTAAACCCTAAACCCGCAGACCCCAAGCAAAAGAAGGACCTGCCGCGGGCCCTGCGCGACGCCTTAGACAAGGCCCTGGCTTCGGCGCCCTGCCCGGGCCCCCGGATGCTTCGAAGGTTATAACTGACCTTGGGGACCAGATGAACACCTGTTTAGGGTTTAGGGTTTAGGGTTTAGGGTTTAGGGTTTTAGGGTTTTAGGGTTTTAGGGTTTTAGGGTTTTAGGGTTTTAGGGTTTTAGGGTTTTAGGGTTTTAGGGTTTAGGGTTTAGGGTCCTTGGGGACAAAGTGAACCCCAAAAGGGTTTATGGTTCATGTACCTTAGTAGGAATTTTCGTAGTAAAGGGTATATGACCCTAATATTGGGGTTCATTCTGTTGCCAAGAAATGAGGAAGCTTGGGCTGTGTTACGGGGTTCAGGCTGTGTCTGGAGTTCAGCGTTTTTTCTGTTAGAGTTCGGCTTGTTGTTAGGGGGTCTAAGGGTTATTGTCATTTATTCGTATTTAACCAATGTGCTTTTTTAAGGGGGTGGGGGGCGGGGGTTGGGGGGGGGGTATCCTCAACTCTGGACTCCCCACCCCGAACTCCTCTATCCCAAACGCTAACGCAGGCTCTCGAAACACCCAAAGGCAGGGCTGTAAACATCTCTACACCCGGAAGATGCCCTCGTAAGGTCAAAAGCCTCCGCCGCCCCTGCCCCCCTCCCGCCCCCCAACCCCCCCTCCCCCAAAAAAAAACAAAATGTCATACAACTCCTGATAAGTCCCTATAAGCCGCTAGAAACGTAAACCCCTATAATCCCCTAAACCCTAAACCCTAAACCCTAAACCCCTATAATCCCCTGCAAGTTCCTCGGAACCAGGCTGCGAGTCCCCAGCACCGCCTGCAGCGCCGGGGCTGCTCCGTGTGGAGCTGACGAAAGAAGGTGCCTTGGGCCTTGGCTGAGGGCAAGTTTAGGATTTAGGATCTATAGGGTTTAGGGTTTAGGGTTTAGGATTTAGGATCTATAGGGTTTAGGGTTTAGGGTTTAGGGTTTAGGGCTTAGGGTTTAGGGTTTTGGGTTTAGGGCTTTGCAGGTTTAGGAATTCTGGGTGTTGAGCAGTTGTTCTAGGTTAGAGAGTTGAGGAGTTCTCCTGGGATCTAACGGTTTTGTGGCTGCGTCGCGCAGAGGCAAAGTCTGCAGCGCTGCTTCAAGTAGCGGTTGGGGGTTCAAAGGGTTTAGGGCTTAGGGTTTAGGGTTTAGGGTTTAGGGTTTAGGGTTTAGGGTTTAGGCTTGGGCTACAATTCTGCTTGAATTGGACTGGGAGCTGTTCCGAATCTGAACTCTTATTTCTGAGAGCTGGCCGGAGGGAGGGGGCTTTTGACAAGGACCTCCTTCCTTCTATGGAAGGTTTCGCTTTCCCTCATCCGGCGCCTGCAGTCTGATCCACTGCTGACATGAACGCGTAAACTCTGCAACCTAGGTTTGGACGTGCCATGTCAAAATTAGGGCCGTTGGCTTAGCCGGTAGGGGCTTGCGGTATTAGTTCTATACAGGGTCCTGTAAAGTTCGCAAGGGATTCGATGTTCTAGGCTTGAGAGTCCCTTCAGCAGGTGCCGTGAACGCCGCCTTGCGTGCCCTGGCACTGGGGCCGAGCGACCCGTGGCAGGTACCCGTGGGAAGTTGTTTTTTGTTTTTTCCTACTACTTGCTTAAGAACCCAGAAAAAACAAACATATCCTTCCTCATTAAGGCTAATATAGGGATTATTATTCTATTCTTTTGGGGTTCTTAAGCAAACAGTAGTTTTGGGGAGGTGCAGTCTGTGGGGTGCAGTGTATGGTCTGGGGCTTAGTGAGTGCATGTTACTCGTAACTTCCTGTACATGAAGTAGCCTTCACAATGAGAGTTCTCTGTACACGAAGTAGGCCTCATAGTAAGGCGTTGGTTTTTGCTGAGTGCATATCGGGCACCCTACAGATCTTGGCGCAGTTTTGGCTTTGTAGACTTTCAAGCCATGCTTCAACATGGGGTGCGTAAAAAATACAGGACCCAGTTATTTGGGCAGTGTTATAAGACATTATAGCTTATGCTTGTATGCTATTTTGGCTTTATAGACCCTCAACCCTAAACCCTAATTAAACCGCAGCTCTCTTGAAAAATGTTGAGCGGCTCCTGTAGCAACTACGATTTAGGTCCCGGATCAGTGAACACGTTGACCTGCTGAATCACCCACAGGCAATCTCCGTCGCCGCTCCCGCCTTCGGGAGGCACACTCTGACTCAAGAACTCCAAGTTGAAATTTTGAGCCGAATCGGTCGTGCCCTTCTCTAAATCCCGATAATCCTAACGCCCAAAGCCTTGTGCAATCCAGGAGCGCCGCCTCATGGGGGTTTTCTTGTGTTTCATTGCTTGCCATGTTCGACTCGCAACCCCAAGCACATACACCCCGAAAATCTGAACCCTTCGGGTCGAAAAGGCTTGTAGAACCTAAACCCATCTAAAGCCTAAAGCCTGCACCCCAATTAAACCCTGCAGAAAGGAACCCCAAACCCTGGTTTGCTTGAAGGCTTTATAGGGCTAGTGGGGCTCAGCACCAGGGTTTGGTCCCGAAACCAGCGTCCCCTGTCCCCTAGTTTAGGGTGTAAGGTTTAGAGTTTAGGGTTTAGGGCTTAGGGTTTAGGGTTTAGGGTTTAGGGCAACTCGCAACCTTTCGAAGGTGCACCGGCACGAAGCACGGGGCATGGTCGGCGTATGCAGAGGCCAGTGGGATCCTAAACCCTAAACCCTAAACCCTAAACCCTAAACCCTAAACCCTAAACCCTAAACCCTAAACCCTAAAACCTAAACCCTAAACCCTAAACCCTAAACCTGCGAAGGCTTGAGGTTCTGACTTTTTTGGATGTTGCAAAGAGAAGGGCTCATTGTTCATGTGAAACAAGGTTTATATTACTGTTATTGGTGGGTGTATATACAAGGTTTCTTTTTAATACTGGTGTGTGTATATATATATATATATGTATATCCTTTTGGGGATACAAGAAATCTAAACCCTACTTCCTGTGGGGCCCTTCATACCCTTGGCCCTAAGACAGCATAAGTGCCTTCAAGCGCCGAGCTCCCCCGAACCCCTGAAAGGCCGAAACCGTTCTGGAAGCCCCAAAGCTCCAAACCCTGAACAATAATTTATAAACCCTAAACACTTCAGAGCCCTGCGAACCCACCAAATACACAGGCCACGTCATCGGCCCGCAGCGCGGGGGCGGTTCCTTGCAGCATGTAGCACTTGGGGTTTAGGGTTTTAGGGTTTGGGGTTTAGGGCTTAGGGTGTAGGGTTTAGTCTGAGGGTTTGGGAGGTTTTTGGGGATTGGGGGTTTGCGGTTTCGGGGATTGGGGGTTTCGGGGCTTCCTGGTTTGGGCGCTTTGGGTTTGGGGGTTTGCGGTTTGGGTGGTTGGGGAGGAAGCTTGCTGGGGTTTTGTTGGGTTGAGAGCTTCAAGATGTTCGATGTGTTGTTATCTGTGGGGCTTGTAGGGTTTGGGGGTTCCATACCCTGAAAATTGAAAATACACTCTGGATCTTTTCAGTTTGTGGAAGCCTAGTAGAATGAGCATTTCCTGAGTTCCCTAAACCCGAAAACCCTAACCCTAAAACCCTAAAACCCTAAACCCCAAACACATTTTTTAATAAGGGTTTTAAGGTTGTTTTCAGGGTTTTCAGGGCTTGAAGAGATTTTCAGGGTTTTTTAAAGGGTTGTTGAGGGTTTTCAAGGGTTTGAGGGCCTCGGGTTTAAGGGTTTAATGATTAATTTGGCTTTGGGGTCTGCGGGCATAGCTCGGAGGCAGTGGCCCTTCTGGTCCGCGATGGCATCCTCGCAGATGGCGACCGATGTACTCCGATGGCCGGGGGTCCTCTCTCTCTCTCTTCGAGTGCAGTTTCGGGCGGCGTTCCTAAGGGATAAATCCCTTCCCTCCAGCATGAGAAACAATCATATATACATATATAGGTATATACAAATATAGATATATAGATATGCTACATCTATGAATTTGAGCTATTTGTTTCTTCCTCTTCTTTGTGTGTCAATAAGGTCCTATTTCGGGCGGTTGTAAGGCCAGGGTATGGACATCAAGGTGCATTGGGCCTGGCATAGTTGGGTTTTAGGGTTTAGGGTTATGCGCTCGGGTGATTTCGGAAAACCTCTGGGTACTGGTGTCGTGGCTCTCTCAGCCCCCGATGTTCAAGTGCTCGTTGCGGGGGTACTCCGAGGTGTGTGGGGACTGCTTCTAACCTTTCGGACTCTCATTCTGGTGTATTCCTTGTAGTGTGTACCAGTATTTAGGCACCCTCTCATCTTATGGACACACTACTATGAACCCTACCCGGGTTTAGGATGCGTGGGCCAAAAAGTCTAAACATTGAAGACTAAACCCTACAAATCCTAAACCCTAAGCCCCTATAAAGCCCTAAGCCTCAGAGCCCAAACCCCAACCTGGTGTAGGTGCGGCTGGCCGGCTCCGACGAGGTACTCATTCCATCCGAGGCTTCGGCAACGGCCGGCTTTTGAATTAGGGTTGAAAGGGTTTAGGGTTTCGGTTTTAGGGTTATGATTTGGAGTTTGCAGCAATAAGTGGGTTCCCCACTCCCCCCTCCTCCCGAAGCTTGCCGGGCAGGGGGTTCGTCATTTGAGGCTTGGGGACCTACCTGTGTAGCAAGAGTCCGTCAGTGCAAGCACGCTTTTTTAAAAGTCATTTTGATTTTTCGGGCTGCTCGGAGAGGACTTTGCAAGTGCGGAGAGATTCCACATGTGAGGTCAACACTAGTTAGACGGTTTAGTCAACGGTTTCCGAATGTGTATTTGACATTGTGGCTTTCGGAACAGGCATGTCCAACCCTAAGAAAAACGATGTACCGAAGCAGGGAATACTTGGCAAAGTGCCCTCCTATTTCGAAACTTTGTTGCCCAAGCTTTATAGTCCCCATATACCTAAGTAGCCCCTACATTACCCCCTAAGTTCCCTGATAAGGGGTCCCTCCGTTTAGTCCTTTGATCGTCGCCTCCGCGAAGGCGAGCGCGGTGCATTCCGTCACGCTGGAGCTACTGGAGTCGTGCCGCTTGGCATGAAGAAGCCCGTAGACGCCAGCTTGGTAGTAGTGATGCCTAAACCCTAAACCCTAAACCCTAAACCCTAAACCCTAAACCCTAAACCCTAAACCCTAAACCCTAAACCCTAAACCCTAAACCCTAAACCCTAAACCCTAAACCTGTTCGGGGTATTCTAACCCCTATGTAATCTCAAAGGTTAACCTTGAGTTCCGCTACTAGTAGGAAACTGGACAACTATCAGCTAGTCGACGCTACGTGCTGAGAGTTTTCGAGAGATCCCACAGCATCTTTCACGTTTTCGTGGCTTCATGAACACGTCTGGGATCCTACCTGCAGTAGTCGGCCCCTATCGAGGTGTCCTCAGTGCCGGTGCCCACATGCCCCTGACACACTGGCTTGCTGCACATCTGGGAGGTACTTTGGTTCTTTCTGAAACATGTTGCCTTAAAAGCTGGAAGGCTGCTAAGTCTCCCTGAAGGTCCAACGGTCCTCCCACGCGTGCTCCAAGTGCATCCCAGTGTTCCCAGTGACCCAAGAGTTCGAGTGGCCCAAGCGCACCAAACGACCCAAGTGAACAAAGTCGCCCGCCTTGCGACAAGAGTACATTTTGATCGGAGAGTTGTAAGTGGGCGGTCTTGGGTAGGTCTGCCGACTCATGCGCGCTAACAAAGCGCGCTTCCGTTTGGCACGCCCGGAACGAAACCGTTAAACCTGTCTTTAGGTTGCCTTATTAGCCCTTGGGCACCCTAAACCCTAAACCCTAAACCCTAAGGAATCCTACACCATGACGCAAAAAACGCAGCTTAGGAATTCAGGTGTACGGTTAGGGTTTAGAGTTTAGGGTTTAGGGTTTAGGGTTTAAGGTGTAGGGTGTAGGGTTTAGGCGTGCTTGGGGTCCTGGGGAAGGCAAGGTTGCCAATCACCCCACCAGCCTGTCTCTGCATTGAGGATGCTTGTGTGTTGCAAGGCCACTGCCAAAAGGAGGGGGGACCACCAAAGAACAAGAGGTCTGCGGGTTGTTAGGGTTTGGGGAGCCTACCCCTAAACCATAAACCCTAAATTTCCCACTGCATGGAGTGAATCAGGTTTGGCACCTTTCCGCATTCGCCAGGCTTGTCTCTCCAAAGCCGTAAAGTGGGGGGTTTAGGGTCTAGGGTTTAGGGTTTAGGGTTTACTGTAGGGGCTTCGGGTCAGCGCATGGTACTTGTGTTTGGGGCTGGTTGGTTTCGGTGGAGAGTGCTGTGTGGGGGGTGGGGGGGGGGGGGGGGGTTTGGGGAAATTATCGTGGTTTGTGCTTGTGGTTCGTGCTTCATGTATAGGGTAGTCCAAGCGTGTTCGTTTCTCTCGGTTCGCGCACATGATCACCATTCTAGTGCCAACACTGCCACTCTGTACTGACCCGCATATGAACTTCAGCCCCTGCCTGCACCTCAAGCAGATCTCGATTCGCAGACGCTTCCAGATACCGATCCAAGCTCTGCGGGGTGTAGTATGCATCACATGCCTTTTCATCCGAGTTCATGATCCCTGTGTTCTACTAACCCTTTACATGGAGTCGAGTCTGAGTTTGACGAGTACTAGCTGCTTGCGACACTGCAATCTACTTGTGTCTTCTCCGCCAATGCTTCGCTCCGGCCCCATGACCAGAACGAAGCCCACGAAACGGCATGTGTAGAACCCGAAACTACCCTAAACCCCAAACCCTAAACCGTAAACCCTAATTCGGATGCTCAAGCACGGCAAACCTCGCAGAAAGCCCTGGCCCACTTTCTCTGAACACCGGCAACCTCCAATGAACGCCGTCTGCCCTGTTCAGAACCTTCACCGTCCTTAGGGATACTCGGGAATGATTTTTAACTTTTGGGTGTATAATTGCTAAGAAACAGCTAGAGCTCAGCTAAAGTCATAATTTTCTTAGGGTTCCAAGTGCAGATCCTTCACCCACGCCCCTCGCAGGCGGAGATTTCTTTGGACCTTTTGTGGCAGGCCGAGGAGGCGAACCCTTATGCGGTTTAGGGTTTAGGGTTTGGGGTTTCGAGTTTCGGGTTTAGGGGTTTAGGGGTTTAGGGGTTTAGGGGTTTAGGGGTTTAGGGGTTTAGGGGTTTAGGGGTTTAGGGGTTTAGGGGTTTAGGGGTTTCGGGGTTTCGGGGTTTAGGGGTTTAGGGGTTTAGGGGTTTAGGGTTTAGGGGTTTAGGGTTTAGGATCCACCTTTGGGGCACTAGCAATCCCCCTAAAAACCCAAAGGTTCCGCCTTTTTCCCTTTTTAGAGACCTAAGCCAGAACGGACTCCGTTTTTCATCCCAGGCTTTCTTCCGAGCACATGTAGAGAACGGAACCCTAAACCCTCTCAAACCCTTTATCCCGGACGCTTCTGCAGGCTCAGGGTTTAGGGTTTAGGGTTTAGGGTTTAGGGTTTAGGGTTTAGGGTTTAGGGTTTAGGGTTTAGGGTTTAGGGTTTAGGGTTTAGGGTTTAGGGTTTAGGGTTTAGGGTTAGTTCGGGGTCCCAGATGGGCCGAACCCTTGACGGCAGGTTGTGGTCGTGGGCAGCGGTGTGGGCGTCCGGCCAGACCCTGAGCTGTGCTACGTGGTGTGGGGTTTAGGGCTTAGGGCTTAGGGCTTAGGGCTTAGGGCTTAGGGCTTAGGGCTTAGGGCTTAGGGCTCAGGGCTTAGGGCTTAGGGCTTAGGGCTTAGGGCTTAGGGGCTTAGGGGCTTAGGGGCTTAGGGGCTTAGGGGCTTAGGGCTTAGGGGCTTAGGGCTTAGGGGGCTCAGTGATGAGCAGCAATGCTCAGAGTCGTGCTGCAAACCATTCGGCACTTCAACGTGCAGTTCGCGGCCTCAGCATGCAAAGCCCTGGACTCTTCCCGGCCACCAATTTCCCCAGTAGCCCTGAAGCTCATCCACCCGAAACCGTAAACCCTAAACCCCTAACCCCTAAACCAGGAACCCCTAAACCCCTCAACCCCTCAACCCCTCAACCCCTCAACCCCTAAACCCCTAACCCCTAAACCCCTAAACCCCTAAACCCCTAAGCCCCTAAACCCCTAAGCCCCTAAACCCGAAACCAACATCCCTCAACCCCACGAGGACCCTGCGCGCTCTAGATGGCCGCAAGCTCGGCTCGGGAAGCCGCTTGGCTTCGGCGGCCGCAAGGGCGCTGGAGGCACGAGGGTTTAGGGTTTAGGCTTTAGGGTTTAGGCTTTGGGGTTTAGGGTATAGGGGTGTTCTTTGACTTTGGCTGTCTGTGTGTGTGTCTCTCTGTATGAATGTTTTGTATGTAACCATACAGATGTGTATATACATGTACACATAGGTATATGCACACACATATATGTGTAGGTATGTAGGTAGGTATGTAGGTAGGTATGTATGTAGGTATGTATGTATGTGTAAGGGTATGTGTATATACATATATATGTATATATGTATATTTATATTTTGCATGCATGCGTGCATGCACGCACATGTCTGTGCATCTTTACATGAAAATAGCGACGGCGGTGCTAAGTTTCGAAGTTAGAGCTCAGGATTCAACCATGGTTTTCCATCCCAGGGGCTGCTGTGAGGTTTAGGGTCTAGGGTTCAGGGTTCAGGGTTTAGGGTTTGGAGTTTGGGTTTTAGGGTTTAGGCTTGTTCCAGTCCTGGGGTTTCTTGAGTGTTTGTTTGGGTAGGACAGCTCCTACGGCAAGAAGGGCTTAGGGTGGAAACCCGAATATAAGAAGCCACCGGCTCGAAAGCCAGAACTGGCCAGGATGTACGGCGAGGTGGCTGGTGCTCTTTGGCTTCAATCAGTGTGGCGATATGTTTCCATCTTTGTTTCTACATCACTGTACGGTGTCGCAGCCCTGCTTGCAATGTCCCTGTCTTTCCTCAGCATGAGCCTCAAGCACTTAGCTAAGTAGGGGGCTTCACTGCCTCGTTAGACGTGTTAGGGGTGAGGGCGAGGGTCAGGAGGGAGAATCCGACTTCATGCCATTCGAACTCCTCAAACTAACAAGTGAAGCCCTGATGACACACTAGAACCAGAGCATGTAAGTAAAAGTCGAGTGTCTAAAGGGCGGCTCGCCGCTGTTCACGCGCTGGTCCAGGCGCACTCGTTGATACCACATAGAGACTCATCAAAGGCCTGCACGCATTGCCAGTAACACCTGCCATCGCCTGCCACTATGACCAAGCAAGACGAGGAAATCCGGGTGATTGTCGCTGGGCTTGGGAGGACGGGGACGATGAGCATGCAGGAAGCATTGCGTATGCTTGGATACAAGACATACCACATGGAAGCACTGCTACGGGACAGCACCCATGCGAAGAACTGGAGGCGGCTTACTGACAAAAACATCACCGTTGAGGAGGTCTTCAACAAGATTGTAGAGGATGGGTACAACGCCACCATGGACAACCCCATGTGCGAGTACTTCATAGAACAGATGAAGATGTTTCCGAACGCCAAGGTCATCCTCACTCTGCACCCTAAGGGTGCAGCTGGATGGGAGAAGAGTTTCTCAACCCTCATGGCAATGGTCCGTATCCAAAGCGCCCCGTTCTCATTAACTTATCCCAACTTTCTCTCCTTCCTTCCTCGGGTTCAGGATGTCAATGCTGCTCGATGCCTCATGGGACAGAGGACCTTACATCTTCCAGCTTGTGAGCTTACCTACCGAAGCCATGAGCACGTGGAGGGGTGGCTGGCCACCCAGTATGAGCTCCACAACGCGCTGGTACGGTCCGTGGTTCCTTCCGAGAAGCTTCTCGAGTTCAATGTGCGCGAGGGCTGGGAGCCCTTGTGTTCCTTCCTGGGCAAGCCTGTGCCCGATGTCCCCTTCCCGAACGTGAATGACTCCAAGTCCATCACGCGCCTGGGTACGGTCTTACAAGTGGCTTGGTAGCCCAGTGGTACCCTTTGCCTTTCTTTTTTTGGTTGTGGGTTCCCTTATAAGTAGCCAACCCAAAAAAGGGGTGCCATGATTATGCTATGGTTACTGGGATACTAAGGTGGTCATCTATGCCTGGGTCCCTGCCCTGGCTGCCATGCTCTTGCTGCTTTTCCAGTGTTGCCGAGCCCCGAAAGGGCGATCAGCAGCAAAATCGGCAAAGTCTGACTAGGCCAGCGGTCGTCAACGTCGCAGAGAAGGACCGTGAGCAGAGTGGCGCGCGAGCGAAAGTGTGTCTGCCTGACATGAGAATGTTTCAGGTCTGTTCCGAAAGTCGTGTTCCCAAGGCCTTCCTCCAGCCGAAACCCAAGCCAAAAGCCCAAATCCTACACCCCCAAACCACTAAAACCCCTAAACCCCATGTTTGATTTCTTTAAACCTCCATAACACATCTTTGCGGGCTCGACGGTGCTGCTAGTGGCGCGCCCCCGCTCAAGTGTCAACTCCACGGCTCAGGGCTTCGAATTCGGCGTAGGGCTTCAAGGGTTTTTTAGGCCTTTAGGGCTTTAGGGTTTAGGGCTTCAAGGGGTTTTAGGGCTTTGGGGGGCTAAGGGATAACTGAACTGACGGCATAAGACGAGGTTTAAGAGTTTAGGTGCTTAGGGCTTCAAGAGTTTTTAGGGCTTTGGGGGGGTAGGGGCTTTAAGGGCTGCGGCTTGGGCTACAGGCGCAGGGATAGAGCGCGACTCAGGCCGGCAGAAGCTCCGGCAACCTAGGAAGCTGAACGATTTGACTAGCCAGTTCGGAACTTAACAAACATGTGTCATTGTTTCAAGCCCTAAGCAACCCTAAGCCCTAAATCCTAAACCCTGATCCCTAAACCCTCTTGAGTTCAAGGAGCTGAAGCCCCCTACAGCCATGTTCAAGAATAAGTCTGACTACTATGTGCTTAAGAACCCTAAACCCGAAACCTTTTACAAGTTTTTTTGGGGGTTCTTAAGCAATTCCTAGCTTTTTTGGGGGTTCTTAAGCACTTCTTAAGCAATTCCTAGCTTTTTTGGGGGTTCTTAAGCACTTCCTAGCTGAGGCGACGTCGCAGAGGTCGTGGCCGCCGCTGCGGCAGCCGCGCCGCAGCGACGCTCGTGGCCTGTTCCGGCCGGGATGGGGCTCGATGAACTGGAGGGGTTGTGGACGTTTAGGGTTTAGGTTTAGGGTTTAGGGTTTAGGGTTTCAGGGGGGTTGAGAGTTTAGGACTGGTGGGGCTGCGCCTTTCGGTTTAGTAGGCTACGGTCGGTGGTTCTACGGCAGCTTTGCGAGAGCTTGCTCGCGGTGCCGATGCTTTGCTTCATGAAGGCTGCCTCCGCGACCACGGCCCTCAACATCTCGGACCCAGAGTAGGCCCTTGTTCCCTCTTCTTAGGGTTCAGGTTCCCTTATCAGCCCCTTTAAACCAACAATGGCAGCCTTTGTGTTCCTAGGTTACTCTTGGGTCTACCGAACCCCAACCCGACAGGGCCTAAATCCCAGGGCAAGAAGAAATTCTTGTGGAAGCCTCACGCCCTCGACCCCACAGACTTCAGCCCCAAACCCTAAACCCCTATCCCCTTCTCAAAGCAGCAGGCCGATGACAGCGTCCTGCCTGGCCTGGCGACTGTCCTGAGCGCGCGGGGCTTGTGGGGCTCTGGGCCCGGGCCCCAGGTAGGGCGAGCACTTATGTTTTTGTGTTTTCTTCTGTAGTTGTTTAGGTTTTTTGCTTTTGAAGCTGTTTGGTTTTCCATATATATATATAATATATATACATATGCATGTATGTGTGTATATATATATATGTATCTGTTTATGTATGTACTTATATGTGTACATAAATATATATACATACAGATTAGTCTTTACTTGTTGTTCATATATGTTCATCTTAAGGGAGGGCATCGGGGTTAATTTTATGGGTTAGGGTCTGGGGTTCAGGCTTCGGCGTTTGGCGTTTTTGGAAGAAGGTGTAGGGTTTATGGAGACTTGGAGTGTGATATCGACTGTTAGAACAGGGGTTGGTGAGGAGTTGTACCAGATGGTCTTGAGAAGTCAGACGCTCGTCCCCCATTCGGGAAGAGGAGAAACGAGATAAACCCATCACGGACACTGCGCGGTGCACCCCCCCAGAAGAAGCCTAGAAGTGCCCTGAGATCTGCAACCCCCAAGCCCCACTAAAACCCTAAACCCTGAGCCCTGAACCCTAAACCCCAAACCCTAAACCCTACACCCCTAACCCTAAACCCTAAACCCTACACCCCTAACCCTAAACCCTAAGCCCTAAACCCCAAACCCTAAACCCTAAACCCTAAACCCAGGACCGGATGGGCTCCGGATCAGCTGCTGCTCCACTCCGGAGGGCCTGTGACGGCCTTCCGGCCTCAGTTTAGGGTTTCGGTTTTAGGGTTTGGGGTTTAGGTTTCAGGGTTTAGGGTTTAGGGTTCAGGGTTCAGGGTTTAGGGTTGAGGGTTGAGGGTTGAGGTTTGAGGGTTTAGGGTTTAGGGTTTAGGGTTTAGGGCGCTTTCTCAAGCTCACGGCTTTGTGTCGTAATCTCGGGATCAGCGTTTCGGCTTTGCTCTGCTATGCAGGACTCTGGAAGTTCACGTCAGTCTTTGGCTTTTCGGTTACTTCGGTGGCTGTTTCCTTGGACTTCGCAACATGGCTTGCAGAGCGCTGAACCGAAACTTCCTTATAGCCCCTAAACCCTAAACCTTAAACCTTAAACCCTAAACCCTAAACCCTAAACCAACTTCCCGAAACCCTAAACCCAAGCTCCAGCCCACACGACCTTTTAGAGCAATCAGTTGCTGGGGCCCGGAAAGCTTTTGAGAACTATTGCAACTCCAAGCTCCTCAGCCCTACACCGTTAGGGGCTAAGGGTTTAGGGTTCACCCTAATCCCTAAACCCTAAACCCTAAACCCTAAACCCTAAACCCTAAACCCTAAACCCTAAACCCTAAACCCTGAACCCTGAACCCTGAACCCTGAACCCTGAACCCTAAACCCTAAACCCTATCCCTAAACCCAAACCCTAAACCCTAAACCATAGCAATCCCACACCGCTTGGGGTTCATAGGGCCGTGCCGAGGACGTCGCCGGTGCCTCGCTGCTCGCGGGACCGCCCTCGTTGCGTTTCGTGGCCCTACAGCCGGAGGACGGGTTTTGGGTTTTGGATTTAGGGTTTCGGGTTTAGGGCTTAGACATACTCAGGGTGTTTAGGGTTTAGGGATGTTTAGGTGTTTAAGGTTTTGGGCTTGGGACCATGTAGGGCGTAGGGATGTTTCGGCTGTAGTGTTTAGCTTTGTTCAGGGGCAGGGGTTGAGGGATGTTTGGGGCTAGGGCTCAAGGAGGAAGACATTTGGGTCAAGCGGGCGGTTGCGTTTTGTGGAATTTCAGGTAGCGTTGCTCGGATTGACGAAGTGGGAGTTGAGCGAGTTTGGGGGTTTATGGACGGGGTGTGTTGGAAGATGAAGGCTTGGGCAGAGCTCATGGGTTTGGGGACGCTAAACCCTAAACCCTAAACCCTAAACTCTAAACTTAAACCTTAACCCTAAACCCTAAACCCAAAGGATCTTCGGAGAAGGGTTTGGGCAGTTTGGGCCTCAATGGAGGCATCATGGATTTGTGATTAGGGCTGAGGGTTTAGGATTTCGGGTTTAATGCGAAAATTGGGGACCCCCTTCAATGGACCCCCCCCCCAAATAGTAGGATCCCCTTTAATAAGGACCCTAGTATTGTAACCCCAGATCTCGCATGTTGTTTGAAATCCCATTATCATAGCATCCCTGGCCGGCCCTTGCCTCGACAAAGTTGTCCTTCTTGGCTTTCGAATACATGAGATGGGGGCGGGTTTCAAAATAGGGGACCGCAATATAGATCCCCAAAGAGTTGGATTCCTTGTAATAAGGACCCCAAAGAAGGTACCCCCCCCCCCCCTTCCCCTAACCCTGTGGAAACCCTGAACCCGAAACCTTAAACAAACCCTCGGATTGCATCCGGCCCCGTGACCACCGAACCCCTCAACCCACTCCCCCCCCCCATTTTCGGGGTAGGTTTGAACATAACTGTTTTTCATTTTCTTGCCCTTAATCCCTGTATATTCCCAGAAAGCCATAAACATTTAGTTTGTGCAGGACCCCCAAACCTACCCCAGATTTCCCGACACGTTTTTCAAGCATAGAGACCGCGGTGGCCCAGTGGTAATCGTTGGGCCTTTTTGGGTTCTATGTTCCGAAATACAAGTATCCTATCCCCAAAGAGGGTGTCCTTACATTGCTGGGCTACCAAGAGACCAGACCTTCGGCTTTTGAGAAGAGGACCTTTCACCTTTTACGGTATGCCTCTAGTGTGTAAACGATTTTCCTGCAACAAACCTTTAAACGTATCAGCACTCTAAGGCGGCCTCAGCCCTACACCCTAAACCTGTTGCACACAAAACATACGATGCCCGGTAGTACCCTTATTCCTTTTGTTGAATGGGTTTAGGTTTCCTTATAAATTCCTTTTCAAGCAATACAACGGGCACCCTTTTTTATCCTAGGATCCCGTCCCAAAAAAGGGGTCGGAATAACTACTATTCCCTTACGGCCCCTTTATAAGTATACCATAATACCCGACCCCCCCCCCCTCAAAAAAAGAAAAACAAACTGTTCAAAAAATTAAGGCGCGTACATTTAGTAGCCCTAAACCCTAAACCCTACACCCCAAACCCTCAACCCTAAACCCTAAACCCTCAACCCTAAACCCTAAACCCTCAACCCTAAACCCTACACCCTACACCCTCAACCCTTAAGAGCTCCTAAGAAGAAAGCAGCCGCGAAGGAGGCCCCGACACGGCCAGCGGCGACAAGGTCGGGCTTTGGGGGCTCGGAGGGCTCAGGGTTTAGGGTTTAGCTTAGGGGGTTTAGGGTTTAGGGTTTAGGGTGTGTCAGGGGAGGGCGCGCGCTCGGGTGTGAAACACCCCGGGCCGCGCGCTCGCGTTGCCCGTCAACCCACCCCGGCCACCCAAACTATACTCTATTAGGGTTTAGGGTTTATGGAATTTACTTTCTTGTGCTCTGATGCTTGCTTTGATGTTTTTAAAGTTGCGCTGTTAGGGTTTAAGCTGGGGTTGGGGGTAGCCTCGGCCCTTTTCGGGCCTTCGGCGTGTCAGGGCCCGTAGAGGCCCTTATTTATTTGAAGGTCAGGGAAACCCTTTGTGTCTGCTCCTGGATTCCCCTTCTTTAAGGGCCTCAATTAAGCATCGATTTCACTACCAAAAAATCGCATTTTTCATTGCGGGTACGGGCATCCTGGGGTCCCCCTTCTTTTAGGGGGCCTTTTGAAGCCTTTTGAAGTATTTTGGTGGCTCTTGGGGTCTCTCGGGGCCTTGTTCGGACCTTCGGCGTGTCAGGGGCCGTAGAGGCTTTATTCATTTAAAGGTCAGGGAACCTATTAATGAGTTTTTCGCCAATGAGTCTTTCAATCGCTAGGGTTTAAGCTCGGGTTCGGGGTAGCCTCGGCCCTTTTCGGGCCTTCGGCAAGTTAGGGCCCGTAGAAGCCCTTATTTGCTTGAAGGCCTTCGTAGGGTTTTGCGGTGTTAGGGTTTAAGCTGGGGTTCGGGGTAGCCTCGGTCCTTTTCGGGCCTTCGGCACGTGGGCCCGTAGAGGTCCTTGCTGATTTAGGGGGAGCCATCGATTTCAATACTAAAAAAGAACATTTTTCATTGCGGGCAGGGGTGCCTAAAAACAATGCTTTCAATATTCAAAAATCATTTTTCATTGTGGGCACGGACAAATCTTGTGGTCCCCCTTCTTTTCGTGGGCCTTTTGAAGCTTTTGAAGGCTTTTGGTGGCTCTTGGCGCCTCTTGGGGGCTTCCTAGGCCCTTAGCCGAGGCCTGGCTGGGGGGGCCCTTGGCAGGGGTGTTTGGGCAGGGGGTGGAGTTCTGACACCCTTGGCCTGGAGGGGGGCTTGGGTCGGTCCGAGGCCCTTGGCCCAGCAAGGCCCTTGGCCCCGCCAGGCCCTTGGCCTGGCAAGGCCCCGCTGGTTGGGCAATGCGGCAAGGCCGCACAGCAAGGCCCGCCGGCAGGGCCTTGGCCGGCAAGGCCCTAGCGCCCGGGCGGGCCCTTGGCCCGACCCCTCACCAGCCTCCTGGTCCAGGAATCCAGCTACCAGGGACCAGGGGGCCCCCGGGGGGGGGGGGGCCCGACAAACCCTGAACCCAAAACCCTGAACCGACCAGGGGTTTCGATTTGGGGTTATACTTTAAAGGTGGTCTGGGTGCCGGCCATCCCTTAGCCGAGTACTGACGTTGTCGTAAAAAAGGCCGATGTCCGTTGGCCTGTCCAGGACAGACGGTGAGGCTTAACCCTCACCTTTCCGTTTCTCTTTTCGCTTGGGCGCTCGGGCTGTAAGGCCCTCGGCCGAGCGTTCGGGGTCTGTCGCTCGACGGAAGCGACCCCTCACTTAGTTTAGGGTTTAGGGTTTAGGGTTGGTTCTCTAGGACCTGGAGTAGGCGCTTTTTCCACTTTTAAGGTTTAGGGCTTAGGGTTTGGGACTTGGGGTTTAGGGTTTAGGCTTCATGAGCCAGTAGGCCCATGTTCCCCTTTATTAGGGTTCAAGCCCCTTTTGAAGCTTTAAACCAAAAAGGATACCCTTTTTATCCTTTGTTTCTGTTGGGTCTAGTTTTTTCTGTCAGGAGCTTAGGGTTGGTTGAGGAGTTAGAGCCTATCTGGGGGGGCACTAGGGGTGTTACTTGGTTTGTTATTCGCTGGCTTTGTGGTTTCGGGGCATTGGGACTACTTTGTGAGCTGACGCTGCGTAGGAGTTTGCTGGTTCATTTTTGGGTAGCATTTCGCATTCGGTCTGATCTGGTTAAACAACCTGCTCGAAGGAAGAAGACCACCTTTTCCGCAGATCTCCTCAGTCAAAGGATTCATGAATGCGGTCATTCGTTGTGTACTCGCGATTGCTGAGAAGCCTAATGAGCTTACTACCGGCAAAGGCTCTTTCAAAAGGCCTCCGGGCCTGGCTAAGCTGGCTGGCTGACCAGCCGCTGATTAACCACCTGGCCCGCCCTAGAATCACAAAAAAGCAAGAGGGCCTCTTTGAACTTTGGACTGCGGCCACATTTTGGTTCTGCCCCAGAATGGAGCTGGCCGTCATTCTCAACCTCCACTCCTGCATTTTGCATGAGTCGGCCTTTTGCAACGGTGGCCTCCATGCCCCAGTGGCGAGGCGATCTAAAGGTAAGCTAACATATACCCTTTCACCAAAACCTTTTTCAACACTTTGTGGTGCTTTACTGTAACTTTAGATCCTTAGCCTTTTTGGGTTTATTGGGTTTTCTTACCAAGGCAGCTAAAAGTTTAATTTATAGCTGCCCTCCGAAGTGCAGCCAAGTGCTGGTTCATGGCAGGGGGTGGGAAGGAAGGCGTTCTGTGCATGGGCTACTGCAGGCATTCGGTCCTTACTTTAAGGAAGCTGGAGATTTTTCAATCTTGTGTACTTCCTTCCCCCTAATGAATATTAAACCTTCCCCTACACCCTAATATTAAATACGCCATGTACCGTTTTTTTTTAACTATAATAATGGGAGAGGGATTTAATATTCGGGGAGGGGATTATTACAAGTTTCCGAAGACCTCAAATTCCGAAGTCTCGCAGGGATCATTTCTAAGCGTTTTCTGAATGCAATTAGAGAACATCTTTATTGTGTTGCCGCTACTTCGCATAGAGAAAGAGCTGGGGGGCTCAACAAACAGACGGTTCAGGGCGAGGCCCCAGCGGCATTTTGCGGCTTTTCTCGGGCCCTCGTCCCAGTTGCTATCCTGTTTTCCCGTGTAAGGGCCATTCAGCGCAGCCTGTCTTGGTAGCCCAGTGGTACCCTTTACCTTTTTTTGTTGCTTTTGGGTTCCCTTGTAACGTAACCAACCAAACAAAAGGGCAGCCTTGGTATAGTATGGATACTGGGCAAGCTATAGTATAGTGGTTCCGAGGCCGGATCTTCAACAACAATCAATCATGCACCTTCCCACTACTGTTGTATCGTAATTACTCGATGTTGTAGTTGAGAATTCTTGTCATGTTTTTTCATTGTTGAGGGTTAACATACTACTAACTAGTGCCAAGGGCAACGGCTAACCGAATTCTTGGACCCTAATTAGACCTTACGCTTCAAACTCTGAACCCTAAACCCTAAGCCCCACAAGCCGCCAGGGCAGATGCTCTTTGTGGTCGGCTGAGCCTCCTTCGCCCAGACGAAAGGTGGGGGGGGGGGGGGGGGGCGCTGGCATGAATCTGCAGTTCAGGGCTTAGTAGGGTTTGGGGTTTAGGGCTTAGGGCTTAGGGCTTAGGGCTTAGGGCTTAGTAGGGTTTAGAGGCCAGCAAAGCGGGTGAAGACCCCTCAAGGATGACAATGCGCATTACCGAGACCTCAACCCTAAACCCTAAACCCCAATCCCCAATCCCCAAACCCCAAACCCCAAACCCTAAACCCCAAACCCCGAACCCCGAAGCCCCCCAAACCCCCAACCCCAAACCCCAAACCCCAAACCCCAAACCCCAAACCCCAAACCCCAAACCCCAAACCCCAAACCCTAAACCCTAAACCCTAAACCCTAAACCCTAAACCTACTTCTTCTCTTGTGCTCTCTAGCAGCACAGTACCTGAACCAGCCGCCCTGGAGCCAAAACTTCGATCTTTCCGAAGGCCTCCAGTGCACTTCGCTGCGGAGCGGTGGGTCGGGCGGTGGGAGGCGTCGAGTGCAGTTTAGGGGTTTAGGGTTTTGGTTTTAGGGTGCAGGGTTTAGGGGCTTAGAGTTTAGGGTGTAGGGTTTAGGGTTTAGGATTCGCGGGCTTCGGGGTATCAAAGAGGGTCACCGATGCGGTCATCAGTTCTGGGAGGTTCTGTGCCTGACTTTGGGCGCAGGGGCTGTTGTCAACTAGGCTTCCGCACGTGTCGCAATAGCATGGGACCTATCGGTTTGTCGGAGGGGTGCCTGCGTTGCTCAAGGTTGTGTTTTGAGATTCTGGATGCTCAGGGTTTTACAGTGGGCTCTAGCCAAGTTTCGAAGAGGCTATGAAGAAGCAACCCACAAGAACCTTGTACAAACCCCAGATATGCCCTTGAACAAAGTAACTACATGAGAGGGCGAGAAGTATATCGTGGATGGTTCAGCTTTTTGTTTTTTTGCTTTTCTTAATTGGAACATTTCAGAACAAAAGAGCTTAAGAGGAGGAGTTTTAACAAGCACGCGGCAAAGCATCAGACAAACTCTCCACTTACTCGATTGTTCAGCAGTCTTTCCGGCACTCACCTTGCTTCTGGTATGTTCTATTTCTCCGATGCCAAAATCAGCTTGCTTGAGGAAAGCTGTTATCTTTTCCAAGGAAAGCTTTAAACAGCTGCTTCTGATTCTGGTATGTTTATCTTTCCTGCTCAAATTCATCTTGCTTCTGGTAAGCAAGTCCCTCGGACAAAACATGTTGTTTCTGTTGAGCTCTCTCTTTTCGAGAAAAAATCATTTTGCTACATATATCTGTATGGGTTGAATTTCCGATATAAGCCCCGTATAAGCCCTATCTAGCCCGACAAACCTTAAATTAAAATCTCTGGAGGGCCCAAAAATGCTCAAGGCCCTAAACAAGTTGCAGACCCTGAAGACCCTAAGCCATAAACTCCCTGAAGCCCGTAAAACCTCAAAGTTGTAAAGCCCCAAAAGGCCTGAAACCCTAAACCCTAAACTTCCATATACAGCTCTCGATAAAGCGACAAAATTGCCAAGGCCTTACAATCCCTGCACCTGAAGCCCGAGTGCCTAAGTCCCGAAACAACTGACAAGCGAAACAAAGCTCTGAGAAGCCCATCAAAACCCTAAGCCTAGAAGCCAGATTATGGGCTTGATTCAACACGAAACACCGTAAAGCCATGAAGCCAAAACGACCCCATGCCTCTAAACACCCTCAAACACTCCCAATCCGGTATGTACATATCTATCTATCTATCTATATATATATATATATACTGCACATATGTATATATGTATATATACATATATATATATATATTTATATTTATTTACAGATACATACATATGCATTTATATTCTGCCCCCTATACACCCTGAAGAAAAAGTAACCTCAAGAACTCCAAATCCGAGAGGTGCTGCCTGCGAGCTGCGAGATGCCACGGAGCCTTGGACAGGCCCTGCGCAAGGCCGGGGGTCTTTCTTTCTGATGGTACTTAGGGTTTAGGGTTCAGGGTTCAGGGTTCAGGGTTTAGGGTTTAGGGTTTAGGGTTTAGGGTTTAGGGTTTAGGGTTTAGGGTTTAGGGTTTAGGGTTTAGGGTTTGAGGCTGACCGGACCTCTTTTGGGTCTCAGCGGGGCCTCCGAAGCCTTAGGGCTTTTGGGGCCTTGAAGACCTGTCTCTCTTGAAGCTTTGTGGGTTCCTTAAAGGATTGTTCAGGGTTTAGGCTTTTAGGGCGCAGGGCTTAGGGCTTAGGGTTAGGGTATTGTAGCCCATCGAAATTGCAAGCTCAGAGAAATTGACGGATTCTTGTAGCCTATCGAAGTTGAAAGTTCTGAGTGAATCACATACAACTTCTAATCATCCTGGCGTCGAGGTGCTGGCGACGAGGGGATTAGGGTTCTGGGTTCGTAAGGGTACTCTGAATGGCTTTCTGAGGGATGTTTCCAGGTTTTTTGGGGGTGCTTAGGGGTTTCAAAAAGGGGGTCTTTAAGGGTTTTCAAGGGTTTAGGGAGCAAGGGCATTTTTAAGGTCCTTCGAGGTTATTTGAAGGGTGGCGCACGGCCTCTTTTTGTAAACATTCGAGCGCTTGGGGGCTTTTGTTTAGGTTTGGAGTTTAGGGTTTAGGGCTTTCAGTACAACATTTTGAACTCTAGAAGAGAAGCCCTAGGTAAGTGCACATGGCATCAGGATGACGGGGCGCAACAGCCTAAACCCTAAACCCTAAACCCTAAACCCTAAACCCTAAACCCTAAACCCTAAACCCTAAACCCTAAATAAACCCTAAACCCTAAACCCTAAACCCTAAACCCTAAATGAGCCCGAAAGTTCAATGGACCCGAGGCCCGTTCCCCCTATGAACTCTTGACGCTGTCTTCCTAGCGCGATTAAGGTTTAGGGTTCAGGGTTCAGGGTTTAGGGTTTACAGGGTTCAGGGTTCAGGGTTTAGGGTTTAGGGTTTCGGGTTTAGGGTTTAGGGTTTAGGGTTTAGGGTTTAGGGTTTAATTAGGGTTTAGGGTTTAGGGCGATTACCTCAAGAACTCAAAACTTTTCTTGCAGGTGACCTAAGAATCGGGTTCTGTAATCAGAACCCACCGCGAAGAAGAAGGCTTGGGATTCTAAAGGCAAAGCCGGAGCCCCGAAGCAAAAGCAGAAGCCCGAAGCAAAGGAGGTACAACAAGGCAGAACCTCTCCAGGCCCCTGATCCTCCCGGAAACGTGTTTTGGGTTGTGGGTTTCTTTTGCGGTCGGAGTTAGGGGTAAGGGGTAAAGAGATGTTCATATGGTTCTCAAAAAACCCAAACCCTAGAAACCCTCGAAACCCTAGAAACCCTAGAAACCCTATAAACCCCAGAAACCCTATAAACCCTAAACCGGCCCTAAACCCTGAGCCCTCCAAACAACAGGGGGATCCCTAACGTGACGAAGAGCGCAGTGGGGAGCCCGCATGAGGTCGCCAGCGACGCCTTGCAACTGGAGCCTGAGAGTTTGCTGCATCCGGAGCAGGCGCCGGAGGGCGTTTTAGGGTTTAGGTTTTCTTTTTTGGGGTTTAGGGTTAGGGTTTAGAGTTTTGGGTTTTGTTGCCCGGTAAATCAAATAGTGGCCTGAGTTGAGTTTATGGGTTCAGTGTATGGCTGAGCAGAGCTTTCGCAAGGTTGTGCAGCGTTGAGGGCGAGCTCTTTCCTTTCTGGGTCTTGTTGTAAAAGTGCAATATGCAAGGGTTTAGGGTTTAGGGTTTAGGGTTTAGGGTTTAGGGTTTAGGGTTTTAGGGTTTTAGGGTTTTAGGGTTTTAGGTTTTAGGGTTAAGGGTTACCTTCTCCATCTATGAAGTGAGGTCAC
>CAJNDS010002527.1:299616-379239 GCA_905221605.1 Symbiodinium natans
TAGGGTTTGTAGTGTTTGCAGGGTTCATAGGGCCTTGGGGATGCCTGGGGTTTGATTGTTTGGGGTCCCTGAACCGGAAGGCTTAGGGTTTAGGGTTTAGGGTTTAGGGTTTAGGGTTTAGGGTTTAGGGTTTAGGGTTTAGGGTTTATGGTTTTGATTTTAGGGTTTAGGGTTTAGGGTTTACATGAAATGATGCCCACCCCCGGAGACCTAAACTCCTAAACTCCTTCAATCCTTGAATCGGTCTAGCCGCGGAGAAATGAATGCAGCTTAAGCATGGTGGAGCACCCGACTTTCAGGGTTTCGGGTTTAGGGTTTAGCCTTTAGGCTTTAGGGTTTACCTGAGGGCCCGGGGGCGCCGAACCTTCTACCCAAAGACCCGAAGGCAGCCTACACCCTAAGCCCTAAAGCAGGGTTCGCAAGTAGGCTCGGATCGCAGGCATCGACGACGAGAGGCACATGGAGGTGGTGGAGCAGGTTCAGGAGACGTTGGACCCTGAAACCCTGAAACCCTAAACCCTAAACCCTAAACCCTAACCCCTAAACCCTAAACCCTAAACCCTAAACCCTAAACCCTAAACCCTAAACCCTAAGAAAGCCCTGGGTTTGGGGACTATGGTAAAGGGTCATGCAGCTCTTGGGCGTCCGCCGTGAAGGATAATGTGCAGTCGCTCCTTCTCGCCATGCAAGCTTAAGCCCTGAAGCCCTTACTGGACGGGTTTAGGGATTACCGCTTCGGGGGGTCCAGATTCTAGGGTTTAGGCATTTGGGTTTAGGGTTGAGACCGGCCAGCCCCAGAAGTAGGACCCTGAGCTCGATAAACCCTAAACCCTACCACCTTACTCAGGTGTCAGTTTGCAGCCCCTGAACCCTAAACCCTTAACCCTACACCCTAAACCCTTTTCATCAAAGCCACCTCTGAGAGCAGGCTTTCGGTTTTTTAGGGTTCAGGATCCACGTTCTGAGGAACCCCTAACAGTTGGCAGGAGGCAATTCGCCAGGGCCTGCTTTACCAGCTCAACTTCGGACGAACCTGGGAAGGCGGGGCAGGGTTTAGGGTTTAGGGTTTCGGGTCTAGGGTTTAGGGCTTAAGGGTTTAGGGTACAATTAGGGTTTGGGGTTGGCACTGGGCTGCGCAGAGTTCCCAAGCCTTTGGGGACCATACTCCCCAAGATGTAGACAAGCACTAGAGGGGTCGGAAGAAATACAAATGCTGTTCCCTTATGGCCCCTTTTGAATAATACTATAACAACCCCCGCAGGCCCCTAGAACAATACCCGCTGTGCCCTTGGCTTTGTTTTGATTGAGGCCATCTCATGGTTGACGTAGTGAACTTGGTCTAGGACCCAGAGTAGGACCTTATTCGCTTTTTCTTAGGGCTTGGGTTCCCTTACAAACCCCCTTAAACCAAACAGGGCACCGTTTTTATTCCCAGGTTACTCCTAGGTTTAGCTTACTTAGTGCAGTCTCACAGCAAACTGACCGAGGCGCAAGATCCAACCTTGCGGACTTTTGGGGTTTCGCCAGGAGGGTTTCTATTGGGATGTTCACCCGGCCCTAAACCCTAAACCCTATACCCTATACCCTATACCCTAAACCCTGAACCCTAAACCCTAAACCCTAAACCCTAAACCCTAAACCCTAAACCCTTACAATACTAGGGATTTTTGTGCCCCCCTTTTTTGGAATCCCTATCAAGGATTGTTAGTATCACGGGGAGCATCCCTTGGTTTCTGTATTGGAAGCCGAAACTTGAGGCCTTTCTGCCAGATCCGAGACCCCTACTTAGGGTTTAGGGTTTAGGTTTAGGGTTTAGGGTTTAGGGTTTAGGGTTTAGGGTTTAGGGTTGACTTGGAATCCCCTTAAAGGGACCCTTCAAAAAGGGTCCCCTATGTTCGGAAAACCCCCATATTCATCTTTCACCCGTAAAAGGCCACGTTAGGTGAATCTGGGGCATTCTGTTATGGTCTTCTGGTTAGTCTGGAGCTCATAGAAGGATTTATTCGGGGATGGTAAAGGCATGTCCTTAGGCTCCTGTGTCAGGCTTTGGGAAAACTGAACCTGACGCCTGTGTCCCAGGGCCCCTGCGTGAAAGTCCTTGGGAGCTGATGCAGCCACTCACCAGGATTAGGTTTAGGGGTTAGGGGTTAGGGGTTTAGGGTTTAGGGTTTAGGGTTTAGGGTTTAGGGTTTAGGGTTTAGGGTTCTAGCGCTTTGGGGCGTAAACTTTTTGCTGGGGGCTTAGGGCTTCAGGGTTTCCAGGTTTAGGGTTGAGGTTTCAGCAGGTTTAGGGTTGGTTTGACTGAGGGGGTTGTTTTTTGTTTTTTTGATCTTTTGCAGCTCATGGGGGGTCAGATGATTTCGAGGGCTTCTAGGGGGTTGAGACGGTTTGGAATTGCGATGCCCCAGAGACATGGTCTGATTTTAGGATGATAGTACCCCGATTATATCCCTATTGAGGACTGGTAGTATAAGGGGGACATCCCAATCCATAAGGCCCCTAAACCCTAAACCCTAAACCCTACGATTACCTGGCCCAAGGAAGCTTTTCCGCCAGAATGCCGCGCCCTACTCTGGCTTCTTGCAGCTGGAGGCCCGGTCCTTCGAAGGATATTCCCCATATAAGGATGCTTTGGGAGCTTTGGGAGCTTTGGGGTTTTAGGGTTTAGGGGTTTAGGGGTTTAGGGGTTTAGGGGTTTAGGGGTTTAGGGGTTTAGGGGTTTAGGGGTTTAGGGTCTAGGGCCTTGAGAGTTCCAGACTACCAGCAAGACAGACGTGCAGATGTTTGGGTGGGTGCTTTGGGTGTTCAAAGACCAGGTTGCCCCAAAACGCTGATCCATAACCATTGAGACCCAAGTCTATCCGAAACCTTACACTTATACACCCTGAAGACCCTAAACCTTAAGCCTCAACAAAATCGAGAATCTCGTAAACCCTAAACCCTAAACCCTAAACCCTAAACCCTAAACCCTAAACCCTAAACCCTAAACCCTAAACCCTAAACCCTAAACCTCAGCTAGACCCTAAGTCCTAACAAGGCTCAAACTTCACCTCGTGAGGTGAAGGGCCGCCTCGAGGCGCTTTGCAGTTGCTCCCCAGAGCAGCTGCTGTCACTAAGGCGCGGTTTAGGGCGTTTAGAGTTTAGGGTTTATTTAGGGTTTAGGGTGAGGGTTTACGAGATTCTCGGCTTTCGTTTTAGGGTTGAGGGTTTGAGGGTTTTCGTTTTTTGGGGGGTTTAGGGGTTTAGGCGGGTTTAGGGTTTAGGGTTTTAGGGGTTTAGGTATTTGTGGCTATTAGGGCTTTTGGGGTTTGGGGTTGATGTTTTTTGAGTTCAGGTTTTCAGGGTTTAGGGTTTGTGTTTTCAGATTTAAATTAAAGTTCCTGGTTTTAAAGGTGCAGGGTTTAAAGAGTAGTGGCTATTTCTGTTCAGGATTTCAAGTTGAGGGTTTTTGGGGTCGGGGCTTTGGTGTTTCAGGGTTGTCTAGAGCGTGCCTTTCTTAGGGTTTTGAAGTACTTGCTTTTGGGGGTTTTGGGAGACTTTGGAGCTGTTGGCTCTTAGGTTGCTTAGGGGCTTGGGGTTAGTGGCCTTGTGGCTGTTTGCTGCCTGAGGTTTTCAGGGATTTTTGAGGGAATTTGGACCTCAAAGGGTCAAGGTTGGGATGTTCCCCCTGGTACTAACCGTCCTTATTCGGGATTATATTAAAATCCCAGTTAAGGACTGTCAGTAGAAGGGGGAACATCCCGAGGTCTGGGGTTTAGTGCCTAAACCCTAAACCCTAAACCCTAAACCCTAAACCCTAAACCCTAAACCCTAAACCCTAAACCCTAAACCCTAAACCCTAAACCCTAAACCCTAAACCCTAAACCCTAAACCCTAAACCCTAAACCCTAAACCCTAAACCCTAACCCTAAACCCTAAACCCTAAACCCTAAACCCATCCCAAAAGCGCCTCAAGTACGGCCAGAGGAGCCGACAGCTCTCCACCTGTCCGATCAAAGGCCCGGCGCCTGGCAAGCGCGGGCTTTGATTTTTGTTTGGGGGATTAGGCGTAGGTTTTAGGGTTCAGGGTTTAGGGTTTAGGAATTTGTTGGGTTGTCTAGGTTTTAGGCATTTTTGTTTAGGAATGTAGGGGTGTTAAGGCTTTGGGCTTTGATTGTTTGGGCTTTGATTGTTGGGGGAGGGTTTAGGGTCTCAAGGTTCACGGTTCTGTGGCTTGCATGCTTGAGGCATATGGGGTGGATCTAAACCTCGGGGCGCCCTGTCTGGCGCCCTAAACCCTAACACCTACAAGGACTGGACTGCTACAGAATCACAGAAACCACCAAGAGGGCCAGTTTTAAACCCTAAACCCTAAGCCCTAAACCCTAAACCCTAAACCCCATAAATGCTCCAGCAACCGAATGCCTCTAAAGCCTTGAAAGCTGCACGGTTCTACCCCGGACTTGGGCCTCCTTAAGCAAAAGTGGTATAGGGTTTGGTAAACCCTCAACCCTCAACCCTCAACCCTCAACCCTCAACCCTCAACCCTCAACCCTCAACCCTCAACCCTAAACCCTAAACCCTAAACCCTAAACCCTAAACCCCCCAAAAACCTAGGTACTATCGGGCGGGACTCCGACGCGGCCAGGGACGATGAGCTGCGGCCGC
The DNA here is from genome assembly GCA_905221605.1 of Symbiodinium natans. Lineage (NCBI taxonomy): Eukaryota > Dinophyceae > Suessiales > Symbiodiniaceae > Symbiodinium > Symbiodinium natans. The sequence continues at coordinate 304,264 of CAJNDS010002527.1, forward strand.
TCGGGCGGAATTCGGCCAAGTTCAGGGTTTAGGGTTTAGGGTGTAGGGTTTTTAGGGTTTAGGGTTTAGGGCTTTTAGGGTTTAGGGCTTTTAGGGCTTTTAGGGCTTTTAGGGCTTTTAGGGTTTAGGGTTTAGGGCTTTTAGGGTTTAGGGCTTTTAGGGTTTAGGGCTTTTAGGGTTTAGGGCTTTTAGGGTTTAGGGCTTTTAGGGTTTAGGGCTTTTAGGGTTTAGGGTTTAGGGTTTAGGGTTTAGGGTTTAGGGTTTAGGGTTTAGGGCTCAGTGTCAGTCAGCCACTGAAGAGCCTACACCTCAAACCCGAAGCATGGTCCAGGGTTCCGAATTTATGGTTTGGGAGCTCAGGGGCAGGGATTAGGAGTTTCACTATAGGGTGTATGAGGTTTGGGAGTTTAGGAGTCTAGGGTATATAAGCTTCAGGTATGGTTCCCTAATACACCAGGGTCCCGTAAACCCCAAGTTTGGCCAAGCCTCAAACCACGCACTCAGGCCCAGTCAGCCCCCCAAGCGCCCTTGGGCGCGCACGCGTGTGTGGAACTCCTGTTGGGTTGAAGGTTTAGGGTTCAGGGTTCAGGGCTCAGGGTTCAGGGTTTAGGGTTTGGGGTTTGGGGTTTGGTGTTTTGGGTTTAGGGTTTAGGAGATTTTAGGGTTTAGGGTTTACGGTTAAGAAGGTTTTTGGGTTTAGGGTTTGGTTTCTGAAGGTTGGCATTTCGGTTCCCTCGGTTTTGTTGCTTCGGTCTTAGATGTTCGGTTCCCTTGGGTGTTGATGGGTTTTGGGATGTGGAAATTTCGGAACTTAGGGGTACCTCATTGGGGTCCTGATTCTAAGGGAATTCTACTATTTGGGGTCTATAATAGGGGTCCCCTATTTTCGTAAACCCCCATGTGGAGCTTGCATGCCAGGAAAGAGATGGTGGCTTCGCAAAAGGAGGCCGACAGGGGCCTAATATTTTGGAGGAGGATTTGGAGCGCTCGCTCAGCAAGAAACTGCAATTTTGGGGGCTTAGGGTTTTAAGGTTTAGGGTTTTCGGGTTTTAGGGTTTAGGGGTTTAGGGGTTGAGGGGTTTAGGGTTCAGGGCAGCCTTCTGACCAAGCAGAGCATGCCATCCTGTTTGTTCAGAGTTTGGGCTTTAGGGTTTAGGGTTTAGGGTTAGGGTTTAGGGTTTAGGGTTTAGGGTTTAGGGTTTAGGGTTTAGGGTTTAGGGTTTAGGGTTTAGGGTTTAGGATTTAGGGTTTAGGGTTTAGGGTTTAGGGTTTAGGGTTTAGGGTTTAGGGTTTAGGGTTTGGCGTTGGAGCCACGACCCTATGAAGCAAAACGCCTAAGCCTTAAGACCCTTAGTAGCCTCTTTATTTGTTACCCTTATATCTTAATATAGCCCCCAGGTACCCCAATAAGAACCCCTAATATGTACTCCTAGAAAACAGGAAGTTTCCTGCTTAAGGAGACCACCAACCCATGTAAACTAATACCCCAAGACCAAAACCCTCAAGGCCTTAAGCTCCAAAGCCTCTAACTGCAAAGAAATCGTATTTGGGTAATTCCCAAGCTCCAAAGCCTCTGACTCTAGCTGCAAAGAAATCGTATTTGGGTATTTCCCGAACTAGGGCTACCCCTTTTATACCCCAAATAGCATAGAATCCCCTTAAAAGTGCGGCTTTCGGGGGGTTGGGGATGTTTACGGAGTTTCATTTCCTTCAGAGGACTCTGTCTTGTGGTACCCTGGGGTTTGGGGACTCCTGCTTCAAGATCCCTAAGGTAGTATAAGGGCCAGTGTTTTAAGGGAAGCCTTTAGGCGCACAACCCTAAACCCTAAACCCTGGGGGATTCCTGAGGATTCCTTTAAGCCCTCTAGGCCCTATAAACGCCAACCCCAAGATTTGAGAGGTCGCCGAACACCTGATGCTTGTAGACCTGGAGAGGCATGATCTTGGCCGCTTGGCAGGGATGTAGCCCTAAACCCTAAACCCCAAGCCCTAAACCCTAAACCCCAAACTCTAAACCCTTCAACCCCAAGCCCGAAACCCTAAACCCCAAACCCTAAACCCCAAACCCTAAACCCTAAACCCTAAACCCCAAGCCGGAAACCACCAAACCCCAAACCACAGTGGCTTCAGGGTTTTGAGGATCAGGCCCCCGAGTCAGAGCTCTCAGGTTTCGGATTCTTTGCCTTCCCCGGCTTCCGTGGTACAGGGGTGCACAAAGGGGCCATGGTTAGGGTTTAGGGTGTAGGGTGTAGGGTTTAGGGTTTAGGGTTTAGGGTTTAGCGTGCCAGGGTTTAGGGATTTAGGGTTGGGGTTTAACGTTTAGGGATTGGGGTTTGGGGCTTAGGGCTTCTCTATATTTTATGGTTGCCGGGGCGGGGGGGGGGGGGGGTTACTATTGTAAGGCGGCCCCAGAATATTTAGGGCAACAGAAGGGAGCAGAAATTTTGAGAAATGACCACATACGATCACACACAAACTTTACCGCCCAGACCCTGACCTGCCTCCACCCCTAATAACCAAAAACCTTCTGAAGAATAATTGTAGGGCTTGGAGTTTTGGGGTTTAGAGGGGTCGGACAAAATCACGACAGTGTTCCCTTCTGGTCACTATATAAGCATAATATATGAAGCTCCCTCCCCCCTCCCCCCCCCCCCAAAAAAAAAAAATAAAAGAAAACTAGGGTATGCAAGCCCCACATGACACCCCAAACCTGTCGCACTACAACCGCTCTTTCTGCTACTACCACTTGTTCACTCGAATCGCATGCTTAGCGTTATTCTTACTGTTGGCAAGGCAGAAGCCCTAAACGGGCAAGGCACAAATCTTCGTAGGCAAGGCACAAACCTTCGTGGGCAAGGCACAACAAAACCTTCGTGGGCAAGGTCCGTTTTGGGACTCTGGGCCTTACACGCAGGTTTTTGTGCCTTTTAAGGCGTGTGGTGAAGGGCCTAGGGCATGGATTCGAAGGTGTACGGATTGAGTGAACTTTACGTTTTCCTGTCGCTTGAACAGCTGCTTGACTAGTGAAAGCTAGAACATGAGATGCTGAGCCCTAAACCCTAAACCCTAAACCCTAAACCCTAAACCCTAAACCCTAAACCCTAAACCCTAAACCCTAAGCCCTAAGCCCTAAGCCCTAAGCCCTATAAGCCCTAAACACTAAACCCTAAGCTAAGGCTATGCTTGCTCTCCGTGCTCTGTGGCTTGGGAGAGGTGGCGCGTGGAAACTTTTCCGAGCCTCGGTGGGGTACGTGCTGGCATTGGCCTTGGTAGGATGTTTTTAGGGTTTTTGGGGGTTTAGGGTTTAGGGTTTAGGGTTTAGGGTTTAGGGGTTTCGGGGTTGAAGGTATTGGGGGATTGGGGGATGGGGGGTTTAAAGGATTAGGGGTTTCGGGTTAAGGTGTTTAGGTGATTCAGTGATCAGGGTTTGGGGTCTAGGAGCTCGGCCAAAGCAGTGTGGTCAGGTCGTATAGTCATGGTGCTGGTGCGGTCAACAAACGGAATGGGGTCCGCGTCGACGCTACCGCTACTCCATGACTCACTCGCGCGAAAGTCACAGCTGTAGACAGTCTGAGTCCTTAACTGTCGGCGTATTGAACGGCGTACTCTACTGTCCACCTGTTTTCGCGGTTTTTGACCGCTCTCTGTCACTCTCTCTCCCTCTCTCTCTCAATGTACCTCTTCTCGATTCTCTCTCTCTCTCTCTCTCTCTTGCTCTCTTCTGGTCTCTCTCTGCTTTTGTGTTATCATGATTGCCCTCTTGGCCCTTTGAGTCCTCCATTCGGTGAACCTTACGCCTTAAGCCCTAACGCCTTCAAACTTCCCGAAGCCCCGGTGACCCGGTGTGTGGAATTTGGCCCAAGTGCCAGCTTGCATTCCGCTTCAACGGCTGCCGACCCGCGCAGGAACGCCGGTCTGCAATGAGTGGATTTCGGGGATTTTGGGCGTAGCCTGAACCACAAAGCCTCCACCCTGCTAGGGTTGGGGGTTTTGCGGGGCTTCTGAGGATTTCGCTGGGCCACCTTAAATTCTTCAACCAGCGCGTTGAACTCGAAACCCGAGCTCCAATCCCAACCTCCAAGCCCCGGCCCTGTTGCCGTGGTAGTGTAATGGTAGCCTTTTCCCCTTTTTTGGTTCAAGGTTCCCTTATAAAGTAACCAACCCCCAAAAAGGGTGCCCTGATTTTAATATGGATGCTGGGCTACCAAGTTGCTAAGAAGCCCTACTAAACTCGAGCAGTTGCATCCTGCGTCACACAGTCAGGCTCTACGCCGCTCTGACCAACCCTAAACCCTAAACCCTAAACCCTAAACCCTAAACCCTAAACCCTAAACCCTAAACCCTAAACCCTAAACCCTAAACCCTAAACCCCGCAACTTGAGGCCAGCACGGTATGGCCGGGCAGCCGAACAGAGTGAGAACTTGCAAAGTCCTGTCTATTGTCGCGATTGCGCTTTCAGCCGCCCTGGCAGTCTTTGCTCTCATCCTGCTTCGCACTGAGATTGCTCCGCCTGCTTTGGGTTTCACAATCATCGGTCTGGTTGTCGTCTTATTTGTAGTTGGCACGACTGCGCTGGGCGTTCTCACCTTCTTCGAGGCGACATCTCATTCTTCGTCGGATGTCAGACGCATCAGCAAGGGCGAAACGGGTTGCAGCAACCAGGAGGAGGGTCGCGTTTGGGCAGCTATGAGCCACGGAGAGTTGCAACTGCGAGCTCCTGAGTTTCAGAAGGTTGCCCTCAAGCGCGCAGGGTCAAGACATATCGACTTCAAGACCTCATCAAGCATCGTGCCGGTTCCAGAGCCTGGAACCCCTTCCAGTGACAAGGCCGCCAAAGAGCTTCGAGGTCTTATTGGTAGCCCCGTGGTACCCTGTACTTTTTTTGTTTTAGGATTCTGGGTTCCCTTGTAAACTAACCAACCCAAAACGGGATGCCCTCACAATATGGTTACTGGGCTACAAAGAGGTTAGAGGGCTCAGGGCTTCTGGAAGCCTTAAGACCTTAAGGGGTTTAGGGTTTAGGGTTTAGGGTTAGGGTTTAGGGTTTAGGGCTAGAGCCACGTGAACCAAAGCTGGCGGCCCCTGGAGGCCTGTGCACTCTGCCGGAAAACGTTTGGGTGCAACACCCAGGTGGGGGTTTTACCAAAATCAGGTACCCCTGCCCTAAACCCTAAACTCTAAACCCTAAACATAAGGTGCCCCCCCCCCTAATTTCGGAAACACCCAGGTGGCGATGCTCCCGTGCGGTCACATCTTTCATGAGCCTCGGCACGAGAAGCCGTGCTTTGTGTCGGCTTTCTTGAACATCGTCTCAAAGATCCTCTTTTAGTAGAGTAGGTAAGGGTTTAGGGTTTAGGGGTTTAGGGTTTAGGGTTTAGGGTAACCTTGAACCTTTTTGGAGTAAAAGTTAGCCTTTAGTTCCCCTAGGTTGCTGGACAACTAAGTCCCATACCACCTAAACAGCCTAAACCCTAAGCTCTCCGGCCATCGAACCCCCGGCAAGGTCAAGTGCGTCGTGTCGTGGTCGATGACTGCAAGGGGGTCACGCTGCCCGCTGTGCGCAAAATCTTTCCGCGCAAGCAAACAGCCACAAGAGGGAAGCCCTCGATGCGCAACAGCCCTTTCCTCTCACGAGGGTTAGGTCGTGAATGTTCTGAAGTTGAAGGCCATACTAGTACAATATAACCATGTAGTATAGCAAATATTCAAAAGCAGAATAACAGAATAATAGAACCATTCGGAGGTCACCGGTGTTAAGCCGGGGTCTCAGGGTCCTGCACGAAGTGCTGTCAGCTGCACGCAGCGCCTTGGTATAGGGGAAGGGCCGCCATAGAGTGATAGCCGAATCAGGTTTTTTGTAGCTTTGAAGAGGCTGTGAAGGCAATGTTTGGAGAAGCCTGGGCAGCAACCCTCGCGGGGTGTTGCCTTTCAAAAAAAATCAGGTACCGTGCCTGTCGCAACTGCACAAACAGCCTCATGCGGCCTTATGCATGGTTGCTGCATGTCCGCTGTACCCGGCTTGAAGCCCGGCAAAGTGTCTGTGACACCCGGGCAGCAGCTCTTGACTAGGTTAATGGACGGGAAGAAGTCAGGGTCCTTTATCCCCCTAAACCCTAAACACTAAACCCTAAACCCTAAACCCTAAACCATGAGGCCCTGGCGCTTGCACTTCCCATTGCCAGCACCCGCAGCCAAGCCGGCACCTTAGTCAGGCTGCGGGGCCGGCCCCTTTTTCTTTGAAGGAGCCTGAGCAGGAACAGCTGCCTGAGCACAAAATGTGCTGCTCCGCCGGCAAACTGCATCCCCTTTGGAATCATTTTTTATTTTTGCTTTTATAAAACCCAAGAGGATAGTAACAATGTTATGCTGATTTAGGTTCTAAGGGGGGTATAGCAAACAACAGTTAGGCATTAAAGATGCCAGGTCGACGTGCATCGCGCGCTTGGAGAAAAGTCTGGCCGAGGCTGAGGGTTTGTCTAGGACTGCGGCCGGCAGCCCCGGTATGTATGAATCAGTGATTTCACAAAAGTATAAAAGATACAACATAGTTATGTTGTGTTCACACATGAGATGGCAATGATGTGAGGTTTGGGTTCAAATCGTCCGATAGGTTTAACGGCTGAACACGATGAAAGAGATGTTTCTCCCGAACAGTATCAGTTGACGAATGCTCAAGATCCAATCATACTACGTCTCCTGCGTGCCTGACTGAAGACATCGGATATTTCAATGCTTCACACACCATTCCATGGGCATTCTTCGGCAAAACTATGCAGATGGGTCGCGTTTTTTAGCACCGGTGATTCGAGTCATGAGGGTTGAGGGTTTAGGGTTTAGGGCGTAGGGAAACCGTTTTGCAGCTGCAGCTGTAGGACTGCACAGCGATGCTGTCCTTTTGCTAGGGAGTCTCTTGGAGACAAAAAGGAAGTACTGGTATGGGTAAGGCCGAGGGGGTTCCTGGCTTCTGGGCTTAGGGTTTAGGGTTTAGGGTTTAGGGTTGAGGGTTTAGGGTTTAGGGTTTAGGGTTTAGGGTTTAGGTCCCTAATGATGTGAAAGATCCAGCGTGTGCCCACCTTGGCAGCCGAGGAATGTCCAGCACATGGTTAGCAAGGCCCGCCGGCGGAACCCCAACTTCGAGGAACCTTGACATCATGATCATGATGATGATGATGATGAACATGATGATGATCATAATGATGATGATGATGATTATTATTATTATTATTATTATGATGATGATGATGATGATGATGTTGCCTGCAGTGCCGACAGGGTGGCGATGCTCGTTGCGCGGATTTGTGCGGCAGGTTGGAAACCGTTGCAAGTACCGGTGTTCCAACCTTTCAGAAAGGCAGTATAGGTTACCCAAAGCCCTGATGAGCCCTGGTCCCCTAAACCCTAAACCCTAAACCCTAAACCCTAAACCCTAAACCCTAAACCCTAAACCCTAAACCCTAAACCCCACAATCTGCTCGGGCAGGTTTCCGGGAAGCTCCTTCCAGACTGCGATGTTTGGTCCGCGTTGGAGGCGCTATTCCCTGGAGGCAAGGCTGTAGTGACTAGATTTTTGGGGGTTAGGGTTCAGGGTTTAGGGTTTAGGGTTTAGGGCTTCGTCTTTGGTTTAGAGTTTAGGGTTCAGGCTTTGGTGGTTATCGAATCGTGACTCAAGGAGGTTCATGATGGCGGAGACCTGAGTTCTGCATTTTGGAACCCACAGTAAACCCTGGACATCCCACCAGGCGCAGCCAAATGGGGTTTAGGTAGCTGGGTATTTTGTAGCCCTAACACGTCGTCGCATTGAAGTTGTAGATGTATGCCATCCACATGTCCGTTGGGTAAGGTGGCCCAAAACGAGAACTTCTCCAGATAAAACATTCGGAATTGGGTGCGAAGACGCATAATCCGGAAATGGAAACGATGGAATACGAAGCGAATGAATCAAATGAAGGAGGAGACGGGAACATCCGGAAATGTACGAATATGTACGAACCTGCCAAACGAGTCGAGAAGAACATGGACAATTCCGGACCTGTCCGAATATGAAAGATTAAGGCATCCAGAGATGATGGAATATGAAGCAACTCGAGAAGAAGACGGAAGCATCCGGAAATGTCCGGATATGACGTGGTCGCCTGGCTCTTAGACAAGTGCACCTACCATCGTGATCGCCGGGCTTTCTGAAGTGCACGTGCCATCGTCTTGTTTTTGGCCTACCGTCGTGGCCGCCTGGTTCTTAGAAGTGTAGCTAGAGTTCCAAAACCCTAAACGGTTTAGGGTTTAGGGTTTAAAACCCTAAACCCTAAGCCCTAAACCCTAAACCCTATGGCTGTTGGAAGTTTGCCTCGTGGCCACGCTTGGACAGTTGCCTACCTTCGTGGTCGCCTGGTAAAGCTGTGTTTTTGGTTCGTTGAGCAGGCTAATGAAACAGCGAAGCCACCATTTCGCAGGGCCAGGAATGTGGGTTTCTTACGGTGAGGCAGGGTTTTTGAGTCACCGATATATACCTTGCATTGTCCTATACACTTAACTTGCTCCAATGTAGCCCCTAAGGTTCCTTACAGGGGAAACCCTGAACCCTGAACCCTAAACCCTCCTTTAGTTACAAGGTTCTTAAGGGAAGGGGGTTCATGGGGGGTAGGTAGCTAGGGAACCTTAGGGAAGCTTAGGGAGCCTTAGGGAGTAGTGGGAGTGTTCGGGGACTTTGGGTTATTTAGTCCCTTGACAGGATCCATCACTGGCTGTCCAAAGACCCCGTGCATCGCTGCAATCGATGTGCTGGATACTGGGCTTGGTGTTCAGGGGTCAGGGTTTAGGGTTCAGGGTTTAGGGTCAACCCTTTATCCTCATAACCCTTAAACCCCAACAAGCCTTAAATCCGAAACCCTCACGGCCTAGAAACTTCTGGGGTTTGGGGCTTAGGCGCTAGGGTAGACACTACCTTGGGGTTCAAGTATTCCCTGCTTAAAAGCTTGGATTCTTGCTGCCTGTCGGAAGAGAGCCTCAGTCCTAGACCCCCTGAACCCATGAACCCTAAAACTCATCAACCCTCTTCCCTTGTAAACCCTGTGTGTGACTAAGCCCTATAAACCCTAAGACCCAACCCCTGCACCCAAAAAAACCTAAGACCTTTTGGCCCTAAAGCCCTTTAACTCCCCTAAAAGGCCCCTCTTCTACATGCTGCACACCTTCTAAGCCCGCAACCCCGACCCTTCGCCGAGATCCACACGAAGCCCTAAAGGCCCTCACCCTATGGGTTCAGGGTTCAGGGTTGAGGCTTGTTTAAGGTTTAAGGTTTAGGGCTTTAGGGGAGGGACTTGGCGTTCGGGTTTTGGGTTTAGGGGTTGGCTTGACTGATGGGTGGCGGATTCCAAGCGCTTTAGATTTTGGGTTTAGGGCTTACTTGGAGGTTCATGGGTCCTTACAAGTAGGGCTATAAGTACCCCAAGTGGGGTTGTAAGTATAGTTACCATGCTCATAACCCTATTTCGAACTGCCCATGAACCTCCAAGTAGGGTAACCCTAAACCCTAAACCCTAAACCCTAAACCCTAAACCCTAAACCTCTATAGAATCCCCTTCAGGAAGGCAGCCCTCGTCGAAGCTGGACAGGCGCGGTGAGCAAACAGGGTTTCAAATTGCCCTAAACCCGAAACCCTAAACCCTAAACCCTAAACCCTAAACCCTAAACCGCATTCCCAGCCACACGGAGCCTCATACTCCGAGCACGACAGAATGAACTGCCATTCAGAAAACTGATCGTTTGACCAATACATGGAGTTTGTTTTCGTTGGGGCTTGTGCCTTTTATCCTCGAAGCTCTGTCCCAAAGTGGTACCTTGGGACGTTCCCCCGTGTACGAACAGTCCTTAGTAGGGATTATAGTACCCCTACTATAATCCCTATTTCAAGGACTGTTCGTACAAGAACAAACATCCCAAAGTGGTACCCTGTAAAATGGAAGCCCCACAAGGGGCCCTAAGAATGCCATGTGAACCCAAAGCCCCAAAATCCTAAGCCCCTAAACCCTCAGCCCTAAGCCCTAAACCCTAAACCCTAAACCCTAAACCCTAAACCCTAAACCCTAAGCCCTGCCTTTGTAAAAGCAAAACCCGAAAAGGGAGTTTGTAGACTCTAAACCCTTAAGCACTCTTTAACCCTTTTACCCCGTAGACCCCTCAACCTCTAAAACCCTAAATTACTAAACCCTTATAAACCTTAAACCCCTTAAAGCTCTTCAAAACTCCTTAAAACCCCTTAAAACCCCTTAAAGCCCCCTTAAAACCCCTTAAACCCCTAAGCCCATGTCTTGTCCAGGCAGCCTGGGGTTTGCCGATCTCTGGACGGGCGACGGGCGCGGCGCTCTGTGAGAGTTGCACTGAATTAGGGTTTAGGGTTTAGGGTTCAGGGTTCAGGGTTTTGGGTTTTGGGTTTTAGGTTTTGGGTTCAGGGTTCAGGCTTCAGGGTTCAGGGTTAGTGTTTAGTGTTTACGGTTTAGGGCTTAGGGTTTTGGGGTCTTTGGGGGTTGCTTCGTAGGGTTTCAGGCTGAGGGTCCAGGGTGACATGTGCAAGAGACGAGAGTCCGCAGTGCGGCCATGCAGCCTAATCCCTCCTCAACCCCAGGTTTAGGCTTCAGGGTTTAGGCTTCAGGGTTTCCTTTCAAATTAGGATGTAGGGTCCGTGTCTGCCGCAAAGCTTCACAAGCCTAAGCCCTAACATCTTCAGATTTCCCTAGTACCCTAAACACCCTGGAATCCCTGCAAACCCTAAACAACCCAAACACCCTATGAACACCCTGTAAACCCTATACGCCTTATTAACCCGATGATAAACCCTCTTAGCCTTATGAACCCTGATAACGCCCTTCCTGCAGTGCTCCGCGTAGCAGCCCTGCACCCCAGATCCTTTTTCCCACAACTCTCGCTAGAGAGTTTAGGGTTTTGGGTTTAGCGCACCTGGTGACCTAGTGCCATGTGGACATGTTTGGGACAGGTTAGAATGGACAAGCTCGAAATCAGGATTAATAGTGTTACAAGGCTTCCTGTCGTCTATGTCCGAAAAGTTTGAAGCTCTCCTAAACCCTAAACCCTAAACCCCAAACCCTAAACCCCATGAAGCCTGGTGCAGGCAGTGGAACATCCTGATTCGCACCGTGGAGGCTGCAAAAGAGGCCCCTGAGCTTCAATGAGCATCTTTACAACAGTTCACAGGCTGATCCTCCATGCTGGGCTCAGGGTTTAGGGTTTAGGGTTTAGGGTTTAGGGTTTAGGTTTAGGGTTTAGGGTTTAGGGTAATCCCAAATCCAATTTCTTTGGGGCTCAGGCTTTACAAGTTTCGCAATCGCAGCAGAGCCCCGAGTCGGTATGTACGAGGCAGCATTCACAAAGCATGCCTTCAGCTAACTTGATGTTTTCCCGCGGTAAAGGGGCTCCGTGAATCATGATATGCATTCTCCCCAGGTAAAGCTCAAAGCTGCAAAACAAAGGTTGTGAGAGGAAGGGGCATCTCTCTAGTCTGGACTAGGGCCTGCAGTTCCTTGACAACCTGTCTGCCACAAGGGCATTTGCAGGGTTTAGTGCTTGCGAGATGCCGGTGCACCCATGCCCGAACCGTGTGGTCCGAGCATCCATGCAGAGCCACGAACAGAGACCATAAATGTAGGGGTCGGGATAATCACTAATAGTATTCCCTTATGGTCCCTTGATTTAATCGCCTATAAGAACCCCCAAGACCTTTTTCTACTCATTAAGGCCCCTAAATGTCGCTAAAGTCTTCCAAGCCCACATTTTTGCCGCTTTGGCAGAACACGAAGGTATGCCAGTAAAGCCTGGCTACCCAAATCCATGGTGGCAAAGAGCGGGGGAGCACCCTCGCCGCCCACTCTTAAACACCCACGCGCTCTCTCTCTCTCACACACACACGACCACACACACTAGCCCTCGCAATCTGCTTGAACGGTTGGTCGCACTCAATGTCAATAGTGTAAGTAGCTGAATACCCCCGAAAAAAACCAAGCTCCTGAGGCTGTAGCCTTCTCAGCTCCAGAGACCTGATGCTCCGGCTAAACCCTAAACCCCAAACCCTACACCCAAAACCCTAAACAGCCCTAAACCCTGTAAACCCAGTAAACCCTGTAAACCCTGTAAACCCTGTAAACCCTGTAAACCCTGTAAACCCTGTAAACCCTGTAAACCCTGTAAACCCTAGACCCCGAGCACCCAAAGTCCGCAAGGGAGACTCGCCGTGGCGGGCTACCATCAAAGCGGGTGGCGGCCTCACCATCGGCCCCGGGCCCAGCTGAGGGTGGGTAAGGGTTTAAGGCTTATAAGTGCTAAAGGACCCTAAAGCCCTAAAACCCGAAAACCCTAAAACCCTAAAACCCTTACACCCTAAAACCCTAAAGCCCTAGACTAAGGATTAGGATAGCTAAGGATTTGGAGTTGAGTGTTCGCCCTGAACGTTTTGTGTGGTTTCGGACAAGCATGAGGACACTGGTAGCCTCTTAGCCCTACAGCATAAGCCCCACCAAACCCTGCAAACCCCATATACCTGCAACTCTCAATCCCCTTAAATCGGGAAGCCTTCAACCCTAACTCAAACCCCAAACCCCAAACCCTAAACCCCAAACCCCAAACCCTAAACCCCAAACCCGAAACCCCAAACCCGAAACAGCCTGAAGCCCAAAACCCCAAGAGCCCCAAGCTCAGCAATGCCAAAACTACAAGCAGCCCTCCCCAAACAATGAGTCTGAACAAGCTTCCAAGAAGTCAAAGCAAAGCTCCCAAAAGCCAGTGTATTGTTCTATGCGTGAAGTTGGCGTAAAACCCTAAACCCTAAACCCTAAACCCTAAACCGTGGCTCTGAGCCTAAACCCCTGATGCCCTCGAAAACCCCCCAACAAAAACAAAGCCCTACACCCTTAAACCCTAAAACCCTAAACCCTAAACCCTGATCCCTCCTTGCCCAAGACCCGAAAGCCCAAGAACCCTAAACCCATAAACCCCTAAACCCTGAAAGCCTGAAACCCTAAAACCCTAAAACCCTAAACCCCTAATCCCCTAAACCCCAAACCCCAAACCCTAAACCCTAAACCCAAAATCTTTCTTTGCCTTTGGAGCTCGCGCTCGCGCTACCCCGAGGCTCTGACCCACGAGGGGAGGTAGAGGAGGCCAAGCTTAAGGCTGGGTTTAGGGTTTAGGGTTTAGGGTTTAGGGTTTACGGTTTAGGGTGTAGGGTGTGTAGGGTTTAGGGTTTAGGGTTTAGGGTTTAGGGTTTAGGGTTTAGGGTTTAGGGCTGTTGTGGGGTTTTGCGAGTTCTTTAAGCGGCTTCAGAAATATGGAGGTGTTCGGGGCTTTCGGATTTTGAAGCCTCGGGGTCTTAGGGTTTTAGGGGCTCAGGGTTGAGGCGTTAAGGGTTTTAGGGTTTAAGGTTTAGGGGTTGAGGGGTTCAGGCCATGGTGCCCGTTTTTTTTTTGGATATTTCCGCTGCGGGACGGCTTAGGATGAGCTCATAGGCTGGGTGATTTAAGGGCTTAGGGTTTAGGACTTAGGTTATCAGGTTCTAGGGTTTTGTGTTTTTTGGGGTTTTGGGTAGGTTTGAAGAGGTTTTAAGGGCGTTAGGGGTTTAGGGGGCTTACTGGCACTTGCCCTAGACCATGCAGTGTGGCATTTGTCTAGGGCAAGCACATGCACTGCCCGCGGCGCTGCATCGTTAAGATGTGTGCTAGATCACTTGTGTGGTCTGGGAATTCCAATGTCGCTACAGACGCTCCCTGCAGCCCGAAGAAAGAAACCCCAAGTACCCGAAACTGACGAAACAAACGCCAAACACACGCCCTAAGCCCCAGGCCCTTCGCCCTGAGACTGAAGCCCCTAAGCCCTACCTTAAGAACCCAAACCTACTTTTTTGTAGGTTCTTCTTATATGACCCCTTATAGGATTCTTAGGTAACCTACAAAAAAGTAGGTTTTGGGTTCTTAAGGTAAGCCTTGAGCCCTAAGCCCCAAGCTTCGCCACCAGGCAAAGCGCCTCCTTGATGTGGCCTTTGGCGCAGGTCTCGGAGCGGTGTTCTTTTCTAGGGGCCTGTTTATCTCTGACGGGTCTTCTGAGTAGTTGAAAGCAGAGTTAGAGAAGGCCTATTGGGTTTAGGGGGTCGAGACTTTTTAGGGGCCGATTTAGCTATGACGGGTCTTCTGGGAAGTTGAACGTAGAGTTTCAGAAGGGTTTTATGGTGTTTAGGGGTTCGGGGATGGGATTCAGGGTGTAGGGTTTAGGCATGTTTAGGCTTCAGGGTTTCAACGCGCATGGAGCTGGTACTTGCTTCGGCCCCTTAGTTCTAGTTCTGGTCCAATCCTTTAGCCTCTGTTTGGGGCTTTAGCTGATTCATGGGTCTTTTCCCTAGCCTCCTTTTATTGGAATCTACCATTTGGGCACATGGAACCTTAGGGAACACTCACCACAAACGGCTAAGAATCTCGTCTCCACTCGCAGAGGAAGGTCGAATGTTGCCAAGACTCAAGGTCAAAGATCGTGCAGTCTGTGGGTCGGTGTGTTTTGGTACGGGGGTCTGGGATTTTCTGGTCGGCAATCAACAAAAGAAAAAGCAAAAAAAACTACGCCTTAAATTCTGAAGCCCGAGATGTGAAACCACCTTAGTCTGACCAATACGAGGTTGTGACTCAGACCGGCCCGAAACCCTATTGGCTCCCTGGCTGTCAGGAACTTACACTCATAGGGCTCTCGTGTAAACGCAGTACCCGTATTGCTATGGCAACCCCTAAGCCCTAAACCCTAAACCCTCATACCCTTAACCCTAACTAAGCAGGTGCGCGGAGCAGTTCCACACGGGGTCTCCAGGCCCGGTCATGGTTATGAAAGGGTTTGTATAGGATTTGGTGGTCTTGCGGGTTTAGGGAGTTTAGGCAGTTTAGGGCGTGTAAACCCCAAACCCTCAGGGTTTGGGGCTGTTGGGGGCCTCTTTTAGGGCCTTTGACCCGAGCTTCCTGGCACCTCGTAGCCTCAAAGCACGCCAAAAGAAGCTCCGATTCGGGGAATGATGCTGTAGGCGTTGACCGGTAAAAGCAGGCTCAGTCCCCTCACCCTGCTGAAGATTGAAAAGGTCCCTTGCCTGCGGGGGTTTAGGGTTTAGGGTTTAGGGTTTAGGGTTTAGGGTTTAGGGTTTAGGGTTTAGGGTTTAGGGTTTAGGGTTTAGGGTTTAGGGTTTAGGGTTTAGGGTTTAGGGTTTAGGGTTTAGGGTTTAGGCAGCCCCCGGCCCTTTTGCACCTCTAGCTGCCCCATAGGAAGATGTCCCCCTGGAGCCCTCAGGCATCAGCGGGCTCGCGCTGCGAAGCAGTGGCGCACCGCTGCCTCTGGGACTAGGGCTGTTTTGTTCTAGGGTTTAGGGTTTAGGGTTTAGGGTTTAGGGTTTAGGGTTTAGGGTTTAGGGTTTAGGGTTTAGGGGTTGCAGACCCGAAGCCCCTAAAGCTAAAACCCCAAGCCCTACAAATGCTCGGGGGAGGGGCAAAATCCCAAAAGCCTGAACCGAAGAACCATAAAGGTTCAAAACCCCCAAAGAGCCCGAAAACCCTCCAAACCTGTTAACCCCTGAAGGTCCCAAAGCCCTAAGGCCCTAATCCCTCAGGGCCTCCAAAGCCCTAAACCCGAAACCCTAGACCCTGAACCCTAAACCCTAAACCCTAAACTTGCCCTAAACCCTAGACCCTGAACCCGAAGCCCTAAACCCTGAACCCGAAACCCTAAACCCTAAACCCGAGGCCCTAACCCTAAACCCTAAACCCTAAACCCTAAACCCTAAACCCTAAACCCTAAACCCTAAACCCTAAACCCTAAACCCTAAACCCTAAACCCTAAACCTAAACCATAAACCCTAAACCCTAAACCCTAAACCCTAAACCCTAAACCCTAAACCCTAAACCCTAAACCCTAAACCCTAAACCCTAAACCCTAAACCCTGAGCCGGCCGAGGTATCGACCCTTTCAACCCGCGCGTCGCTGCTCTGCTTGGCGCCTTCCGAGAGGGCCGACTGCGGCGCTTCCAGGGTGGCCGGGCTGGAAGGGGCTTTAGGGGGTTTAGGGTGTAGGGTTTAGGGTTTAGGGTTTAGGGTTTAGGGTTTCGGGGGTTTAGGGGGAGGTATATTCCTTGCTTAAGGGGCATTGGGTTCTTTGGGAACAGCCGCCAAGGTAGGCAATACGGACGCTGGTTTCTATGGCAACCTGGCGAAGCCCTTCCGCCACTGGGCCCCACGAGCCACGTGCCTGCAAGGTCTCCTGCCCTTAAGCACAATGGGGGGTTTAGCAAAGTGAGGGACCCCTAGTGTAGACCCTAAACCCTGAACCCTTAATGTAGACCCCCAAATAGTCGGATTCCCTACAATAAGGACCCCAAGAAGGTACCCCTGTTATGGTAAACCCCCGTGTGCTGAGGGGAGTCTGAACCCTTTCTAGGGTTTTTTGGGGTCAGGGTTTTCAGGGTTTAGGGTTTAGGAATCAGGGTTTAGGCTTAGGATTTAGGGTTTAGGGTTTAAGGTTTAAGGGTTTAGGGCGTCGGGTGTCTTAATCCAAGGAGTGCTTTTCGTGGACAACCTGGACTCTTTCAGCCTGAATGTGGCCAATGCACTGGCCGAACTGGGCGCAGAACCTCGGTTTCGGCTGACATTTTAGGTTTATGGTTTAAGGTTTAAGGATTAAAGTTTAAGGTTTAGGGTTTATAGGGTTTAGGGTTCAGGGATCAGGGTTGAGGGTTCAGGGTTTAGGGTTTACGCCTTTCCTATGAAGAGCTTCATATAGAGGATGAGGGTTGAGGGCTGAACGCTGTGCGCCCTTGGCATGCGTTGCACTTCCCCTTTTGTGGGTTGAATATGTCAAGACTTACTTGTAATTATAATTGTATTTGTACTTCTACTTCTTTAGGATTTAGGGTTTAGCGTTTGGGGTTTAGGGTTTCGGGTTTCGGGTTTAGGGTTTAGGGTTTAGGGTTTAGGGTTTAGGGACGTGTTTGTTTCGACTTACTGAAGGCTCTAGACTCAGCGGCCATTCCCGCCGCCTCCCTAGTGATTGGAATCTCGTGGGTTTTTGTTCTTGAACCGCAAGGGCTCTTGGTCGGGAGGCTACATAGGTGGTTTAGGGTTTAGGGTTTAGGGTTTAGGGTTTAGGCTACATGGGTGGTTTAGGGCTTAGGGTTTAGGCTACATAGGTGGAATAGGGATTTTTAGGGTTTAGGGTTTAATTAGTGTTTAGGGTTTAGGGTTTAGGGCTACACAGGGACCCTATGGACGCCAGCTTCATCTTCACACCGGGCTTGTTCTTCGTTCGGGTCCCGTTTGCAGTTGCAGTGAGGAGTCGGGAACCAAAGGTATACCTCCAAGAGCAGCCTACTTGCATTCCGTCAAAAACGGAGATCATAAACACGCCAGCCAGCCTTCCTAGTAAACGAGAGAGGCCGAGAGACATCTTCATACATATATACATATATATATATATATATACATTCATACATCTATATAGAAGCCCAAGCTTAAAGCCCCTCGTGCTTTGGTGCGGAAACCTCAAGACCTTGCACAACCCCTTGCTAGTTCTTTCCAAGGGGAATTCGGTCCCCCCGCTGTACCTTGCATCCAGGTTTAGGGTTTAGGGTTCCCCAAACCCTAACCCCAAACCCTAAACCCTAAACCCTAAACCCCCTTTAAGGGGCCCTGATTTCAGGACGTGGTCGTCGTTCCAGGCCGTGGGCCCCTCAGCCCAGACGACGCGGAGGCTGCGATTTAGGGTTTAGGTTTCAGGTTTAGGTTTTCCATGGAATTGGGGAACTCGGGTCTTCTTACGTGGTCCCGTCTATTCAACATATGCACGCCAATGGCTGGCAAGCTGGGCCACAGCAGTGTGGAAAGCCTAAACCTTAAACCCTCAAACCCTCAAATCCTCAAACCGTCAACCCCCCACCCTCGAACACTCAAACCCGCAAACCCCCAAACCCTTCAACCCCTCTAGCCCTCAAACCCCAAACCCTTCAAACCTTCGGTATGTTGGGATGCCCTAAGCCCTAAACCCCAAACACCTGAACTCCAAGTGAAGGCTTTGGCGCTTGTTTCCCCCAGCCACGTCGTCCTGGGCCCTGGCCCCGGCCGGCCAGACGCCGGGCTGATCGGGTTTAGGGTTTAGGGTGTAGGGTTTAAGGTTTAAGGTTTAGGGTTTAGGGTTTAGGGTTTAGGGCAGTTTAGGGTGTGTGGTTCAAGGTTGAGGGATTTAGGGTTTAGGGTTTAGGGATTTAGTAAAGGGTTTAGGGTTTAGGGATCTAGGTTAGTGTTTAGGGCTGAGGGCGAACCAGGGCACAACTGCAGGCAGATACAGGCAGCAGCCCTTGGCTCAGAGGGCTCATAGGGCTTATAAAGGGCTTATAAAGGGCTTATAAAGGGCTTATAAAGGGCTTATAAAGGGCTTATAAAGGGCTTATAAAGGGCTTATAAGGGGCTCTTGGGGCTCTTAGGGCTCTTAGGGCAAAGCCTACACCCTGAACCATGGCCCCCCCCACTTTCAGGAGGTGTCCCCACTCACGCTGTCGCTGGCCGCCCGGGCGCTCCGCGGCGAGCTGAAGCGTCCTCTGCTGGGTTCCATGGCGTCGCCTCGTTTTTCAGTTTCGGATTAGGCTTTCGAGGTGGATGCAATCCCTTTAAGGGAAAGGGTTTAGGGTTCAGGGTTAGGGGTTTACGGTAGCCCTCGACCCGAAACACTATCCAAGTCTTAAAGGTTTTGTGCTGTTTGGAGTCTTGACTCGGGTTTTCGACAGTGTGGAGGGTGCTTCCCGGAAGCCCTCTTGGGCCCTAAACCTCCAAAGCCCTAAGCACCCTAAAACTCCAAAAGCAGTTGAGCCAATCCCCTAAAACCCTGAACCCCAGACCCCTCAAGCCCTAAAGCCCTAAAGCCCTAAAGCCGTGAACTTTATACCCTAAACCCCTAACGCCCTGAACCCCAAACCCCTAAAGCCTACACCCTGACCCCTAAACCCTGAACCCTGAACCCCAAAGCCTAACCCCAAACCCTCCCTCAAGGACCCTGGAAACCCAGGAGGCCAGCATAGGCCAGCACTCTCCGACCCCTAAACCCCGAAAGCCCCAAACCCCTAACCCTAAGCCCTAAACCCCCAAAGCCCTAAAGCCCTGACCCCTCCGCGACCCATCCACAAGCTGCCCTCCCGCCTTCAGCGCGAGGTGTATGCCTTGGCCACCAGGCCCTCGGGCAGGCGGAGGCGGGGAGTAGGGTTTAGGGTTTAGGGTTTAGGGTTTAGGGTGTAGGGTTTAGGGTTTAGGGTTTAGGGTTTAGGGTTTAGGGTTTAGAGTGGGTTTCGAGAGTTTAGAGGGTGTATATTTATGTGTGTCCGCGGTCCGTGGTCCCGCCTACCCTCAAGCCTAAACCCTCAAGCCGACCCTACAAAACCTGAACCCTATATATAAACCACCATGAACCAACCAGGGGTGGAAGGGGGGGAAACTCTAAACCCACCGTGAATCACATGGAGGGAATGGGGGGGGCGGGGGGCCGGCAAATGCTGGTGCACTTGGGGCTTATGCGGTTAAATGAGTCCAAGACCCCTAAACCCTAAACCCCTAAATCCCCAAACCCGAAACCCTTTAGGGTTTAGTTGAGAGGGTTCAGGATTGGACCAGGTACGTACTGCCTTCTTGGGCTCAGGGTTCAGAGTTTTGGGTTTGGGATTTTTGGCTTTTGCAGCTCCAAGGGCTTTGGGGATTTTAGGGTTTTGCCCTTTCACGCTTTGGGTTCAGAACCAACAAACAGAAAACAAGGGGTGCCCTATGGTGGGGCCAGAAGCTGGGCTGCCTTTGGGACCCTAAACCCGAAACCCTAAACCCCTAGGATTGCTTCCCTTACCGGACGCCCACTCTCTTAGGCACGCAAGCGGCGCTCAAGCCCCAAAGTTGCAGATTCGCGATTTTCAGGCATTTTGGGGTTTAGGAGTCTACCCTAAACTTAAACCCTAAACCCTAAACCCTGAACCCTGAACCCTGAACCCTGAACCCTCGGGTTCAGGGTTCACACATCGCTGCAAAGGGGTGGTCGCTGCATCAATCTCCACTGGGCGCGGTGCACGGCGTCGCGGAGGCGTCTCTGAGCCCTGTAGATAGTATTGTACTATGATATTGGAATATTGTAGTATGTTTGCATGTGATTACTCTGATTATTTAGAGATAAAAATGAGATCGTACTAGCTGATATTGTATCTTCTGGTATGATTCTATGATGTAAATAATATAATCAAGGTATTATGACAACTGAACACGAAACAGCAAGGCCTCTGTTCTTTCTGCACCCACGGTCTGGGCATCAAAGCTGCAATGACCAATTAGAACTGCAGGGCCACGTCCTTGCTTTCAACGTGGGCCCAAACCCTAAACTACGCCCTAAACCCTAAAGCCTAAACCCTAGACCCTAAACCCTAAACCCTAAACCCCACACCCGGAAGGCTTGAGGCTTGAGGTCAAGTCGTTGGATTCCGAGCCTCGATCCCTTACGCAGCAGCTAGATCCAAACCTTGTTGGACTTGAGTCTGCACCCCAACCCTTTCCCAAGCCCCTGGTTCTAGGGCCTTAATTCCCTCATTCCCCACTAAGAACCAGCCAGCCAAGCCCCAGTTCCTTCGGTAGCCACACCTTGATCGAGGTTTAGGGTTTAGGGTTTAGGGTTTAGGGTTTAGGGTTTAGGGTTTAGGGTTTAGGGTTTAGGGTTTAGGGTTTAGGGTTTAGGGTGGGTTTAGGGTTTAGGGTTTTGGGGGGGTTTACAGCCGGAGTATAGAAGCTAAAGCCTACTTCCCTCTGCCTCGCAGGAGATCCTTCACACACGCTGCGGGCTTTTCGCAAAGCTGGACAGCCCCGCGAGGCTCTTGGGGGGTCTCAGGGTTTATGGTTCTGGGTTCAGGATCTCAGGGTGTATGGTTCTGGGTTCAGGATCAGGATTTCCGGGCCCCAAAAACACATCCCTAGGCCTAGCCGCGTCCCTGGGAGGATGATTCGCTACAACTCCCTGGTGCTGCAGCCCCCACCGCAGCCGGAGAGTTCTGGGCTGCGGGACGCTTGGTTCATGAAGGATGAGAGGGTTTAGGGTTTCGGGTTAGAGGTTTAGGGTTTAGGGTTCAGGGTTAAGGGTTTAGGGTTTAGGGTTGAGTATATTCTGTATTGTGTGTTCTATATTTCTATATTCTATACTCTCGAGATGCGCCCTCGTCACTGTCAGAATGCCCTCAAGTAGGGGCACCCCGTATATACCCACGTTTACTGCAATCAGTGGCCCACTCCCCCCCCCCCCCCCCAACAAAAGAAAGAAAAAAAACAACAACCCTGAATGTCGGAGAGCTCCACCTGGAACTGAGATCCTCCCTGACCTTTCTCCGAAACCCTAAATCCTAAACCCTGAACCCTAAACCCTAAACCCTAAAGCCTATTTTAAATAATCCCTATACAGGACTGATTAGTATAAGGGGCTTCCCCACTCTTGGAATTTGCCCCTCGTACCTCTAAAGGTTCCCCTTAATGTACTCCTAATGTGGCCCTTATATTCCTTTAAGGAACCTTAAAAAGGGACCCCAAACCCAAGGGCACAACCTTAAGGATCCAAGGCACAACGCCTAGAAAGGTTTCTAGAGAAAACCCTAAACCCTAAACCCTGAACCCTAAACCCTAGACCCTTTTAGAACCCCTAGGTATTCCCCATGCACTCGCAGGTGGCAGCGTGGGATGCCACGAGGACCCTAGTCATGGCTGTGCAGCCGCTGGGCCATTTTTTGTTGAGGGCTTTTAGGTTTAGGGTTTAGGGTTTAGGCTTGCATGAGAGTTGGTCTGAAACCGCATGAGCCCTGGAACCGAAACCGATCATGGATTCAACTTAGGGGCGTTCGGGCTTTCGGCTCTCCAGGGCCTGCCGACAATCTGGTTTTGGACTTTTGGGGTTGAGGGCTTGAGGGATTGAGGGGTTTGTTGCTACTTAGGGCCTCAGTTTTTTTTTTTTTTTTTTCTGGGGGGGGTTGGCCGGTTTGGCTTCCGAGGCTTCGTTTGTTTTTTCTTGGCTTTCGGGGGGTTTTGTGTTTCTTGTGGGACTTGGGAGTTGGGAGCCCTACGCTCACTCTGAGGCACAGTTCCCTGCCCATCTACGGCGTCCAGTTCCATCCGGAGAGTGCTGGCCTCCTGGATTTGGAGGGGAGGGGATTCTATAGAGGTTTAGGGTTTAGGGTTTAGGGTTCGGGGTTGAGTGTTTGAATTAGGGGTTCAGAGTTTAGGGTTCAGGGTTCAGGGAGGATTGGGGTTTAAGGTTTAGGGTTAGGGTTTAGGGTGAAGGGTTTAGGGCCTTCAGGGCTTAGAGCTATGGGTTTAGGGGGTTCCTGGGGGGTTAGGTGCCTAGGAAACCTTAGGGAAGCTTAGGGAGCCTTAGCCTTAGGGAGTAACGGGGGAATATCCGGGAACCTTGGGTTGCATACCCCCTTGAACGCACCTCCCTTAAGCACCCTCTATGGATGGCGTCTAGCAATCCCCAACCCCACAACCCTGAACGGCCCTAAGCTTTAGACCGTAAGCCCCTAACGCCCCACCCACTTTAAGCTTAAACCTCTAAACCCCCCCCCCTCAACCTCGACCCCAAGTCCCCAAGTTGTAACCCTATGCCCTAAACCCTAAACCCTAAACCCTAAACCCTAAACCCTAAACCCTAAACCCTAAACCCTAAACCCTAAACCCTAAACCCTAAACCCCAAACCTTCCTAAGGCCCCCTAGAAGCCTCCTGAGGCAGCCTGCGCGGCTACGAGCTCCTCCGGGCGTTTTTGCCCAGCGTGGAAGCCAGACTCTGAGGCCGCCGCCAACGGGTTTAGGGGGGGTTTAGGGGGTTTAGGGGGTTTAGGGGGTTTAGGGGGTTCAGGGGGTTCAGGGGGTTTAGGGGGTTTAGGGGGTTTAGGGGGTTTAGGGGGTTCAGGGTTATAGGGTTATAGGGTTTTCGGGTTTTAGGGTTCAGGGTTTAGGGTTTTAGGGTTGCGGTTTTTCGGTTTTAGGGTTTAGAGGCAACGCCAAGTGCGACTTTTCGGGTTGAAGGGTTTCGGGGTTTAGGGTTAATTTGGGGTTTGGCGGTTAGGGTTTGGGGGTTCGGGGTTCGGGTTTAGGGTTTTAGTTAGGGGTTTTAGGGGTTTTAGGGTTAAGGGTATAGGGGTTTAGGCGTTTAGGCGTGTAGGGTCAATCGGTTTACGGGTTTCGGGTTGAGTAGGGGTTGAGGTGTTTCGGGCTTTGAGGTTCTTAGGGTACAGAGCCTTGGGCGCAGAGGGTTGAGGCTTTCTTTTTGTTGGCGGGGGGGAGGGGGGGAAGCTGGTTTTGGGGGTTGAAGAGTTTGTGAGCTTAGAGCGTTTCTTTGTCATGGGGGGGGGGGGGGGGGGGCACAGTTTACAATTTTTTAGGGTAATTAAACTCAACGGAACAGAAATTTGCAATTTAGTGCTATCCCAACCATGAACTAGATGTTAGGGCTTGGGAGATTCAGGGTTTGGGGGTTAGGGCTTAGGGTGTCAAAGCTTTGGGTCTTCCGGTTTCTTTGGGGCTTGACAGGGGTCTTACGGGGAGGTGGGGCAGATGCACTAGACCTGCTAAGCTTAAGGGATATAAGGAGGAACCTCTAGCAGGGACCCTTGATCTTATTCCCCTAAATAACCCCTGTGTATACCTTATATCGTCCCTATATACCTAAGTGGCCCCTACATGACCCCTCAGGTCCCTTATAAGGGTCCCCCCTAGTCCCTTGATAAGCCCGGGTTGAAGGCTGAGGCAAAATACCAAACCCTACTCTTCCCCGAAGCCCAAGCGCTACATGAGACCCTTGGCCTTCATGATATTTGGGGTTTAGGGTTTAGGGTTTAGGGTTTAGGGTTTAGTCGTTTTATGAGCATTGCTAGTCCAGAGACCTTCAAAGCTCTTCCACGCGTAGGACGAGGAGGATCTGGCTGGCTTTGGACAGCACTGGCTGCGCAAACTCGTCAACTTAGGCAGCGGCAGACCCGGAGCAAGCGTCGAGAAGATTGATGAGCGAATTCTAAGTTTCTAGGTTTGAGATCAACGAAGCCATGTGCTAATTGCAGTCCATATAAGAAACCCATGCCAAACCCCATAAAGCATCCGATATGAAGAGCCCAGATCTTCGGCTCGGGGGTGCTGCTGCCCAAGCTTTTGTTGTTTTTTTCCATAGCCTGCAGCGTTGCTGCGCACCATGGGATGTCGCAAGTTCTGCATGTCCCATCCTAAACCCAAGCCCTAAACCCTAAACCCTAAACCCTAAACCCTAAACCCTAAACCCTAAACCCTAAACCCTAAACCCTAAACCCTAAACCCTACATCGCTGAGCCGGGCTTATGCGGTAAACCCCAGAAAGTTGGATTATGGCTTAATTAAGGATGATTAAAGCTGGGACTCACATGTCAGTATGATTGCCCTTTGGGGGGTATGTAGATAAGGATGTTTGGATGTTCCAACTTTTGAGACAGGGCTGATGGTTCGGAAGGACGAGGGTTCGGTGGATTCAGAACGTGTGGCAACGGCCACAAGGATCTGGTGTGGAAGAGGCTCCCTACGCAAAGCCTCCCTCCAGAGTTAGGGTTGACGGTGTAGACTGTAGGGTGTGGGTATAAGCCCTGAAACGCCAAGACAAAGGGAAGACTCCTGTGCCTCTGCAAAACCTGCGACAACCATGGTGAGAGATACCCTGCCTTTCACGATCCCTTGCCTTTTTAGAGGTGTTGCGACATGGGAGTTTTGGGTGATAAACGGCACAGGTTCGCGTTGCACAGGATAGAAACCCTCAACCCTAAACCCTAAACCCTAAAAGTGCTGACCTCCTACAGGGAAGGTGCTGCTGAGAGGTAGCGTGGACTCCGCCGCCACAGGCGGCATCTTCCGGGTGAATAGCCGGACCCTGTCACACTCTGCTCTTAGGGTTCAGGGTTCAGGGTTCAGGGTTTAGGGTTTAGGGTTCAGGGTTTAGGGTTTAGGGTTTAGGGTTCAGGGTTCAGGGTTTAGGGTGTAGGGTGTGCCTTCTTTTTAGGTAGGTGGTGCGGCAGTTCAGGTGGAAGGCCTTAACTTCATTTTCCCTTCTTTAAGAAGGGAAGCTATGCACTACACCCTACACCCCAAAACCTAAACCCTAGACCCTAGACCCTAGACCCTAAACCCTAAACCCTAAACCCTAAACCCTAAACTCTACGGCTTTGAAAGCCTGGCTCCGGGCTGCGCTTAGACCTCGGACCCCATTCAAGAGCCCATACTTGGAGGTTCAAGGGCAGTTAGAATTAGCGCTTAGGGTTTAGGGTTTAGGGTTGAGGGTTTAGGGTTTAGGGTTGTAAGTGCCCTATATGGGGTTATAGGTACAATTCCTATGCTCATAAAGATTCGCTGTTAGGGTTCAGGGTTTAGGGCTTAGGGCAGTGCACCACGTGCTGCCTGCACATGGCGCGGCCTAATTCTTGTACATTCTGACCGAAGTCGCATTATACCCTAAACCCTAAACCCTAAACCCTAAACTCTATAGGTTCTTCGTGTGTTAGAAGCTCCTTGGGTTGAGCAGGGGTTGCGTTTAGACAGAGTCCGGCCTCATTGCACCCGCTGCCCCATCGCTAAAAACCGCCCAGGCTTTCCCAACAGTCGTTTAGGGGTTTAGGCTTTAAGGGTTTAGGGTTCACTGTTTAGGGTTTAGGGTTACAGTCCTCCTGTTTGGCAAGCAGTGTCCACATACTTGGTAGCCCAGTGATACCCTTTACCCTTTTTTGTTTGGTTCTGGGTTCCCTTATAGAGTAGCCAGGTTATGGTTTCTGCGAATTGTTGGTGCGACCCTGAACTCCCCTAAGCCCTAAACCCCAAACCCCAAACCCCAAAACCCTAAATCCTAACCCTAAACCCTAAACCCTAAACCCTAAACCCTAAACCCTAAACCCTAAACTCAATAATAATACGTGTTGGGAACGCCTGTTTGTGGAAGCTCTTGAGAGCTCGGCGTCAAGTGGCGCGTGCCTTTGCGACCTGGGCTTCGAAAAAGCTAGGTTTGGGTTTAGGGTTTAGAGTTCAGGGTTTAGGGTTAAGGGCTAAGGGCTTAGGGCTCAGGGTTTAGGGTTTAGGTTTAGGGTTCAGGGTCTAGGGTTTAGGGTTTAGGGTTTGGGGTCTAGGGTTTAGGGCTTATGGTTTAGAGGCATCACTACACTCAGCCCATTGCGAGAAGCAGCAGCAGTAGCAGCAACACCAGCCACGCCTCTGTGTCTTGACTCGGGGTGGTTCCCATGACAACATCATCGCACGATGGCGAGCATGTTTCGCTCGAACGGTAAGAGTTCTCACAGTAAGAGTGTCGAGGACCCGGAGTAGGCCCTTGTTCCCCTTTTTTAGGGTTGGGGTTCCCTTATAAGCCCCTTTAAACAAAAAAAGGGTACCCTTGTCATTCCTAGCTTACTCCTGGGTCTAGGTGTCCAAAGTTTTTGGTTGTCTTCATGGTTGAGGGTAGGTCGTCAACAGAAGTCAACTGTGCAGAGATGCTCAGCCATGCACCTGTTTGCATCCTAAGAACTTTCTGTTTCAATAGCAGTGTGAGAGCCACGTGGGCTTACCTCTAAACCCTAAGCCTTGCACCTGAAAGCCAGCTTTACAGAATCAACAAACTAAAGCCTAAACCCCAAAACCTATACACCCCAAACCCTAAACCCTAAACCCTACTTGTTCCATCTGCAGAAAAATCCTTGTGGAGGCAGCCAGGGCTCAGGCACGATTGGCAGGGGCCCTGGCCAGGTCAAGGGTTAGGGTTTAGGTTTGAGGGTTTGGGCTCAGGGTTCTTATGTCGAGGGCAGCTGAGGATGTGCGTGCGCTTGTGATCAGCTTTTGATCCGCCCCCATCCGAACAGGGCATGTGCACAAACTCGGCCGTAGACAAAGTCCTGTAGGAACCGGGAGTAGGCCCTTAATTCTCCTTGTTTTCGGGTGTATAGGTTTCCTCATAAACCCCTTTTTAATCCAAAAAAGGGCACCCTCTTTACTCCTAGGTGACTCTTGGGTCTAGTCCTGCTCCCCGACCTCCACAGAAAGGGCTGCGCGGTTTCAGCCCTCCGGGGACACATTTAGATTTGGGGCTTAGGGCCGTTTAGGGTTGAGCGTCGGAAGTACAGAGAGGATTAGCATGGCCCCTCCGCTCAGGTCAACATGTTCATGGACGACTACAAATCGACAATGTACCTGCAGCCGTGCAGTGCAAAAGTCCCGTTAGATAGTCGGTGTAGTGATTTGTCTCTATAGTTCTTCATGGTAGCGAGGAGCCGCGGTGAGGATACCGGGGCAACCATCAGTGCGTGAGACTTTGCAGTTCACATACATTTCATACAATCAGTTTTATGCGGCATCAGTTTCGCATTTTGCGAGTACAGTATCTGTGGCATCATGGCAGATGGTGGTGGATCAGCAGGAACGCCGTCGTTGGCAGACATAGGCAATATATGTTGCAACAGCTCGTTAGTGAGCAACAGCTGCAGCGATCGCGGGTCGGCGCAAACTCAGCAGGGTTTTGCAGGCACCCAAGTTGTGACAGAGCACGTTGTAGGTGAGGTTGTTCAGCAGGTGCTGTTGGCCTTTTCTCAGCAGCAGCAAGCGACGACGGACCAAACTCATGCAGTTGTCGCAAGCCGTCCAAGGGCAACAGACTGGAATTGATCAGATGTCGCAGGTCGTTTCCAGCGTAAGTGCCTTGCAGCAGCAGATGCAAGCTTTTGCCCAGAATGTTTCTAGCGTGCCTGGCTCAAGCATGTCTCAAGCAGCAGCGGTTGGAAGCAGTCGAACGGCTCAGGCTCATGCACTGCAGCCCGCAGATGCTGCAGGAGCGGTTGAAAGCAGTTCAGCAACTCAACACACCGCAGCTACGCAGTTTGGCACGCTTTTCAACCTGGCCGGAAGTGCTCGGGCGAACCCAGCTACGCCATCCATCAAGGAGCTGTTGATCAGCAGAGCCTCGGAAAACCTTCTGTGTATGATGGAATTAAAGAGGCCAAGCAAAGCTTTCATGATCGGCAAGACGCCATGGTGACTTTCCTGGACGCTAGCATGCCTGGCATATGGGAGGTGCTCGAGTGGATTGCGAGTGATCAGCCGAGGACTGCGCTGGATAAGGATGCTGTCAAACTGCATTTTCCTGACCTAGACCCGCTGCTGATTGACTACACAGATTCCAACATCTATGCGTGTCTTAGCTCTTACACTGGAGGCGAGCCCAAGCCTTTGGCTAAGCAAGCCCAGGGGCCGAACGGCTTTGGAGCAACGCGAAAGCTACACGCTCGCTTCAACCCAGCCAGCGTCGGGAGGCAATGCGCAAGCCTGACACGCATCACCGGCCCGCCAGAGAATGTCCCGCTAGGCCAACTCGGTGGTGAGATCATCGCGTGGGAGAATCGCATCATCGAGTATGAAGCTCAGGGAATCTCAAGATAGCTACAGTGATCGCTATGTGCCCAGGCAAGTTACGTGAGCATCTCAACCTCAACTTCAAGACCTTCCAGGACAGCAGAGAAGAGATTTTCGGCTACCTCGAGACGATGTATCAGGTGTCAAGCACGGCCATGGACGTCGGCGCAGTGATGAGGAAAAGGGGTCCCTGATGGATCTTTGGCGGTGAGCACCTGCCGTTTGAGTGTAGAAAAGGTGTCGGCAATAGCAAGGGGAAAAGGCTCTGGCAAGTTCGGCGGTGGCAAAGGCAAGGACCGCTCGACAGGAAGGTCTGGTGTCAAAGGCAAGGGTGGTGGTAAACAAGGAGGACGTGGCAAAGGTGCTGGCAAGCCCGTCTTTATGAGGTCATGATGCAAGATGAACAAGGTAACAAGGCAAGGCTCGAATAGAGCAAGCCAGAGTGCGCGAGACGCGTTACGATGAGAAGGTTCGTGAAGACATGGAAGCTGCAGAGATTTTAATTGCCGCTTTTGGGAGACAGTTCACCAGCGGTTCAGCGTTTGATCTATGTGCCGCCCGAAGAAGCACAACCTGGAAAATGTGTGCGGCTCAACAAGAGCATGTACGGGCGCAAAGGTGCTGCGCAGAACTGGGAGTTGGAAATCACGTCATGGCTTTATCCAAGGCCTACTTAAGTAACCCAGTCATCTATGTCAATGCTTTGAGGCGTTTGTATGTTTCAGTCGACGATGTCTGATGATGTAACATCATTTGGCCCAGAAACTTCTTTGAACTGGTTGAAAGACGTGATCATGACAAGATATGAGATCAAATACGGTGGTGTGTTGGGGCCAGACAAGGACGATTTGAAAGATGTCTCCATTTTGCACTTACGAAGTAGATCCTCGCCACGCGCAGATCTTGTTGCGCGCGTTAGGCGTCCTTGGCGCTAGACCAGTCTCCAGCCCTGGAGTTGCGCGGCAAAGTCTTGAAAACAAGGAGCTTTCGGCAGACGATACGAAGACATATCGCAGTCTCGCCATGAGGGCTGCGTGCTTGAGTATGGACCGACCAGACATCATCTACGCTGTCAAAGAGGCTGCTCGAGAAATGAGCCACCCCACTGAGAAGAGTTGGCTGAAGCTGAAGCGGCTGGCAAGATATCTCATTGGCAAACCACGCCTGGTTTGGACCTTTGCGGATCAGAACTAGGTTGGCAAGTTTGTCGTCAAATCTGACAGTGATGACGCTGGTTGCAAAGAGACGCGTAAGTCAACGTCCTCAGATTTTCTCTTCCATGGCTCTCGCCTGATAAAGCGCTATTCCTCTACACAACAGGTTCTTTCTCTGTCTTCTGGTGAGTCAGAGTTTTAGGCGGGTTGGAAAGCAGCTTCGGTGCTTTTCGGTGCAGGGTTTAAGGCCTCCTGCTTACTGGGAGGGTTTAAGGTCCCCCTGCCTATTGGAACTGTGTAAGGCCCCGCTTTGCTTTTGCGAGGGTTAAGGTCCCCCTGCCTACTGGAAGGGTTTAGGGCCCCCCTTGTTTAAGGTGCCCCTGCCTCCTGGGAGGGTTTAGGGGCCCCTTGCTTACTGGGAGGCTTTAAGGTTTAAGGCTGGAAGGGTTTAAGCTCACCCCTTGCCTTGGCTATGGCCGCCGATTTCGGGCTTGAGTTGAAGGGAGAGCTCCACATGGATGCTTCCGCAGCAAAATCGCTCATCTCCCGTCGCGGGCACGGGAAAGCAAAACATATCTCAAGTTGCGATCTGTGGATCCAGCAGCGCGTTCAAAGCAACGACTTCACAGTGCACAAAGTGCGCACAGAGGATAGCGAAGCTGATATGGGCACGAACTATTTGCAATGGGGCAAGATACTGCATTTGTGTACCCTCGCTGGGTTGGTGTTTCAAGAGACTACACACAAAGCACTGCAAGCTTCATACGGAGGCATGCATTGTCAGTCTCTTCAGGCATGTACACTTTGCAGCAGTGAAATGGTGATCAGAACTGCAAGACATCTCTGCTCAGGAGGGCCTGTCGGAAGTACAAAGAAGATGAGCATGGCCCCTCCACTCAGGTCAACATGTTCATGGACGACACGGACAAATCGAGAATGCACATGCAGCCGTGCAGTGCAAAAGTCCCCATAGATAGTTGGTGTAGTGATTTGTCTGTATGATTTTTCTTCATGTAGGGCTTAAGGTTTAGGGTTGAGGGTTCACAAGGGCTCATAAGGGCGCAGAGGGGCTCGTAAGGGCTCTTGAAGCTGTAGGGTTTAGGGGGCAGACTCCCCGGCCTGCTTTAACAGACCCTACCCCAAACCCTGTAATCACCCCAAAGAAACCCTTTACAAGTAGGTTACCTAACCCCTGAGAATCCGCAGCCTTAATCCCTAAGTAGGCCGTGCCCCTACAATGGGGTGTGACGAGGCCCAAACATCTCTCCTTCCGAAAACGAGCTGAACAAGTCCAGCCTCAAGCCCGAAACCCTACCACGATTTGGAGTTTCGTGTTTCGGGCTTAGGGCAACGAAAGCGAAAGCCGCTGAACTACAGGCCCCCATCCGCCTGCAGCATCTCACCGCCCAAGCGGTACACTCCCCAGAGATGGGCCAGGTCTTGACATTTGAGGCCCTAACCCAAAACCTTTTTTTAGCCCTGTAAGCGCTATGATCTCTATAACCTATAACCCCAATGACCCCTTATACCCCCCTACATCCCCTCTGACGATCTTGGAGATGCTATTGAAATGCTTCCAGATGGGCTAGGTCGCTAAATTCGGGTTTGGGGCTTGGAGTTTTCTACGGGCTGCGGCACCCTTATTGCCAGGACCCCCAAGAGGACCAGGGTTTAGGCTTCAGGGTTTAGTGGTTAGGTTTAGGGTTTAGGGCTTAGGGTTTAGGGTGTTAAGCCTCCTTTCTTGACCTGATTGCCCAGAACTGATGCTCGTAACAGTCCTGTAGAGCTATCGGCTGCCATATGAATAGTTCTCTGAATTAGGGGTCTCTTTGCGGGTCCTTATTATGGGGGTGCCGTACTATGTATATGTATATGTATATGCATATACTATTTACATATCTAGGACCCACAGGGATCGAATTTTAGAGGGCTAGCCATGAGCAGGTATCTGGCCCCAATTTTCGCCGCGAGTTAAAAAAGAGCTCTGCAACAAAATTTATCTTGCAGCTCAGGTCTTCAGCCAATGGTCCGGTTTCATCACGCAGCTCCATCAGGCAAGGTCCCTTGCAGCGTTGGTGGAACAGCGCATGGCCACTCGGACGCAAGAGATTGCAAGAGATTGTACAGTGCAATTTGTGTGATGTGCCGTGTTGTGGCCTGGTTCTTCGGCGCTGCATGTCTACTCTGTCAGAGCGACGCTTGCAACAGACGAAGAAACACACGTCACATGTGCAAGCACACTCACCTATGCCCTGGTGAGTAGCGCGGCGCTCGATGCGTTTCGTGGTCGGTCCAGGTCTTCTCGAGTTCCCCTAAACCCTAAACCCTAAACCCTAAACCCTAAACCCTAAACCAGCTCTAGGCCCAGATGAAAGTTCACAACGCCCGTCAGCCAATATTGTTGGGTTGTATCTCGAGTCCAGGATGCAACTGGAACCCCAACCTCAAGCCCAGAGAGCCCAATACCCCCTCAATAAAGGAATGTGCCTAAATCATATAGGGATCCTTCTACTATGGTTTAAGGTATACTAGCGATCCTTATACCATGGTTGAAGGTATACTAGGGATCCTTATGCTATAGCTGAAGGTATATTCCTTACCCTAAACCCTAAACCCTAAACCCTAAACCACTGAATACCCTAAAGGGGTATTGGGCTCTTTGGGAGCCTGCGGTAACCCAGTCTCACCGAGGCTCAGGGCATTCTTCGGGGGACGTTTGGCGGCTGGCGCGACGCCCTTCAGCCATGTTTAGGGTTTAGGGTTTAGGGTTTAGGGTTTAGGGTTTAGGGTTTAGGGTTTAGGGTTTAGGGTTTAGGGTTGAGGGTTGAGGGTTGAGGGTTGAGGGTTGAGGGTTTAGGGTTTAGGGTTTAGGGTTTAGGGTTGTTTGCCTGGTAGCGGGCAGACGCATTATCATCAGCTGCTCTCTGAGATGATCTGACTGAAATCCGCCTGCCGATGTTGCTTCCGTTGCTTTGAGCGTTTGCCAGACAAGAAGGGCTCGTGAAAGGGTTGTTGCCAGGTAGTCGTATCCAGCCATGCTGCGCTTGCTTGCCTTGTCCGTGGTTGGGGCGGAGGCCGCCACTTGCGGCGACTTGAAGGCTTTCTACAAGAGTGAGCAGCTAGGACCAGGAGTAGGCCCTTTTTTCCTTTTTTTGGGGTTGGGGTTCCCTTATAATCCCCTTAAAACCAAAAAGGGCGCCCTTTTTTATTCCTAGGTTACTCCTGGGTCTAGGCAGTGCTGCGGCTCCCCCACAACGGTGTTGAGCAACCCCGTGCCGGGCACCGCCACTTGCCCGTACAACTTCAACAAGCCAGCTTGCAGCGCAGCCGAGCCTCAGACGCCTCGTGATCTCTCAACCGGCGCAACGGGCAGCATGGTGCCGAAGGCGGCCACGCTGACAGATGCTCAGGCCAACTTCCTGCCGCTGGTGAACGTGCACTTCCACTTGGGGGCTGAGCACAAGAGCGATGCCTACAACAACGACACCGATGCGATGGCGTACGACGCGGCCTCCTCCGGCAGGCGCCTGGCCAGCAACCCCCGGCCTGGCTTCATGTGCCCAACCGACACGCTCACTGACGCGCAGATGACGCCGTACACCTTTCAGCACTGCACGGGTGACGTGCAGGTCGGCAAGTCCTACGAGGTCCACTACGTGCACTCTTCAGCCGGCACCGACAACGATGCTTCGGACGGCATGAATGCAGACCTCCTCGCGGATGGTTTGGGAGGCACGTGAGCACCAACCACCCTGATCTGTTTGTCACACAGTCACCGTGAGCATGGGTGAGTCTTCGCGTGTGCGAATGCGCTGTGATGCGTGTGTGTGTGAGTCTCCGATAGCCAACGTTTTACTCGTTGCTGCTTCGGTGAGGCACCGCTTTCCAGAGCGCTTGATGTTTAAAGTGTTATGTCGAAAGCCGCGTGCTCATGTTGTAGGTGCCGCAAACGGCCGTGGCCTTCTGAACCCTATGGTCGTGGTGCAGGGCCAGATCTACCAGATCGTGAACGGGGGGCCTACTGTGAATGATCTGCTCCATGGCTGGACTGTGGTTGGACACAACAATTCTGTCATGTACTCTGGGCCACGTGGCTTGCAAGAGACACCGTTCCTCCTTTTGAAGTCGTTAAGTTTCGAGTCTCTGAGAGCACTGCAGCACTTTGCTCAAGTTGGGTTCAACACCCTAAGCCGACCGTACAAGCCCAAAACCCCAAGCTCAGAGCCTTAGCCGTAAGCCCCAAGCCACACGACGAAACCCTCCGAAACTTTAAGCCCAAAGCTCCATAAAGCACCATGGCCCTCAACAAACCCCAAGTAAAATCATAAGTCCGACCCGTGCTTGAGCTTTCGATCCCAGGTCAACCACCGGCCAGTCGCACGACAACTCAGTGTGCTCTCCATACGTCATCACTTGGCATGTGGACAAGGATTGCCACCAGGTTTCTCCCGAGTCTTTCGACAACCTCTGCAAGCAGATGAAGGACCTGTACGGGATGTCGGTTGACCTCGCACCCCACGGCTCTCGCATTCTGGTGTCTCCGACCTACGTGGTGCAATCTCAGTACGTTGTGCCCTTGGCCTAAGAAGTCTGTTTGACGCTGGCGCAATGCTCCGGTCTCAGACGGAACTCCTTTTAAAAATTTCTCCCTTCATGAGGCATTATCCTCCTGACTCCTGCCCTGAAGGGGCAGGTCTCATGTTGGAAAGTTTTTGCTCAAGGCTGAGGACTTATCAAACTTCGGTTGCCAATGGCTTCCGAGGCTCGTCTTGGGAAGAGCCGGGGGCAGCACTCCTTGTGCTGTGGACTCCACGGCGACTGATTCTACCTACCTCTGATGATGGCAGTAAGTGCTGCTGGCAGATGGACGGCAGATGGACGGCGCAAGCATGCGCAAGCGTTGAAGATTCGTCTCTCCTTCCTTCTGCATAGTCTGCCTAGCTGCATTTAGGAGAGCTTAGCCTCCTCATCAATGTGTAAGCAGACGTGGAGAGTTTGACCTGCTAAACCCTAAACCCTAAACCCTAAACCCCGCTTCTGCCAGGTCCATAGTCGGAACCCTTCGGCAGTCATTCGAGCGAAGCAGCACAATTGGACGACAAGGTTCGGTTTCGGGGCTTGCGTGCTGTATTTATTTTCGGATGATTATTGTTATTATTATTGTAATTGTTATTGTTATTCTTATTGTTGTTGTTTTTGTTATTAATAATATTACTTTTTTTTTATCATCATTATTATTACTATTCTCATGCTGTTATTATTAGTATTATTATTATTAGGTACTTTGTTTTTTACATATTCACAATACTGAGGAAGAGTTCCTGTGAAGTGGGCTGTCTTGCCTAAGTACCCCCATGGAGGTTCGAGTGGTATTTTTCCCAGCTCGGATTGAGGGGCTCGAAGCGTCGAACTGGATTTCCCCAATGACGCAAAAGCGGGCTGGCGGGAGGGAACGTTTCCATTGGCCGGAGAGCACCCCAGGCCGTCCACTCACCTGCTCACTCACCAATTTACCCTTCTGGATAAAACCTATAAAGACTCTGCAAATTAAAAGCTGTACCAAACCCAATACAAAGCCTACAAAGCCCTCGAAAACCTATAAACCCAACATAAACCCTATAAACACCCTGTATAAATATCCATATAAGCCCAACATAAACACACGTCAAACCCTGTAAACCCCATGTAAACCATACAAGGCACTTCAATAAATCTACAAAAGCCAAAACAAAAACTACATAAACCCTATACAACCCCCATTAAAAAAGAGACTTTTTCAAGCCCTAATTACAAAAGCCCTGCTGAAAGGAATAAATGCCTTTTAGCAACCTATAA
This sequence comes from Symbiodinium natans, assembly GCA_905221605.1. Classification (NCBI taxonomy): domain Eukaryota; class Dinophyceae; order Suessiales; family Symbiodiniaceae; genus Symbiodinium; species Symbiodinium natans. Next base: position 339,724 of record CAJNDS010002527.1, read on the forward strand.
ACACCCTATACTACTAAAACCCTAAAACCCTAAAACCCTAAAACCCTAAAACCCTAAATCCCTAAAACCCTAAAACCCTAAAACCCTAAAACCCTGAAACCCTAAATCCCTAAAACCCTAAAACCCTAAACCCCTAAAGCCCTAAAACCCTAAAACCCTAAAACCCTGAAACCCTGAAACCCTCAAACCCTAAAACCCTAAAACCCTAAAACCCTAAAATCCTAAAACCCCTAAAACCCTAAAACCCTAAACCCTAAACCCTAAACCCCAAACCCTAAACCCTAAACCCTAAACCCTAAACCCTAACCCTAAACCCTAAACCCCAAACCCTAAACCCTAAACCATCGCAGCCGACCCTCGGAGGCGCGGCCGCTGCTTGGGGAGAGTGCTCACGTCGGCGCTGGACCGCGATGGGCAGGCGCCGCGTGCCAGGGCTGGAGTTTTAGGGTTGCGGGGTTGAGGGTTTAGGGTTTAGGGTTTAGGGTTCAGCATCTCAAGTCCAAGCATTCACTAGCCCAGCAATTCTGTTCGTGCAACGGACAACCACCCACCTGCCCAAAGAATCCCATTTTTCTTTGCATGCGACAAGACACACAACAACACATACCCTCAAACCCTAAACCCCAGGCCCTGAACCATAAACCCTAAAGGCCCTGAACCCTGGGCCCTGAATCCTAAACCCTTGCCTTGGAATTGCATTCGGGTTGGTGACGATTCTTCGGACTTGCAGTACGACTGGCGGCCGATCTTTTTGCAGTTGCGTCAGGGTTGGTGGCCAACATTCTGCGGTGGTCAATTTTTCGGAGTTGCATGAGGGTTGTTGGCGGCTGGACGCCCCTAAACCCTCAACCTACAGAGGGTTTAGGGTTTAGGGTTTGGGGTTTTTAGGGGTTTAGGGGTTTAGGGGTTTAGGGCCTTTAGGGTTCAGGGTTTAGGGCTGAGGGTTTAGGGGTTTAGGATTTAGGGGGGTTTAGGGGGGTTTAGGGGGGTTTAGGGGGGTTTAGGGGGGTTTAGGGGGGTTTAGGGGGGTTTAGGGGGGTTTAGGGGGGTTTAGGGGGATTTAGGGGTTTAGGGGTTTAGGGATTTAGGGGTTTGAGGTTTCGGCTCCTAAACCTACGTCGATTGTCTATCGCAAGCTCGTGGCTCGCCCCCCTAGAACCGAAATCGGAACACAGGTTTCCGGCTGAGGGTTAACTCTTGAGTTTTGGGGATATTGCGGTCTTTACTGTCGGGAGATCTGGGGTCTTCTGGCTCTGCGTTCAGGCTCAGGGAATATGGGTTTAGTGTCTACTTGTTAAGGGTTTATCAGTTCCACCAAGCTAACTAGCTAGTTTCGTGAGACACCCCTAAAGCACCAAGGAAACCCTTGGCCCTAAACCCTAAACCCTGATCTCTAATCCCTCATCCCTAAACCCTACACCCTAAACCCGAAACCCTAAAACCTAAACCCTAAATCCTAAATCCTAAACCCTAAACCCTAAACCCTAAACCCTAAAACCTGAACCCTAAACCCTAAACCCTAAACCCTAAACCCTAAACCCTAAACCCTAAACCCTAAACCCTAAACCAAACCTCTGCTTCAGAGAAGGCCTTGGATCGCCTCACCTGGACCACGGCCTTCTCACTTTGGGCTGCCGAGTCGCGGCGCGCGCGAGGCCGGAGCTAGGGTTTAGGGTTTAGGCTTTTTATGGTGTAACGTAGGGTTTCGGGTTGAGGGTTTAGGGTTCCGGGTTTGGGGTTGTGACTTTAGGGTTCAGGCTTTAGGGTTTGGGTTTAGCGTGAGGGTTTCTAGGGGTCGAAACTTCCTAGTAGCATTCCCTTCTGGTCCCTTTGATGATTATACTTGAATATCCCCAGAACCCTATTCTCAGTACTGAGGCCCCTATAGTACACCGGCTTGGGTGTTTTTGGGGTTGGGGGCTTGTTTTTTTTTTTTAGGTGGGTCTAGGGTTTCGGGAGAATGGGGCGTTGGGGTTTCGGGTTTCGGGAAACTTGCTGGGCTTGAGGGGCGAATTTTTTGGAGTTGCACCCTAAACCCTAAACCCTAAACCCTAAACCCTAAACCCTAAACCCTAAACCCTAAACCCCAAACCCATTCGGGGCATCTAGCAGGATGTTGGACTGCAGGACGTCCTGTGTTATGGAAAACAGACCATTCCCTACACCCTAAACCCTTAAACCCCTAAACCCTTAAACCCCACCAAGGATATACCCTTCAACCCCTAAACCCTAAACTCCCCACCTGATGACTAGGGAGTCCATTCTGCCAGCCTTGCGATCTTGAGGCTCAGTTTTGACTTTAAGGCTTTAGGGTTTAGGGTTTAGGGTTTAGGCTTTAGGGTTTAGGGTTAGGGCTTAGGGTTTAGGGTTGTTGTGGGTTTTGGGGGCTTTAGGGCTTTAGGTATGGGGTTTGAGGTCTAGGTTTGAGGTTTGTTGTGGGTTTGGGGCTTCCGGCATAGGACTGTCTAGAGTGCTGCTTGGGCTTTGAGGGATCAACGCGCGTGCAAGTATGTAGCAGTTGATCTCAATGATGGGTCCGTGTTTTTTCCGGCACACTACACTACAAGAAATAGAGCACAACAGAGATCCGTGATTTGGATCAACCCCATGCAGAGCTCCAGCGAGAGCGCCAGCCATGAAACAATCCCTCTGCTAGGAAGAGCACCCTACCAAACCATGCATCCGAACGAATCTAATTCGTCAAAGGGTTGGAGCGTTAGGACTTTGGGTCCTAGAACAGAAATCCCTGAACCCTAAAACTTATATATAGGCTCAAAGGACTTTTAGGCTTTGGGTTTTGTTCTCTCGAACGGAAACTTGGGGCGAGGTGAGCGCGTGGGCTCAGCGGAGAAGCTGTCAGACAATTTGGCCGTGACAGTCATGCTCTGGCGCCAGGACAGAGGTTTTAGGGCTGTTTGCTTCAAAAAACCCAAAAAGACCACAAAGTAATCGTCCCTGTATTACCCTTTTAGGAAGAGTATTTTGCTTTGGGGCTTGGTAGTATGATTCTGAGCAGGTCCTCAACTCCTGTCTGTCAAACTGTCGAGCTTCAGTATTTCCTGGTGTGAGCTGTGGAAGTCTTAGGCTTCTTCTTGAGTGGCCTTATAAGCCTGAACTCCCAACCCTATGACCAATCTACCCCGATACACTTTCGGGTACACTCCATAAGACCGAACCCCTAAACCCTAAACCCTAAACCCTAAACCTTAAACCCTAAACCCTAAACCCTAAACCCTAAACCCCTAAACCCCTAAACCCCTAAACCCTAAACCCTAAACCCTAAACCCTACACTTCGTGAAGTGTCATCGCCTGGTCTCCGACCTCAAGTACGTCCAAGGTCCACTCTCTGAAGACCTGAGCATCACTTTGAACCCTCAAGGTGTACATATGTCGTTTCAGGAGTTTCCTCATATCTGTACATATAAACACATGCATATAAATAAATTAATATATTTATACATATAAACAAATAAATAAATACATATGTATATATATATATATATACTTATTTATATTTTAATTTTGTTTTATACTTATATGTTTTTAATGGGGTACCTAGCCGCATTCCCTCCCTAGGGGATACGCAGCAGAATTTAAGGCTTTTATGCTTCCCGTAGAGTCCTCAGCACCCGTTTAGGGTTTAGGGTTTTAGGGTTTTAGGGTTTTAGGGTTTTAGGGTTTTAGGGTTTTAGGGTTTTAGGGTTTAGGGTTTGAAGGTTTAGGGTTTAGGGTTTGAGGTTTTAGGGTTTAGGGTTTAGGGTTTCCGCAGGACCAGTTCTATGGTCTCGTGTCCCGCACGATGGTCGCGTGGCAGGTTGCCGCCAGGGCCTTGGACAGTCCTGGTCAAGATATACGCTAGGCAGTTTAGGGTTTAGGGTTTAGGGTTTCTCGGAGTAGTTGCAAGTTCCCGATTGCTCAGCGAGATGACAGGGCTCTGGCTATGAACATAGTTCGGAAGTTGTTGAACTCCTGGGTCAGCCCTAAACCCTAAACCCTACACCCTAAACCCCAAACCCTAAACCCTAAACCCTAAACCCGCTTCGGGTTTTCATTTGGGGGGATGACTTGGCGCTTCTGAAAGTGCTCCGGGAGCCCTGGGCAGTTGAATCTGGCCTCGTGAAACCATCGTCTCCTTGGGGCTTTCTTCTACCCAGAGAGCCCAATACCCCTTGGATAAGGATTATAGCTTGAACTATATGAGGATCTTTATTCTGGTTTCACGTATCTTCCTTATTTAAGGGGTATTGGGCTCTTTGGGTATCTTGTTTGTGGAAACGCCGAAGGAGAGTGAGTGTCTATCAGTACGAGTGCTGTTCTAGGGCAAGGGGAGTATAGGAGCGACTGTGGGCGACGACTCACTCCCGCTCTCTCTCCCTCTCTCTCCCTCTCCCTTTGGGTTTAGGGTTTAGGGCTTCGGGTTTAGTGTTTTCTTTCACTGCAGGTAGGTACATTACAGCATTCCTTCTCAGTCTTGGGCTTTAGGTATCATTTAGGGTTTTTCGAGTAGAGAATGTATGTTCCTCAAACTACAAGGTACCACACTGGGCCTAGTTTCTATTCACCAACCCCAAACGTACACCCTTGGCGATCTAGGGTTTGGGGTTTCGGGTTTAGGGTTTAGGGTGACATTCTTTTTCCTCCAGGTTATTCAGGACGCTCGTGAAAGACATCAACAGTCGTCGGCGAGGGGCCCCAATTTCTTTGGGGGGAGGGAGGGGAGGACCCCAAACCCTTAGCCCTGTACCCTCAACCCTTTTCCCTAAACCCTGACCCTGGGGGGGGAAGGGAGTGCAGCTTCTGAGATGTCTGCAGGTTTTGGCTTCAGTGAGTCGTTTAAGGGGCAGGGGGCGGGGGGGGGGTTGGGATGCCAAGGTCTCCTCGAACACTTGCGAGGGTCGTCGTGGCGTTTGGCGACTGTAGGACCCTAACCCCTGGACCTTAAACCCTAAACCCTAGTTCCTAAATCCTAAACCGTAAGCAGAGCCCGACCGTCTTTAAATCAAGCCCTACAGCCCCGGCCAAAGCCCCAAACCCACAGCCCCGATCCCAAACACTGAAGCCTAAGCCTGCAGCAGCCTAAATCCTAAAGTCCCAAAGCCGCAAAGCCCTAGAAGCTCTAACCTTCAAAGCCCCCTACACACCCTAAACCTTCTAAACCTCCAGACGCCGGAATACTTGAACCCTTTATGGGGGTTTCCGAAAATAGGGGTGCCCTGTTTGGAGGGTCCCTTTAAAGGGATTCTATTCTATTTGGGAGTATAAACGAGGCACCCCTTTTGTGGAAAATTGGCGAGGAGGCGCGACGGGTGGCGCTGCTCCAGGCAGCACAGGTGCTGACGCGAGGCCAGGGTGGAGAGATTCGGAAATTTAGGCTTTGGAGTTCGGAGGTTCGGGTTCAGAAGCTTTGTGGGGTTTAGGAGCTTAGGGTTCAGGAGTTAAGGGTTCATTGGCTTAGGGTGTGTGGGAGTTTAGGGTGTAGGAGGTTTAGAAGTTGAGAGTTCAGAAGCTTAGGGTTTGGCACATTGGGGCCTAGATTTGAGGGTTGAGTCGGCGTGTTCAATCTCTGGGTGTAGGGTTTAGGATTGCAGGGTCTAGGGTTTAGGGCTTAAGGGTTTTCAGGGGATGTTTGTTTCTTTGGGGCTTTTGGTCTGGGGCCTAGGGTTCCGCCTAAGTCGTGCATTAGAGCCTTATGGTGTTGGGCTTCGAGTTTAGGGTTAAACCCTAAACCCTAAACCCTAAACCCCCAAGCCCTAAACGGTTTGGGCTTGATGGCATCGGCTTAAGGCGCTAAGCGGGCACTGCTTTCAGCTGCGGCTACTTGGGGCGCGGTTGAGGCAAGACTCTCGGAACACAAGAGGCCCTTCGGTGTAGGTTATGTGGTTTATGGGTTTGGTATGCCGCTTTTTTGGTGGGGTTCTGAAGCAAAGAGTGAACCCCAAACCCGAAGCACTGATCCGACACCCTAATCAAACCCTATGGAACCTATGAACTCGAGACCCGATGAGCCCTATACAGACCCTACGAACCCTTAAACAGAAAAAAACGAAGACGCCTAAGACCCCTATGAATCCTGAGACCCTAAACCCCAACCATAAACGCTATGAACCCTGTGAATCCTATGAACCCTATGAACCCTATGAACCCTATGAACCCTCAGACCCTAAACCCCAAACCCTAAACCCTAAACCCTAAACCCTACGAACCCTGAGTCCCTGAGACCTTGAACCCTATGAACCCTATGAACCCTATGAACCCTATGAACCCTATGAACCCTATGAACCCTATGAACCCTGAACCCTGAACCCTAAACCCTAAACCCTAAACCCTAAACCCTACCTTCAGACCCACGCCTCGCAAGACACGCCCAACATGCTGGCTGCAACCCTGGCGCTGCGGGCGCTGCTGGCCTGGAGGCGCTTGGCCCAGGCCAAGGGCCGACCTTTGGGTTGTTTCGGGTTGTGGTTGTTTTTTAAAGTAGTTTTTGAAGGTTGTTTAAGGGCTTGTAGGGTTCTTCTGGTGTTTTTTCGGTTTGTTTTTACAAGTTTGTGTTAGTTAAGGTCTTTCAAGGTTTTTGTTGAAGGGTTTTCAGGGCTTGGGGGTTGGAAGGTTTAGGATGTTTAGGGGGCTTGGGGTGAAGCAGGATTGTTTTTGTGGAATTGCTCCGCCTCAGTGGGTGATCTTCCAGGCTACCCCGGACTACCACAAGTCGAAGGGTTTGGGGTTTCGGGTTTTGGGGCTTTGGGTATAGGGCTTACGGATACGTGACCATGTGTAGGAGAGACGTAGACTCAGAAGACCTGAAAGCGGTCCCCAGAAACTCACCACCATGAGCTTGCAACCCTAGCTGGACCGGGAAGCTACTGCAAAAGACAGTGGGAGTTATGGGTTTAGGGTTTGGGGTTTAGGGTTTGGGGATTAGGGTTTAGGGTTTGGTGTTTAGCCGTCTTGTTGCCTTGCCTTTATGTCCCCTCTTACATGCCAGACAAGCCAGAAAGCCTGGAACAAGACGCCCGACGCTCTGAAGCGCAACTCATGATGCTCCCAAAAGCCCTACATCCTGGGGTTCCCCTCATGCTAACAGGCCTGAATAGGGATTATAATCGGGGGTACTAGAATTCCTATCAAGGACTGTTAGTATAAAGGGGAACATCCCAACCTACATCCTAAACCTGAACCCTGGCCCTGGAACTGTCTGCTCTTTCTTTAGAGGTCAGCGATGTTCGTGTGAATCGCCGCAAGGCCAGGGCAGTCTTCTTTATCCTTTTTTGGGGGCCTTTGCCAGAATACCGAAAATAGACCCCCAAATAGTAGGCTTCCCGTATAGTAAGGACCCCAAAATAAAAGGTGCCCGAATTTCGGAAACCACCATTTTAAGCTTCTCGAGTTGATGACTTGTCTTTTGCGATCTGAACATCTCGCGACCGCAGCTTGCAATGAGGTACCCAGAGATCCCAATACCCCTTGAACAAGGAATGCCTTAAATCTTATGAAGGATCCCTCCTACGCAATTTAAGGTACATTCCTTAATAAAGGGGTATTGGGCTCTCTGGGTAGTTAACGCAATGTGGGTTTACGGACGCGGGCGCAGGCTTGTAGTTCCACAATGCTGTGTTTAGCCAGCGTTTTAACACCTAAACTCTTAACACCCTCAACTATGAGGGCCTGATTCCCTTCTTGTTAGGGTTTGGGTTCCCTTACACACCCCCGTAAACCAGAAAGGGCACCCTTGTTATTCCCAGGTCACGCTTGGGTCGAGTCAACCCTAAACTGGAGCGTGTTCATATCCTTCTAGCCCAAAGGTTCACCTTCAGCCCAAAAGGAACCTGGATAAGATTGCGGAGGGCTGTCCTTGCAACTGCACGAACTCTACCGGCAAGGTCCCCGCTTTGCTTTCACAGAGAGCCCCAGACCCCTTCATTAAGGAATGTACCTTAAGTTACATACCTTGCATTACATGACATAGGGATCCTTCAGAGGGTTTAAGGTCTATTCCTTGTTCAAGGGGTATTGGCCTCTTTCTTAAGTTACATACCTGACATTGTATAGGGATCCTTCATATGGTTTATATAAGGTATATTCCTTGTTCAAGGGGTATTGGGCCTCTTTTGGGTTGGAGATTTCAGGGAAGGAGAGGGTTGAATCTTGCTAGCAACTCTAGACTCCTCGGTCGGTCAAAACGGATCCATCAACTTCCTGCCTGAACCCTAAACCCCAAACCCTAAACCCTGCACCCTAAACCCTAAACCCTAAACCCAAAATCTACCCACTTTGGCTTCACAAGGAGCCCGAGTTGATTTTTCTCGACCTCGAGCCCGAATCCTACATCCCGAAATGTAGGGTTCTGGCTTTGGGGTGTAGTGTTTAGGGACATGGGTATTGCCGAAAATAGGGGTACCCCTTATATACCCCAAATAGAATAGAATCCCCTTAAAGGGACCCCCCAAAAAGTGTACCAATAATTTCGGAAACCCCCACATCAGCTAGCAAAACATCCCTCGGCCCATAAGAGGCGCACATCGCGGCTGTGCTGACAACCAGCGCTGCTCGGTTGCGACGGAGGGCTGGCCCTAAACCCTGAACCCTAAACCCTAAACCCTAAACCTCAAACCCCACACCCCCAAACCCACACCCCCAAACCTCAAACCTCAAACCCCAAACCCAAACCCAAACCCCAAACATCAAACCCCAAACCCCAAACCCCAAACCCCAAACCCCAAACCCTAAACCCCAAACCCCAAACCCCAAACCCCAAACCCCAAACCCCAAACCCTCACCCCACAAAAGCCCCAAGCCCTGATTGGATTCATAGCCTCTTAGGTCAAGAAAACAAAACGCCTCCAGGTCGAAGATAAAACAAAGACACAGAAGGGCGTCAGGCCAAGAAAAACAGCGCAAGAAATGTAGGCTTTAAGGAGCTCTAAACCCTAAACCCTAAATCCCTAAACCCTAAACCCTAAACCCTAAAGTCAAGCGGGAGAGGCCTCACAGCATTGGAGGACATCGGGACTGTGAGGTTCGGGTGCTTTCAAATCCTAAACAGTCGTTTTTTTTCATGACATTAAGCTGAGTGATCCATGGTGTTGGTATCCCACTCCGTCCAATCCACGGCTTACACTGTCTCACCCTGACACAGTAGGAGTAAACTCAGTGATCCGAGTTCAGCCTCCTACAGCCTCAAGGCTGTGTGAAAACTGTGCGATACGCAGCGATATCAATTTCAGGCTCAGGGCAAGCCATTCTCTCAGCGGCATGCCCTGAATATCCCGTTGCTTGCACCTGAGGTTCGGTTTACATTCACAGCACAGTTCTGTCATTCACCCGGTTCTCGTAGCCCTGAACCCTAAACCCTAAGCCCTAAACCCTGAACCTTCAAGTGCACATCCCCATCCTGAGGGCAAGAAGTCGGACGAAGGCTTCTTACGAATCTGCGTGCACTGGTGGCAGATGGAGGCGGCAGGGTTTGGGGTTTAGGGTTTAGGGTTTAGGGTTTAGGGTTTAGGGTTTAGGGTTTAGGGTTTGGGGTTTGGGGTTTGGGGTTTGGGGTTTGGGGTTTGGGGTTTGGGGCTTGGGGCTTGGGGTTTGGGGTTTACTCTGGGTGGCCCTGATCCCTTCTCTCAGCCCTCAGTCTCGCACAAGCTTTCTTTGCCAGACCCTCTCTTGGTAGTAGAGTAGGTAGCCTTTAACCTTTTTGGGGTAATACAATCCCTTATAATCCCAAAGGTTAACCTTTAGTTCCCCTAGTTACTGGACAACTCAGCTCTTGTTTCTTTAGATGTAAGTTGGGTGAGGGGCGGGACGAATCGCATTCGCGGTACGGAGCGATGGTATTCCATCGCTTGGGGCTGCAAGTTGGGTCATTGCCTTTTCATACCCCGCACCCCAAACCCCAAACCCTAAACCCTAAACCCCAAACCCTAAACCCTAAACCCCAAACCCTAAACCCTAAACCCCAAACCCGAAACCCTAAAACGGCACCTTAGACTGCGACCCCGAGCACTGAGTGAAGACCTATGCTACAGGCCAAGACTGCCTCACACACGAGCGCGCAGAACCTACGAAAGTGCCGGCTTCAGACAGGGCCAGTGAGTTTTGAAAGGTTGAGGGCTTAGGGTTTAGGGTTTAGGGCTATGAGGTTTGTAGTACTGTTATTGAGTGTCTATAGGGTTCCTAATAAGTGCTGGTGAGTGTACAATTTGTGTGTCCTTGTGGGGATACGAATAGTAAACACCCTACTTCATATATTTAGTGGGAGAGCACTAGATCGTGGATTGAGGGTTTGAGGCTGTGAGGGCCGGTTGCCACGACCTGGTACAGTCTTGCCATGTCTTGCCTGAACCTTGAGGATAGTTCCATGCGTCGGACCATCTGCTGTGGACCACAATGGAGCGCGCTCTTGCACGTTGACCCCCCAAAACCGGCTTCGTTTGTCCTCAGGCTTTACATAGGCGGCCCACGAGCGCGGATGCTTTGGACACCCCCCCTGGTTCTTAGTGGGGAATGAGGGAATTAGGGCCCTATGTAATCCCTCAAAGGGTATGTATGTATATATATATATATATACAAGGCCCTAATTCCCCCATTCCCTACTAAGAACCAGGGGGATACTTGGGGTCAAGGGCAACTTGCGGCGCGCCGCACCACCAAGAAGTGTGCTTCGGCCTGCCAATCCCACTCCATAGCCCAAGTCCCGAAGGCTTCTCATGTGGTTTGAGGGTTTTGGGTTTAGAATATAGGGTTTAGGGGCCATTATAGGGTTTTGGGTTTAGGGTTTATGGTTTAGGGATAGGCTGTGGGTTTAGGGTTGAGCGCGTCTTATCTTGAGGCCTCAACACTTTTTGCAGCAAGCCTCCCATATTCCTAGCCGAACTTTTTCATCCACCCAGAGAGCCCTTAAAACCCCTTAGTTAAGGAGTATTCCTTAAACCATAGTGGGGGATCCTTAGTATGACATGAGGTATATTATATTCCTTTAAGTAAGGGGGTATTGGGCCCTCTGGGCACACCCAGGTCGAACTTCTACCAGCTGGCAGAGTACGTCCTCCACCGTGACGAGCTCTTCTGCGTCCTGGAAGGCGGCTCTACCACCCTTAGCCCAATACCCCTTAAGGGAGATACCTTGTATCATATTAAGGGTCCCTGCAGAATTCAAGGTATATTCCTTATTTAAGGGTTATTGGGCTCTTTGGGACCATCGGGGTTTCCTGTGACGTTTCTTGGCCAGTGCCTTGGAGCTGCGCTGCCAATGCACAACCCAGAAGGCCTAAATGCTGGCCCTGAAACCTAAACCCTGAACCCTAAGCCCTAAACCCTGAACCCCTAAACCCTGAACCCTAAACCCTGAACCCTGAACCCTAAACCCTAAAAACCCTGAACCCCGAAGCTCCAAGCCGAAAATCCTGTTCCAGTGTGGTTCGTGCGCTGGCGTTGGAGCTACTTCGGGCAGCGCTGCATCAGCCTGGAGGGCGAGGTGAGGATGTTGGTGGGGGCCTTGACTCCACAGAGGGGCCAGTTGGGGGATTCCGATATTAGGGCCCTAAACCCTAAACCCTCAACCCCAAACCCTAAACCCTAAACCCGAAACCCTAAACCTTGTTGGGGTCCTCATTATCAGGGAATCCTACTATTTGGGGTTTACATTCGGGGTCCCTTATGTTTGTAAAGCCTTCTCTGCATGAGGCTGTAGGGTTGAGGTTTTGAGGGTTTCTGTTGTTCGGAAGCCCAGCTCGATTTCTTGAGGGTTCAGGGTTTAGGGTCTAGGGTTCAGGGTTCAGGGTTCAGGGTTTAGGGTTCAGGGTTCAGGGTTTAGGGTTTAGGGTTTAGATGTTGAGAACCGTATGGGGGGGGGGGGGGGGGGGGGGCAGCTATTGGAGTGTGTTTCATAGGCTGGACAGTTCCCTTCATGAGCGTTTATCTAGGGATTTGGGGCTTTAGGGGCTTTAGGGGCTTTAGGGTCTTCAGGGGCTTTAGGGTCTTTAGGGGCTTTAGGGGCTTTAGGGGCTTTAGGGGCTTTAGGGGCTTTAGGGGCTTTAGGGGGCTCAGGGCAGTGGGGTTTAGCATATGCAGGGGTGAACATCTGAGACTCGGATCTTGAACCGTGTCTGATGCTTCGAGGCCTGCATGAACCCTAAGCCCTAAACCCTCAACCCTAAACCCTAAACCCTCAACCCTAAACCCTCAACCCTAAACCCTAAACCCTGCCAAGGCGAACCTGCTCAACGAGTCTACGCTGACGTGCAGGTTGATCGTTGTGGGGCAGAGTTGGTTTGGCGCATGCCGGGCGGAGCTGCAAATCTGAGCCACCCTAAACCCTAAGCCCGAAACCCTTTTCCCCTAAACCCTAAACCCTAAACCTTAAACCCTGAATGTGCATCCGAGACCAGGTTGGATGCATTCGCTCATTTTCCCTCCCACCCTGCCCTCTCTCACCTCCCTGTCCCTCTCCCATTCTCTCTCCCGCTCTCCCTCTCCTCTCTCCGTCTCCCTCTCTCCCTGTTCTTGGGCATGGCAGCCAAACCCTCAGCTTTAGGGTTCGGGCTTTTTAGGGTTTTAGCTAAGCCTTTTAAAGCCCCAGACCCTGAACTGCCCTGAGCCCTTTTTCCCCGCATTCAAAATAAGAAATCAGGTTTTGACATTTAGGACATGTTTTGGGTAGGGCCCTGCGCACGAAAAGCTCAACCCTGTCAACCCTAAACCCTAAACCCCAAACCCTAAACCCTAAACCAAAAAGAAAAGCTGAACCAGGGAGCTCCGAACGCAGCTACTCACACTCCGGGGCAGCAGCTGGCGCAGCTTGATCCGCCTGACATATTAATAACATCCATAGATCATTGTCTTCTATTTTGTGTTGCACTCTTCTTATTTTTCGTATTCTTAGTATTGGTGTGATTGTTACATCTTCGCATTGTTATATGCTTCTCTCGCCTCACTATTTGGAGTCTTTACTTCGGGTTGCGAGCCCTTCGTGGCGAAGTCTCGAGGAGCTCATCAGGGCAGGCTAAGCCAGGCGGAGAGAGCAGGATGCCCGAAAGGTTTAGGGTTGAGGGTTGGTAGGGGGGTGGTTTAGGGTTTAGGGTTTAGGGTTCAGGGTTTAGGGTTTAGGGGTTAAACCTTGCGACCCTCAACCCGAAAGCTGCTTAAAAGCCCTGAAGCTCTCAGTAGATTTCCGAAAGCCTTTCGTTCAAGGTGTTCTAGGACGCAGCGCAGGTCCTCACTCCCTTTTTGTAACCAAAAGGGTACCCTTTGTATTCGTAAGTTACCCTTTTGGTCACCCTAAACCCTAAACCTTTAAACCTTTTTAATTCGTAGGTTACTCTTGGGTCTAGTGTTTGGGGTCAAGGGTTTGGGGCCCTTATGATTTCGGGGTTTAGGGTTTCGGGTTGGGGTTTAGGGGGTCAAGGCTCAGGGATTTCAAGACAAGGACAGCGCAAGCTAAGAGGATAGCAAAATAGTTTTCAGGGCGGGAAACAAACGAAACCCGTCGTTGACGAGGGATTTGCAAAAGCTAAACGAAACCCGTGACTACGCGAAACCCTGAATCCTTCAAACCTCTTAAACGCTCAAAACTTGTAAACCCGCCAGCTCTTGCTGACTACCTCAGTGCCTGAAGAAAGCTCTTTTTCGGGTATTTAAGCTTTCAGGGATTTGGGACACAGGGTTTGGGGGTTCAATTTGTGTTAACGGTTCGGGATCTAGGGTTTTTTCGGCTAGGGTTTAGGGTTTAGAGCGAAGGTTCAACTGCTCGTTAGCTGTTCTTGGCGAGCAGAAGCGAGGCAGAGAATCACGTAAGGACCATTGGTTTTTTGGAGCCTGGGCCTTGCATCTCAAAGCAGCTCAGATACGAAACTGCTCCCCGAAACCCGAAGCCCTAAACCCTAAACCCTAAACCCTACAGGCTATGGGCACAATGTCGGGCTCCCCCTGGTGTTTGTTGTGTTTTAAGGCTTTTTCCCTGAACCCCCAACCCATCAAGGCATGGGCAGAACCGCACTATGGGCCTTGAGCTTACGGGCCGTTGAGTTTGCTGGGTGGGGTGGCTTGTGCGTTCCCATGCGCCCTGGGCCGGCAGTCCTGTCTTAGCAGTAACTGCACGATTGCGCGACTTTGGGCCCGAAAAGGAATGAAGAAAATCCAACACTGCGCACACAGCCTAGCCATCTACTCCAAAAGAAAGAGCCCCAAAAGAGCCTTCTACTCTCCACCGAGAAACCTCAGGCCCCCCATCCTGCGCCCCTGAAACGTCAACCCTGGTTGAGAGATCTAATTAGGTTTAGCTAGGGGGGCATACGTAGGTCGCAGAGAGTTCAGAGACTTAGAGGACTTACTTGTAGGAGTGTTGTGGAAACCTGGCTGTTGCTCTCTTGACAGCCTTGGACACCAACCCTGCCCGGCCTTCCCCTGTCTGTCTTGACCCGGCAAACCCTTGCGGCTACGCCACAAAACTAGGTTGGTTTTGGGGACATGTTATTTTCCTTATCTAGGTTTATAAGGGACCCTATATATATATATCTATATCTATATTTATATTTATATATAGAGATCTTTTTCAGAGGGCTTCAAGGCCAACCCAGAAATGCCCCGCCGGCTTCCGAGGCGATGTTCATAGCGTGGCACCGGATGATCTCGGCCACGCCTCGGATAGAAGGCCGTCCGGGCAGGGTTTAGGGTTTAGGGCCTAGGGCCTAGGGTTTAGGGTTTGACGGGCTAGTGCCTACACCCGAAGTCAAAAACCAACTCTAGACTTGCGATTTCTTTCTGTGGATTCAGGGTTGTACTTGTCTAGGACCCAGAGTAGGCCCTTCTTCCCACTTTTTTTGTTGGTTTAACCAGAAAGGGCACCCTTTTCATTCCTAGGGCTACTCTTGGGTCGAGTGGGGTCGGGGGTGGGGGGGGGCCTGAGAAAAATCTTGGCATGGCAGGCTTCCAAAGACACCTGGGGCATGGGCAGCTTTGTATGGGGTTTGGGGTTTGGGGTTTGGGGTTTGGGGTTTAGGGTTTAGGGTTTAGGGAACCTTTTAGGGTTTAGGACCCCCTCCCGCATGCACCAACGAAGAAGGTCGAGGTTTCAGACAGGAGTCCCCACAACTCACCCCCACTTCATCCTCTCGAACCCGAACTTTCCTCCCGTAAACGCTTCGCCCTAGCCTAATCCCTAAACCCTAAACCCTAAACCCGAAACCTTGTAGGCATCCCGGCTACAGCATCCATGCCAGCTGTGGCAGCGGGGCTCCGCGTGGCGGCGCGGGCACTCGGAACAGGGGGTGCTGTCGCGAGGTACTTGGGTAGAGGGGGTTTAGGGTTTAGGGTTTAGGGTTTAGGGTTTAGGGTTTAGGGTTTGGGATCATGACCCGGGCCATCGGCTTTACGAGCCTGGGTGAGGATTTGGGGGTGTTGGAGTTTAGGTCTCGATGGCTTTCGGCAGCGACTGGTTGAGCTTGGCAGGTTTCACCTGTGCAGCGCTTGTATTTTCTGGACAGTCGAGATACCCTTCGCAAAGTGGACAAGTTCAAAGCATTTGCTGAAGAAACCCCCCCAGAAAAGCGGAATGATAATACCTATATTGCCCTTGAAAGGGATGGATATATATATATATATATATATATTTTTTTTTTGGAAGAAAGAATATATATATATATATATATATTTGTATATATATATTTATGTATTTATTTATTTATTTGTTTGTGTGTTTTTGTTTTGGGTGGGCTCTTAAGCAAACAGGAGGTTCAGGTGTTGTCAGGAGCAGGCCCCAGTTCAGGGGGATCAGTGTATCATTGGCCCGAAGCCCCCCCGCCTCTGCAGGAAGGGTTTAGGGTTTAGGGTTTAGGGTTTAGGGTTTAGGGTTTAGGGTTTAGGGTTTAGGGTTTAGGGTTTAGGGTTTAGGGTTTAGGGTTGCTTCGAGGGCTTTTGCGGCTCACGGGAGCTCATTTTAATTCGGGTTCAGGGCTCTACTGTAGGTCTGAGGTAGGGTTCAGGAACCAGTTCCCGAGTGTTCTACCCTCTTTCCATTTGTAGGGTCCGAGGTCACACTAAACCCTAAGACCTAAACCCAAAACCCGTTGGATTCCTCGGCTTTTTGGGGGAGGGGTCCACGGAAAGGCGCGACGTCTATCCACGACCGTTCCAGCCATCACGCGCTGAGCAGGCATTGAAGCCAGAGATGGGTGGGGTTAGGGTTTAGGGTTTAGGGTTTAGGGTTTAGGGTTTAGGGTTTAGGGTTTAGGGTTTAGGGTTTAGGGTTTAGGGTTTAGGGTTTAGGGTTTAGGGTTTAGGGTTTAGGGTTCAGGGTTCAGGGTTCAGGGTTTAGGGTTTGCGGTTGGCTTCCCAGGCAAGCACCGATGTACTACATGGTAAGGGTTAAAGAGGTCCCTTTTCCCCCCGAGTGAATTCATGGCAGGCATTATGCTTAGCTTCGCCTGTCGCACTTAGGCTGCGAGGCGATGTCTGTCTGCAGTTGCATTCGGCAACGCTCCGAGCAACAAGTAGTAGCAACGTACTATAGGGGTCGGAATAACTACTAGTCGTACTCCCTTATGGTCCCTATATAAATCGACTATAATAACCCCCCAAAACCCTGTTCTAAATTATTAAGGCCCCTTTCTTAAGCAGCCAGTTCCGAGTCGCTGTCGGCCACAGTCGGAGAGGCGATTGGGAGCTGCCCCACGTTCCAAAGCGTCCCTCTAGCACCGGCGCCTTGCTTTGTTGCTGGGGCCGGTTCCGCACAGAGGTTAAATTGAGGTTTCCGAAACTGGGTTACCTAATTTTTGGGTTCCTTATTATAAGGGAACGCACCCTTCTAATTGGATGTCTATTTTAAGGGTCCCCTATTTTCGTAAACCCCCAAATGTGTGTCTTTTGCGCGTTCCGAGGGTAGTGTCCACCACCTAACTCCTCTGTCTGACCTCTGGCAAGAATCGCTCTGCAGCAGCAGAGACTCAGGCGCTGGTTCGTGTGCCAATGCTGGTTTAAAAAGACATCGAGACGATTGCGCCGGTACAGGCCATGTAGGAAAGGGCTTTGCTGTCAAGAGCAACCCACGAAGCAAACTCGCAACTCCGAGCCCCACTTCATGCTTGTGCCCCGAATTCGCTGCAGCTTCGGCTCCGAAACTATGATTTGAGTTGCGACACAGCCGGAGAAGACTTTCCGGGAAGTCTCGAGCCATGAACGCATCTCGGCAGCGATGCAGCCCGAGACGTGAAATGCTGTTGCAATGCGCGTTATGGTCGTTTGTCAGATGTCGAGGGCCTCAGCTGGTAGGGAGTAACTTGAAGCATGATGCAGAGTTCAAAAGCACGGTCGCCTACCAACACTCTAAACCACAAAGCTCTGATCGTGGAGCCAGCCCCCGAAACCCCAAACCCTGAACCCTAAACCCTAAATAACCCTAAACCCTCCACCCCAAACAGCTGCCATCAAGGTTCCGCTGGCGAATGCGGCGGTGGGTTGCTGAGCACCACTTCGAGAGCTCACGGAGGTAGAGTGTACCCTGGGGCCCATATGACCCTATACTGCTAGAATCTCATATTAGGGTATATGTTTCCTAAACCCTTTTAGGGTTTAGAGTTTAGGGTCTGGGGTTTAGGGTTTGGGGTTAGGGTTTTGGGTTTAGGCTTCCGGAATTTTTGGGGCTTCCGGCTCAGCGACACCTTAGGTCGTGCCAGGCTCCACGGCGCAGTTCGCAGTGACGGTACCCCAGGGTGTGGCTTCGGCGGCAAGGAGAGCCCTACCCCCTAAACCCTGAACCCCTAAACCCTAAACCCCTAAACCTTAAACCCTAGACCTTAAACCCTAAGCCATTAGACCCTAACTAAACCCTAAGCCCCAAAACCAAACGGACTGATGTCCGAGATAGAATTGTAGGCTAGGATCTTGGGGTTTGGGGGTTTTGCGTAGGTTGAGCCCTCCGCCATGCCCTATATTTATGTATTTATGTGTATGCATGCATGTACGTATGTATGTATGTATGTATGTATGTATGTATGCGTATACATGCATGCATGCATACATACATATATATATATATATAGATATTCCGAATAGCAGCGATAATCGCACATATAGTACGGGTGCATTCCCATTGTGGTATCTACTAGCATACACTTGCACGCACACACACACACACACACACACACATATATATATATATATATATATATATATATATATGGTCAGCCCCCCCCCCCCATGATCCACACCCATGGTTTTCCTGTCTTCGTCTTTGTCTGATTTTCTGGTTTTTCACCGGAAAAATGCAGTAAAAACTGCACTGGAATACAAAAAGCTCTATTATATTATCCTCTATAAAAACGCTAGTGTTTTTATGTGCATTTTGCTTCTGAAACTTGTTTTGCGGCTCTATAAAATTTTAGAAGGGTAGCCATTTAGAAGCTTAAGGCTTTTAAGGGTTTTAGGTTTTAGGGGTTTGTAAAAATTTAGATGATCTGTGGAAGGCACCGGGGCTTCCCCAGACCATTTGCAATAGGGCTTTAAAAGGATCTTAAAAGGCTTTAAAGCCCTTAACAACCTCGAAACGTTTATCCCTTAAAAGTCTAAAATTCTTTAAAATTTAAAACGGGCAGCCGTTTAAAATTAAGGAAGTTACGGATTTTAGAATTGAACATCCTAAAATCTTTAAACTTTAAAAGGACAGCCATTTACAACTGTAAGAATTTCAGGGTTTTACATATTTTAAAAATTTTCTATCGTCTGGGGAAGGCACCGGGGCTTCTCCAGACCATTGGCAACTTCAACAATCTCTAAAATCCGCAAAGGGCAGCCATCTAAATACGTAAGCAATTTAAGGTCTTTAAAAGGCTTAAACTGCTTAAAACCTTCATAATCCTGAGAATGCTTAAACAGAAGCTTAAAGATTTTTATAAGATTTTAAGGATTTGTAATGTTTAGGTGGATCTGGGGAAGCCCCAGTGCCTTCCCCAGATCATGTAAACTTGCAAAAACCCTCAAACCCCTTAACCCTAAAATCCATCCCCGAAACCCTTAGCTCTAAACCCTAAACACTCAGCACCAGACCCTAAACACTAACCCAAAAACTTAACACTAAGCCCTTAGCACAAACCCCAAGCACTTAACATGAAACCCTAAACACTTAAGCACTAGACCCTAAACACGAAACCCTAAACACTCAAACACTACACCCAACAAACTAAACCCTGAACATTACACACTAAACCCTACACACTACACCCTGAACACTAGTAAACATCCTTAAAACCCTAAATCCAAAAAACCAAACCCGAAACCCTTAACACTAAACCCCAAACACTCAGCACTAGACCCTAAACACTAACCCTAAAAACTTAACACTAGGCCCACAAACCCCAAACACTTGACACGAAACCCTAAACACTTAAGCACTCACTCAGCACCAGACCCTAAACACTAACCCTAAAAACTTAACACTAAGCCCTTAGCACAAACCCCAAACACTTAACAGGAAACCCTAAACACCAAAGCACCCCTAAAAACTAAACCCTAAACAGTACACACTAAACCCTACACACTAAACCCTTAACCCAAAAAAAAGCCGAAACCCTTAGCACTGAACCCTAAACACCAGCGTAAACACTAACCCTAAAAGCTTAACACTACGCCCTTAGCACGAACCCCAAACACTGAACACGAAACCCTAAACACTTAAGCACTAAACCCTTACTAAACACTAAACCCTAAACACTAAACACTACACCCTACAAACTAAACCCTAACCATTACACACTAAACCCTACACACTAAACCCTAAAGCCTAAACAGAAGGATTTTTTAAGTTGTCAATGGTCTGGGGCAGCCCCGGTGCCTTCCCCAGATCATTTAAATTTGTAAAAATCCTTAAAACCCTTAACCTAAAACCCAAACCCGAAACCCTCAACACTAAACCCTAAACACTAACCCTAAAAACTTAACTCTAAGCCCTTAGCACAAACCCCAAACACATAGCACGAAACCCTAAACACTTAAGCACTTAACCCAAAAACTAAACCTTAAACACTTCAAACTAAACCCTAAACATTAGACACTAAACCCTAAACCCTAAACAGTAAACCCCAAGGCCAGAACCTCGAGCCCTACTAAATCTAAACCTGAAACCACAAACCCGTCGGGGTTTCAGATGCTTACTGTTGGGATTTCAGAGTTTAGGGTTTTATTTGGGTTTTAGCCCGAGCCGCTTGACCCTAAACGCTAAAACCTAAACTTAACACTCAACCCTAAACACAAAACACTAAACCCTGAAACCTACACACTAAACCCTAAACACTAGATTTCCAAAAAAAATCTGGAGTACCCGGGCCCCGGACTCCAGACTCCAGATTTCCAGACAAAATCTGGAGTACCCGGGCCCGGACTCCAGACTCCAGATTTCCAGAAAAAATCTGGAGTACCCGGGCCCCGGACTCCAGACTCCAGATTTCCAGAAAAAATCTGGAGTACCCGGGCCCCGGACTCCAGACTCCAGATGTCCAGAAAAAATCTGGAGTACCCGGGCCCCGGACTCCAGACTCCAGATTTCCAGAAAAAATCTGGAGTACCTGGGCCCCGGACTCCAGACTCCAGATTTCCAGAAAAATCTGGAGTACTCGCGGCCCCAGACTCCAGATTACAGACTCCAGAATCTGGAGTCCAGAGTCCCGGTACTCCAGAGTTTTTTTGGAAATCTGGAGTCTGGAGTCTGGAGGTACTCCGGATTTTTTCTGGAAATCTGGAGTCTGGAGTCTGGGGGTACGGAAATCTGGAGTCTGGAGTCTGGGGGTACTCCAGATTTTTTCTGGAAATCTGGAGTCCGGGGCCCGGGTACTCCAGATTTTTTCTGGAAATCTGGAGTCTGGAGTTCCCCCCCCCTCCCAAAACCCCCTTCCCGAGGCCAAATGTGTGGATCATGGGGGGGGGGGGGGGGCGAGTATATATATATATATATATACATATTCATTTATTTATGTGTGTAAACATACCACAAGCAACAACGATAAGGCAGCCTAAGCCCGAAACCCTCTTCGCGTGGTCTCCCGTGCAACCTCGGAGGCGAGCCCTGGACAGACGCTGCAAGTCCGGGGGCCCAGAAGTTAAAGGCTTCACAAAGGGTTTTGGGGTTACAAAGGGTTTAGGGTTCATAGGGTTTAGGGGATTTCGGGTTCGTAGGATTGATTGTTTTAGGGCTTGTTCGTAGGGCTTAGGGCTTAAGAAGTTGTAGGTTTCCAGGTGTAGGGTTTAGGGCTTAAGGGTTCGTACAGGGCCATTTAGTGCTTGGGGCTTCATAGCTAACAGAGTTCAGGGCTACTTATAGGTTTGAGGGCTGTGGGTTCAGAGCTTAACAACTGATAGGGCTTATGGCTTCTGAATTGAAAGCACTCAGGGTTTGGGATGTTGGGGGATTAACCCAAACCGTCAACCTGCATGGTTTGGGGTTGAACCGTTTGTAAGACCCCAAAGCCCGCCCTTTTTGAACCCCAAGGGTTTAGGGTTTAGGGATTAGGGTTTAGGGTTTAGGGTTGAGGGTCGGGCGCCCAATGCCAAAGGTCCGGAGTCCGGATGGTCAGACCCTGCAAGTGCCAGTGCCCGCAGGCGTGGCACCCTTTAAACCATGACTCCCCAAATTACGATGTTTCTGAACCCTGAGTTACCACAACCCTAAACCCTAAACCCCAACCCCCAAACCCCAAACCCCAAACCCAACCGCTAGACCCTAAACCCCAAACCCTAAACCCTAAACCCTAAACCCTAAACCCTAAACCCTAAACCCTGCTCACCTTGCTGTTGCTCCAAAAGCGGGCCCTGGAGTCCTTTGGCGCCGCAGGGTGTCCACCCGGTAGCCAGTTCAACGTCGCGTACCAGCCTTTGGCTGCTCCCGGCGCGCCAGCCGGGGTGCCGAGGGTTAGCGTTTAGGGTTTAGGGTTTAGGGTTTTGGGTTTTGGGTTTAGGGTTTAGGCTTCAGGGTTCAGGGTTCAGGGTTCAGGGTTTAGGGTTTAGGGTTTTGCAGATTTCGGGGATAATGGAGGGTTGAGGGCAGTGTAGGCCTTGCAAGGTTTAGGGTTTTGGGTTTTGGGTTTAAGGTTTAGGGTTTAGAGCTTAGGGTTTAGGGTTTAGGGTTTAAGGTTTTGGGTTTAGGGTTTAAGGTTTAAGGTTTAGGGTTTAGAGCTTAGGGTTTTGGGGTTTTAAGGTTTATCTTGCGGGCTGTGACTTCGCAAGCTTCTTTGGTCGGCGTTCAGGCCCGGACTCTCACTTTCGACATGTCGGGATGCTTCCGGGCTCGATGCTGAACATGATGTACTCATGCAGCCAATTCACCGAGGTGCCACCTTAAACCCCCACCCCCACTCTAAGATCCCCTGAACCCCCCCCAAACCCTAAACCCGAAACCCTAATCCCTAAACCCTACTCCCTAAACCCTAAACCCTAATCCCTAAACCCCCCAGAAGCCGGCACCCGAAGATCCAAACTCACCTGAATCCGAGGTCGCCGTGGCGCAGGCAGTCGCAGCACCCATGCAGCAGGCCGGGCTTGTCAGGGCTTATAGTGGGGTTTAGGGTTTAGGGTCTAGGGTCTAGGGTCTAGGGTCTAGGGTTTAGGGTTTAGGGTTTAGGGAGTTTAACCGGGGTTTAGGGGGTTTAGGGAGTTTATGAGGTTTAGGGATGTTTAGGGGTTTAGGGGTTTAAGGCTTAGGGTTCAAGACCACTGTATGACAGAGCCGCCCGACGTCCCCTAACCCCAAACCCTAAACCCTAAGCTCTGATAGGGTCTGACCCGGGCGCCTGTACTTGCACGTCTCCTAGGGGCGGAGAATCCCGGGGCAGGGCCGAGTCCCCGACGCAGTGCCCAAAATTGCCGAGTTTTAGATCTCAGGGTTTGGGGTTTAGGGTTTTAGGGTTACCCTAAACCCTAAACCCTAAACCCTAAACTTTAGGGTGTTAGGTTCTCGGGTTTTAGGGGAGCAGGGCCGGGGCTCGGAGTGACAGGCGATGGGTGCCTATGGCAACCCCATGCATCTGCACTACCTGGCGCAACCAGCGGCAACTCGAATCCGAAGGGAAGTCTTAGGTTTTAAGAGGGTTTCGGGTTTAGGGTTTAGGGTTTAGGGTTGAGGGTTTAGGGTTTAGGGTTTCAGGTTATAAGGGGCTTGGGTTGAGGGAAGTATGATGAACATTTCGGACTCCCCCTTGGGGTTTTGGCCGGGTCGTTATATAAAACAAGGGCTCTCGGTATCTCTGATAAACTATAAATTCGTCTAAACGTGACCCTTTAAGAGGAGACGCGAAGAATCCTGCAGCTTGTTTCTTGCCCGAAGATCCCAGAGCAAGCCCTGAATACACAAATGGGCTTAGGGTTTCGGGTTAGGGTTTACGGTTTTGGGTGTTGAGGGCATCTTTTTTCCATGAAAACCCAAAACAGGGAGTAAGGCCCTCTAGGTCGTTGCTTCCCCTCCCAGCTGCAAAACCAGAATGGGGCGGGTGGTTTCTCAATTAGGGGGTTTAGGGTTTAGGGTATTAGGGGGAGCTCTTATCCAAACAGGCCGTCCTTGTGGGCTCAGTCGTAGAGCAGCTTTCAAGCTTTAGGGCTAATTGCGCCCCCCTTCATTCCGTAGAGATATTTAGAAGGGGCAGGTACGGGATCGGGTTTGGGGACCAGGGATTTTTTTTAATATTCGGGGTGTATTAATATTGGTGGGAAGGGATTACTTTAAAACAAGCCTAAACCCTGAACTCCCTAAACCACCTAAACCCCCTAAACCCCCTTGAAACCCCCTAAGCCCCCTAAACCCCTTGGCCAACCCAAGCAGATTAACCGTCCACTCAGGATCCCTTCGCGATCCTCAGCCGTCTTAAAGGCACGGGGATAGAGAGACGAGGGAGGAAAAAGAGACCGCGAGACACATGCGTTGGGGAGTCCAGAAAGCGTGGAATTTGCGGTTTTGGGAGGGGGGGGAGTTCGAGCGGAAGAAGTAGCTGAGACAACGCGAAGCTTCTGTGACTGTCGTTGTGCGGTGTGTTGTGGTTTCGGCGCCGACCGTTAAACCCGCAGCCCGAGTACTCGGAAGACCCGCGGGTAAACCCTGTGGCCCTAGTAACCCCAAACCCTAAGCCCTAAACCCTAAACATCCCCAAGTCGTACAGCCTAAGACCACGCCGCAGTGGTACCCTGGTGCGGTTCCCTAAACCCCAAACCCTAAACCCCACGCCCTAAACCCCAAATCCTAAACCCTAAACCCCGCAGCCAAAAATGGTCCCCCAGGAGAATTCCATAAGCTGCCTATAGTCAGCAGCACTCCCAAGACCAGCTTCCTCAGATTCAGCCTGCTTTATTAGAGAGGGTTTAGGGTTTAGGGTTTAGGGTTGAGGGGGTTTAGGGTTGAGGGGGTTTAGGGCCTGCTATACTCATTCAAGGGCTTGTTATGATGTTGAGAAGTTTTGAATTCAGGCTCCTGAGTTTTGTCGAGGCGTCTCCATCAAGCAGCAGGCCCGGTGGCAGGAAGCCTCTCATTGGCATCCAGGGGGGGCAGCATCATCAGCTTTGCACGGAAGAACGATTTAGGGTTTTGGGTTTTGGGTTTTGGGTTTGGGGAGATCTCACTTCTGCATCTCAAACGAAGGCCTTACGGGTAAAGTGAGGGTAAGGTCGTCCTAAACCCTAAATCACAAACCTAAACCCTGAACCCTGAACCCTAAACCCCAAACCAGGCGATTGTGACAAGTGTGCTGGAGAGCGGTGTTGGGGTTCAAGGCAGGGTTCTCCCGAGACCCAATCGGAAACCTTCAGTTCTAGATTTTTGTGTGCTTTGGGGGTTTAGGGTTTAGGGTGTAGGGTTTAGGGTTTAGGGTTTAGGGCCAAAGTTTAGGGTTTAGGAAATAGCGGGCTAGCAACTGAAGGTCTTGTGGGTGGCAGGATCTTGCCTGGCTTAAACTTCAGGTTGCAGGTTTGGGGTTTAGGGTTTAGGGTTTAGGGTTTAGGATTTCGGCGCACGCTTCCAAGGTCCTGATCGGCTGGGACATGCCAGAGAAGCAGCTTGGACACGGATGCGTTTCCTGAGTAGCTGACAAGGGACCTTAGGGGTTATTTGGGGGTCAATGAGGGGCTTCCTAGGAATATAGGGACTACATAGGGTATATATGAGGGGATATATATATATGTATATATATATATATATGGCTTAGTAGCTGAGTGAGTACACGTTGCACTTTTTGGGATACGATTACCGCCTATAGAACTGAAAGTGTACACTTTTTTGTGGGCTGATGAACTCAGCAACGAAGTTTCTGCTGCTGCCGCATTTCTGGGTGAAGGGTGTAGACGAAGGGATCGAGGGGTTTTGAGAGGTGTTGAAGCCTTGTGCCCTGAGTTTGGATCGTGGGGGCCCCTCTTCGAATTCTGCCAGGGTTTAGGGTTTAGGGTTTAGGGTTTAGGATCATGGATGTGCAACCTCTAGCAAGCAGTTGTCTTTGGTTGACCAGCCCCTTTCTCCTTTGTCCCTTCCATCCCTCTTCATCGAGCTTGTGTGATCGACTTGCTGTTGGGATGTAGGGCTTGGCTGCTCGAAAGTGTCCACTAAGACGATGCCATGCATCAGGGTCCCTAAACCCTAAGCCCTAAACCCTAAACCCTAAACCCTAAACCCTAAACCCTAAACCCTACCCCCAGTTTCTTTGACATTGACACCTCCACGCAGAGAGCCTAGGTATCTGATCTCTGACCCCATCGGAGGCCATCAACTCCAGCGCCTGCATGCAGCTACATTGTCGGAGAGAGCAGAAGAATGTTATTGTCATTTTCTTGTGGCTCTTAAGCAAATACTGGGTTATGTTTGCGTCCACTCTCCGCGTGACTGCACTTCAGTGCACGCGTGCAGCTGCAACTGTCTCGGGGTGCTCTTCCTACATCTCCCGGAGTGGATTGGTTAAGAAGTAGTTGTGCTTGAAAACCAGAATAGGAACCCCCATGCGATTTCAGGATCGTGCTGAACTAACCAATTTTGGAAGATCTGGGTTTCTTGTTGCTGTGAGGGAAGCCTCATTCGAAGATGTAACGGGTTTTTCCTCGCAAGCTGGCCATCGGCGGCAGCTTTTCTCTCTGATAATACCCGATCTCGCTAAACATGGCGCTTGTGGATGAGTTTGTGACTGGTTTGGAACCATCGTTGGCCACCATCGACCCATTTTTCCCGACGTGTGCATCCCTTGGGCGCGCCTGATCAAGGGCTCGATGCCCCAGGGTTTAGGGTTTGGGGCTTATATAGGGTTTAGGTTTTAGGGTTTAGGGTTTTGAGCTCTGACATCTCTGTGGCATCCTGCTCGATGTAACATGTGGGGGTCTTTAGGGAGACGTTGCCAAAGCACGTCCTCCAACTCCATCTCATTCGGTCCAGCGGCATGAATGGATGCAAACCAGCAGCATGAGGTCAAAACCACGAAAGAAGACACCCTCTGGGTTTTGGAGTACTATACTTCAATGTTTTTTTGGCTCTGGGTTCCTGTAATACCAGTATCTACTTATACCGAGAAGGGTCTACTCCAAAGTAGGGCAACATAGGGGCCTTAATAATTTGAAAAGGGTTCTGGGGGTTAGTATAGTATAAGTATAAAGGGACCATAAGTGAATACTGTTAGTAATTATTCCGACCCCTATAGTACGCTAAAGCCCTAAAACCCTGAACCCTAAACCCTGAACCCAAAGCCCTAAACCCTAAACCCTAAAACCCTGAAAATACCCTGAACCCTTCTTGCCGAAGCCAAACTCCGGTATGTCACCACCATGGGCCCTGCGGGTCAAGAGCTGTTGATCCATCTGCTCATGGACAGGGTTTAGGGTTTAGGGTTTAGGGTTTAGGGTTTAGGGTTTAGGGTTTAGGGTTTAGGGTTTAGGGTTTAGGGTTTGCTCATGGACAGACGTGTGCCAGAGTAAGATTGGCCCTCCGGAAATATTTAACACCATGCCCCTAAACCCCAAACCCCAAACCCCAAACCCTAAACCCTAAACCCGAAACCCTAAACCCTAAATGGATCATTCACCCCCCTGGAAGGTCACGACCTGTTTGTTGCTGCAGAGCGCAGCAACGGCATGATGGGTGCCCTTGGTCGGCAGGCAGTCGAGCACCTGTTGGCTTTAGGGCTTAGGGCTTAGGGCTTAGGGTTTAGGGTTTAGGGTTTAGGGTTTAGGGTTTAGGGTTTAGGGTACTTGGAAGTAAGTTTTTTGGGGTACTATAATTCCTAAGAAACAGCAAAAAAATTGCGAGGGTTCCAAGTTCAGTATAGTTGGGTTGAGACTCGCCCCTGTTGCAGAGAGCAGTGAGAGGTTGGACACTTACTTCTGGCTTGCAATGAAAGCAGGACGGCGCCAAAATGTGTCAACATTGCACTAGTCACTAGTTGCCTGGTCTCACCATCCCTCAATCGGGGCCTTTGCGAGATCAAAACGGCAACAAGCTAGCTAGCTCCATGCCTCTATGCTCGACCAGAGACATCTAGGCATGAGGGCCTCGTCCCCAAGCACTTCCGGAGGTCTTTGAAGGTGGACATCGCCCCTTCACGCTGGACATCGCCATGCTCGAAGGCAGACCCTAAACCCTAAACTGGCCCTAAACCCTAAACCCTAAACCCTAAACCCTAAACCCTAAACCCTAAACCCTAAACCCTAAACCTAAACCCTAGACCGACATTGTAGGGTCTCGGGATTGCTCTAGAGTCAGGGCTAGGTTTTAACATGGATTTTATAGTTTATTACCCTCTGAATCCCTGCATAACCCTTATAAAGCCATAAACTGTTAGCCCCTTATAGGCCCCCGTAAACCTGCCCAGGAGTGTTGTGATCTGAAACGTGGTCTCTTTCGGAGTTGTTGTTGCTTCAGGCTTTCTGTTCCCACACTCTTTTGATTGAAGATTGTGCTTCTCACAACAGGAGAGCCTTGGAGCTGGCAAGCATTTCAGCCATCTTTCCTCGGCACATGTCATTATTCTATCACTATTAAGATCACCACTGCGATTGTAGCTGAATTTGGTATGGTCAACGTGCTGGAAGCAACGACCACAGCTGTCCAGTCTATCTGTCTTGAAGCAGCAAGTGCCGGAACTCCCTTAACCCTAATTCCAAAAACCCCAAACCCTAAACCCCAAAACCCGAACCCCGAACCCCGAACACCCAACCCCAAACCCCAAACCCTAAACCCCAAACCCTAAACCCCAAACCCCAAACCCCTTAAAAGGCCCTGGCGCTGCGCCATTGTCCTTCGTGCGCCTGGAGCGGCCCTTCGCGTGTACTTGCGCCATGGCCTGGTCGAGAAATTAGGGTTTAGGGTTTAGGATTTAGGGTTTAGCGTTTAGTGTTTAGGGTTTAGGATTTAGGGTTGAGGGTTTAGGGTACTCCCCGTCAGAATAATTACTAGTAGTATGGCCTGATGGTCCCTATATGATTATACTAGAATAGCCCCCAAAAAACCCTTTTCGAATTCTTAAGGCCCCTATGTTGGGGTTGAGAATCGGTTTCTGGGAGGAGACCCTATGGGCATGGTTTTGGTCTCTCTGGGCTTCTGCATTAGGTGAATCCCCAAACTCTAAACCCCAAACCCTAAACCCTAAACCCTAAACCCTAAACCCTAAACCCTAAACCCTAAACCCTAAACAACCCTCAACCCTGAACCCCAAACCCTAAACCCAGCAGGGTCTGATCTGCGCTTCTCATTGAATCACTACGTTTCCAAAACCCTGCGAAAATTGTCGATGGCCAACGCCTTATTGACTACCATATCTGCTTAAGAACCCCCAAGAAGCCGCAGATGAACAATCCCTATATTGACCTAATGAGGAATACGGTTTTGTTAACCCGATTTTTTTGGGGGGGGGTTCTTAAGCAAATAGTAGTTGAAGGAATCTCCAGGCTGGCAGCCCCAAACCCTAAACCCTAAACCCTCGGCCCTGCCAAGGCCCATTGACTCGGACCCGGAGTAAACTCTTAATCCCCTTTTTTGGGGGCTTAGGTTCCCTTTTCAGCCCCTTCGCCAAAAACAAGGGGGCACCCTTTTTATTCCTAGCTTACTCTTGGGTCACCCTAACCAGAACCCTAAACCCTAAACCCTAAACCCTAAACCCTAAACCCTAAACCCTAAACCCTAAACCCTTCGGGTCTGAGAGAAGCAGCCTTGGCCGGGTTTTGAGTTCGAGGCTTAGAGGCTCTCGGCCTTGATGCTTTTTAGGGTTTCAGGACCACGGAAAACCATGAACCTTGAAGCCCAAAAGCATCCTGATACCCTGCTAGGGTTTAGGGTGTAGGGTGTAGGGTGTAGGGTGTAGGGTTTAGGGTTTAGGGTTTAGGGTTTAGGCCCCTGAACCCAGGCTGTTGCTTGGGGCGGCCCAAGCCTGCGCCTCGTGGGCTTCGGGGTCTTGGTGGGCTCTGAAAAGTGCTAGGGTTTAGGGTTTAGGGTTTAGGGTTTAGGGTTTAGGGTTTAGGGTTTAGGGTTTAGGGTTTAGGGTTTAGGGTTTAGGGTTTAGGGTTTAGGGTTTAGGGTTTAGGGTTTAGTGTTGGGCTCTTGCTGTTTGGGCTCCCAAGCATTCGAGTCTGGGGCCTTTCAGCAGAAGTTCTTGGGTGTGTGGGACAGTCGTTTGGCGCGGTAGGCTTCGGGGAGTTCAAGGGTTTTTGCGGGGGGAGACTTATCTGAGGAGTTTCCCTAAACCCTAAACTCTAAACCACCGCACGCCCTAAACCCTAGACCCCCTAAACCCTAATTTTTTGGGGCTTCGCCCTGATGCGCCAGCGCAGAATATTGGTTAAATGAATGCCTGTGCGATTGAGGTTCAACTAATCTTCCGAAGACGTATCCGAGTGCTCGACGGTTTGCATCAGGCATCTTACCACATCGACTTCATGTCCCACGTCTTCGAAAACCTACACGTGCGACAACTTCTCGAAAACGATGCAGAGCTCCAGGCATCAATACACGAAGCAGATCTCAGCTCATGCAGCGCCCTTTCCAAACGCAGGCAGAAAGCGAACATCGAATCGGCCAGCGGCTCATGATCGGAAGACAGCTCTTACTTCAGCCTGCCAGAGACAACGCCGGCCTCAGTTGTTTTCATGCCGCAGAGCATCGCTGAAGCAGCACAAGCACCATGGATGCCAGGCCGTCAAGCGAGCCGCCCGCCGACAAGTTTCACCCGAACCAAGGAGTTCGCGCACGATATCTATAGAACTCTGCCAGCGAGACAGCTGAAAGGCGCTCCGATTTTTAGAGGACCTCTCACGACCGGCGTGCCAGCAAAAGCAAGCTGCCCAGCAAAACTTCACGCAGAACACGTCAAGCAAACTCTGCGTCGATATTTCTGCACGAATATTTTTCTTGTTCAAATATTGCTGCACATGTAAAAATGGAAGGGGAAAATTGGATTTCCTATTTTTGCCTATTTTTCTTTTATTGTGTCTGGGCGAATATTTCTGGGCGGATGTTTCCCAACACAGATTTCCAGACGAATAATTCCACGCCCATGTTTCTGGACGAAAATTTCTCTTGTTCAAAATTGATGCAAACGTATAAGTGGAAGGGGAAAACTGGGGATTTCCTATGTGTTGCCATTTTGCCTTTTTCTGCGAAGCAGCCGCGCAGCCAGTAATCGTTCGAAGAAAAAGCGATAAGCAAATCCGACAGAATACGAATAATCCAAAGCCACGCCTGACTTTCCGACCAAGGCAGCGGTGCTGCATCCAGAAGCTAGTCGAACGATACCTCCACGGAGAGGCAAGTTTGCTAGCATCCCAGGAGGTCTACCTGCAATGGACCTGGTGCTGCCAGCGAAACACTAAGTTCCATGAGAAGCGTTCCAAACCTGAACGCCGTGGACTAGCGCGGCGTGCAGCGGCAAGGCTAAGAAAAACACATGCCACGCACGGTGATCATCGAGCGCTTGTGCTTCCGCATGACTCAGCCAAGTACACAAACTAGACTCACATACCTCAAACCCCGAACTATAAAGACCCTCGACTAGGGTAGAACTCCTCAAGCCTACCCGACGGGAGGTGAGACGCCTGGAGTTTCAGCATCTTGTGGAGTGTCGTGTTTCCATTTTAGTCGAAGACCCGTCAGAATCTCGTCCAAGCCACTCCCTCACATACGAATGCCAAAACACACTCCCTTGCCGGGAGCGGTGACTCGGAATTTCACAAGAAAGCACCGCAGCCACAGCCTCAAGCAGCCAGGCAAGCCCAATCAAGCAGACAGTCAATTCAACGATCCTGCGACTGGCCGGCCACAACCTCAGCATTTTCATTTCAAACCCTATACACACGATTGACGCGACGAAAGGTGCTCGTGGCGACCTCGTCCACATCTTGCGTGTCCACACCGACCTACCAGGATGCACGAAACACAAGGCGCAAAAAGAGAAGCAGTGTAACACGACACATTTCTCGCAGTTCGAGCGATGCCTCGGCGGCGCGGGAGCTCTGACAACAGACGACCGCTTGGAGCTCGTCGACCATCCTTTGCGTGTGGAGGCACCTTCTCAACTCTGTATAAAGACACCGCTGTGTGCCGTAAAACTATGTCGAACACACCGCGTCGTCAATGCCTGCCACATCCTTCAGGCCAGATGCTCACACTCAAACCACAACCGCCTCGCCTGTTTGCAGGTTTTCACAAACAGCACACGGTGAAAGAAGCTCAAACAGCTGCTAACAGAAGTCCTGGTATTCGTCCAAGTCGGCATCTCTTTAGTAAAGATGAACAGTCAACCACGGCGCCACCCATAGAAGCTGCTGCAGCAGAGCAGCTCTGCAATGCTCTTGCAAAGCAGGCCAGAATCACACTATCATTTCAAATCTCAAGACGCTCTGCTGCAAGGTCAAAACTCGAAAAGGACCTCATCCTCGACAGGTTCCCGTACCGCACAAATAGCTCTCGCAAATTAAGTGACATGGTCGGAGTCAGAATCTAGACTCAAAAGATACCCTGCCAGCAAATGTCTTCCACAGTGAAGGTATGTTTCGCCCCGAGAGTTGACAAGACCAAGAGACAAAGGCATATAACAAACACAAGTCGAATGATCTCGCGACTTGCATGAGTTCTGACTTATGATGCAAATGCAGTTGACATGACTCACAGACTTTCTTTTCATGAATCGATGTTCGGATATCATTCGGCTCAGATTTGTGACGGCCCAGAAGACACTCAAGGTTTTGCAGGGGTTTCGAAGAGTTTAGAAAGGCTTGGGAAGGTTTTAGACAAGAGTTTCAAGGGTTTACAAGGGTTTTGTGGGGTTGCGAAGGTTTCGTAGGGTTTAGAAGTGTTTCGAAGGGCTTCGACGGGTGTTAGAAAAGAAGGGTTTAGAAGGGTTTTTGCAGGGTTGAAAAGGAGTTTCGGAAGTTTCAAAGGGCTTAGAAGGGTTTAGAAGGGTTTTGGAAGTATTTTGAAAAGGTGAGAAGGTTTTTTGAATGGTTTAGAAGTAGCTTTGTTAAGGGCTTGCGCAGTCTTATTTGGAAGGGTTTAGAAGGATTTAGAAGGGTTCCGAAACGTTTCAAAGAAGAGTTTTATTTGAGGGTTGAGAAGGGTTTCGAAGAATTGAGAAGGAATTGTTTTAAGAGTTTTAGAAGTGTTTAGAAGGTTTTTGTATGGGCAAGGTTTTAGAAGGGTTTGGAAGGTTAGAAAGGTTTTAGGAGGGCTTACAAGGTTCTCAGGGGCTGCAATAGCCTGCGGGGGAGTGTCCGAGAGGCCAAAAAGCACGGAAGACAAAATTGTTTAGAAAAGGCGCTTTGTGAACAAATCTGTTTACCTCGGGTCCCGGCAGGCTTGTAAAGGGCAAAAACTGTCAAACAATCACGCAAATTGGCCATTGGGCTGGCTTCCCAGGCTCGGAAGTCAAATCGGGTTTGGAAATCTGGGATTTTGTGGACCTTGGGACAGCAAAACTCAAATCGCGCTTTAAAAAAGTCTTTGTGTCATTGCTGGTTCTTGGGGGAGGGGGGTCCCGCTGAATTGGGGCGCCAGCTGCGCTGGCGAACCCTGACCCTAAACCCCAAACCCTAAACCCCTTCAGGTCCCAGCTCCCCCGAACCCCGCGCTCCAGGTGGTGGCTGGGCAGGGTGTCAGCGTTTGGGGTTTAGGGTTTAGGGTTTTTGGAGTTTTGTGGTTTTGTGGTCTTGGGGTTTTATGGTTCGAGGGTTTTGGGGCTTTGGGGTTTTGGCGCTTTGGGGTTTTGGGGTTTTAGCGTTTTGGGGTTTTAGGGTTTTAGGGTTTTAGGGTTTTAGGGTTTTAGGTTTTTAGGGTTTTAGGGTTTTAGGGTTTTAGGGTTAAGTGTTTTAGGGTTTTAGGGTCTTCAAGAGTCTCGGACGTCACCTCAGAATCATTCCGCTTGCTCGTCGAAGGCACGGGCCGACTGAGCTGTTCCACAAAGTAGACTAAAACGGGAGCCTGAAAAGTTTCCAATATAATCTATTCCCACATGGGAGTTTAGGGGAATGAGGGACCCATATAATAGACCCCAAATAATAGGATTCTCTTAGAATAAGGACCCCAATAAGGTACCCCTATACAAACATGGTCTTAGAAATATTTTAGATTCCCCAGCAGCATAATACACCCGCTTCCCATACCCCTTAATTAAGCGATAGACATCAAACTAGATAGGGCTCCTTAATCTGGTCTAAGGCATATTCCTTATACGGTATTGAGCTCTTTGTGTCTAATCCTTTGAGAGTCACTGTCTCTCAGACTATTTAGTACCCCAAGATGCGGATGCCCTCTGAGGATGCACATCCACAACGTCGTGGCCTGAGCAAGGGTTCTTGGCAGGGTTTAGGATTTAAGGTTTAGGGTTCTTGGTCCAGGTTTCAGGGTACCTTGAGCCATAAAGCCCTAAATCCTAGGGCCCTACACCCGGAACCGTAAACCCTGAAACGCCTCAATCCTGCGATAGAGGCTCGAACCTGTTGACGATTAGGGTTTACAGGGTTTAGGGGTGTGTGCAGAGGTCTTTTGGAGGTTCATGAGTAGTGAAAAGTAGGGTTACTTATACCGTAAATGGGGGGTGTCAGCACAATCACCATACGTGTAGCCCTACTAAAATCTACCCATGAACCTCCGAATAAGGTGCCGGGTTCAGTTGGAGATCCCTAAACCCTGAACCCTAAACCCTCAACCCTAAACCCTAAACCCTAAACCCTAAAACCCTAAATCCTACACCCTAACCCTAAACCTGAAACCCTAAACCCTAAACCCTGATGAGGCGCTGACGAACCAGCTGATTGCGACTACTGTCGAGCCATGCTCCTGCTGCCACCTTCGGATTCACATGAATGCACCCTGACAACGCAGGCTTTAGAGTTTAGGGTTTAGGGATTAGGGATTTAGGGATTTCGGGATTTAGGGATTGAGGGATTGAGGGATTGAGGGATTGAGGGATTGAGGGATTTAGGGATTTAGGGACTTAGGGATTTAGGGGTTCTTGGGTGGGGCTTTTGGGAGGTTCTGAGGTTTGGGTTCGAAGGAAGGAGACCATGAGAGATGTGGGGCGAAGGCCACACAGCAACGCCATCTAGAATGGCCTTGGGGCCAAGGCAGAGGGCGATGAGTTCTCGTGTTGTGTAGACCATCAGCCAAGGATCAGAATGGTTCCGAAGTTCTCAACTTGAACCACCACTGCTGCGAAGCTCGGCCTAGTCTAGGGGTTGGAATGATTACTGATGGTGTTCCCCTATGGTCCCTTTATGAATATACCACAAGAACCCCAAAAACCCTGTTCTAATCATGAAGGCCCCTATATTACATCTTCAAGCAGAGCGTGTGGAACTATAAAAACTGCGGATCTCGGGTGCTGGGGACCTTTGTTTTGCAAACTGTCGCCCACAGGCATTCGGTTCCAGACTCTATCAACAACGCAGCAATTACAAGTCGCATCGGCTCAGGGCCCAGATTCGGGGGGATCTTTTCAGAGGAGGCTTTTTTCTTCGGGAATCGGCCACATGGTCAGCCCTTTTCGTATGTCCGCAGATACTTGGGGTTTACGTTTTGGGGTGTTGTTTCGGGCCTGAGCTAGGAACCCTGGGTCCGCGGCCATGCGTCCCAAGGCTTGGTTTAGGGCGAGACGCTAAACCTGAAGCCCTCAACCCTACTCCCGTGCCTGTCTAACCCCTCGATCAGCCAAGGACTGCTCCTTGATTTGCTGGGGCTGCCCATGCGGCTGCCAGGAGACTGACCCTGAACCTCATAAACTGCCCTACTGTAAGGGTCGGAAGAATTACTGTTGGTATTATGGTCCCTACATAGTTATACTACAATAACCTCCAAAACCCTATTCTAATTAAAAAGGCCCCTACAGAGTCTGGGTTTGGGGTTAAGGGGTCTGTTCACTCAGAATGCTGTGGGTAGCTTAGAATATGGTCCATATGGTCATATAAGGAGTGCATGGGGATAAGACAAGACCTTAATTCCTAAACTCTAAACCCTAAACCCTAAACCCTAAACCCTAAACTCTAAACTCTAAACTCTAAACTCTAAACCCTTTAGGGAGAAACCTGCACGCCCGTTGAAGAAAGGGAAGTGCACCTTAATGGTCAACAGATTACCTTGGGATGTTCCCCCTTTTTCTAACAGTCCTTCATAGGGATGATAATAGGGTTTAGGGTTTAGGGTTTAGGGTTTAGGGTTTAGGGTTTAGGGTTTAGGGATGATAATAGGGTTTAGGGTTTAGGGTTTAGGGGATACTATGATCCCTATTAAGGACTGTTCGTATATGGGGGGGAACATCACCAGATTTAGCCTTGTCAAGGGACAAGGCGATATAAAGTTTCTACGGCCACGTGCGCGATCAGGAGACTCACTTCCAAGTGTGGGACCATGGCCAGCACGCCATGGGCTTGCAGACGGCTTGCGCAATGCAGTGCTTGTTGGGTTAGTGGTAGGTCCAGGCATAGCTAACGACAGGTGCGAGGAAGCCGCATTTGCATTAGCTCTTGCTATTTGAGGTGGGAAGCATCAGGCGACAGTTCAACACCCAGCAGGCTGGATGCGGGCCAACGAGTTCAGATTGGGCCACTCATGCAGATGCAAGTGCTGCGCACGGCTAGCAGCCAGAGACTAACGATTCTTTGTCAGGCTCTTACAGTTGCTTCTCTGTTTGGGAGGCGCTTGGCCTGGTAACAGGCGTCAACGCCGACTCCGACCAGTTCCATGTCGACTTCAAGGAGGCTCAGTCAAAGCCACCTCACGCGGAGTCGTTAAAGCACGAGCTTCTTACATGAGAGCTGTCCTTCTAACAGGACACGCAGAACCCTAAACCCTAAACCCTATAAACCCGAAACCCTAAACCCCATGAACCCTAAACCCTAAACCCTAGACCTCTCAGCCTGAAGCTGCTGGAATGAAACGTAACATCTTTGGTGAGCACCGTGGGCGCAGGTGCAAAGCCCCGAATGGAAGGCTGCGCTCATAGCGATGGCGCTCTTCCTTGCCAGACTCCCTAGTGTGGGTGCAGGGGTTTAGGGTTTTGGGGGGGTTGGGGAGGGGAAGGGGGTGGCCGCGCTCCGAGGGCCCAGGGGATTGTCTTTGGGTTTCAGCCTTGCGGGCCTTCCTTTGGCGGTTTGTCGGGGCTTTGGGCCTTGCTGGCTTCCTAACAGCGTTTTGGATGAATTTACAGAAGCTCGGCTTATCAGCTGTTTAGGCACAAACAAACGCTTTGCATTAGTTTACTTAAACTCGGCTTGTCAGCTGCTTAGACAAATAACTTGGGAATTCAGAATGATACCACATACAATTTCTGTTTATTTAGTGTTGAGGGTTTAGTAATTAGGGTTTAGGTTTTAGGGTTTGGGGGCCCCCAAACCCCCCCCTCCCCCCAGCCACCCTAAGCCCCAGACCTGCCTTTCTATACCCTGACACGGTTTAGGGTTTAGGGTTTAGGGTTTAGGGTTTAGGGTTTAGGGTTTAGGGTTTAGGGTTTAGGGTTTAGGGTTTAGGGTTTAGGGTTTAGGTTGATGCCAAGGACTACTGCTACTTCGTGAAGGGCGGCCAGTCCGCGCGGAGGGAGAGCGCTTTAGGGAGGCCGGGGTCTTCTGGCTTACGGGATCTTTAGGGATTATATAGGGTTTAGGGTTTAGGGATTAGGGTTTAGGGTTTAGGGTTCAGGGTTTTGTGCTTGCATGATGCAGAATGCGAAGCGGAATGCAAGTTCAAAGCAGAGCGTGAGTTTCCAAACAGACGACAAGGTTGGAACTGGATAGCCCAGTGGTGCCCTTTACATTTTTTGGTTTCGAGGTTCCCTGTGAAAGAAACCTACCCAAGAATGGGTACCATTATTATCATATGGGTAAACTGTATTCCGAACAACAATCGCGGCCGGTGTAGGTGTAGGGCTTAGGGTTTAGGGTTTAGGGTTTAGGGTTTAGGGTTTAGGGTTTGGGGTTTAGGGTTTAGGGTTTAGGGTTTAGGGTTTAGGGTTTAGGGTTTAGGGTTTACCCTAAGCCCAACCCTAAACAGTATACGCCACACCCTAAATCCTAAACCCTAAACCCTAAATACCCTAGTTCTGGCCAGGGCTGCGCAGATTGAGCGCCGCTGGGAGAACGACCGCTGAAAGCCTTCATCCCTTCTTGTGCGGTTTAAGCATAAGGGGGGGTTAGGGGGGATTTAGGGTTCAGGGTTTAGGGTTTGGGGGGGTTCATTCGGGTATCATCTTAAGCTTACAGCAACTTAGACGGTGATGCTGGCATCTCTGACGTGCGACAGCATCCCAGTTCAGCCTGCCACCAATAAACGGCACGTAGTCTTGATTTCTTACCGTTCAAAACTCGGGCCGTGAGGGTGGGACAGATAGGTGCTTGACCTACCCCATCCGGCGCTTCCGTCGTTAGAATTTGACAGGTCAAACGGCAAGCATGCTGGATGCACTGCTGCTTGATTCAAACCAGAGACTCTACCAGCAGCTTCTCGACGTGTATTGCTATGTTGCCTGAAGTATTTCAACCCCCCAGCTAGGTGTGGAGCTGTGTTCCAGTCGATCGACCCCTCCTCACAAGAGGAGGTGCGACACGTGACCGCCTGTCTGAAAATGTAGTCCTGCGCTGGGGACACTCTCATTTCTGAATGCCTCCTTTCTTGTCCGTGTTCGTCTGATTTCATATTTCAGATTTTCGGAATTTTTTCTTTCTCGATTCGGATCGTAGATCTCAAGTCTGGATAGATATATGTATGATTTGTGCATTTTTTGATATTTCAATTTTCTTATTCATTCGTTTCGTATAAATCTCGGTTTGATAAATTTATTATTTTGACTTCTAGGTTGTAATGGTGAGAATATATTTATTTCTGTGGTTTTATATCATTTATTTTCATATGAACACTTACTTTAATTTTCGTACGAATAGAATTGTTTTGGATGCACGCTATTTTTTGGGTGGGATGCCTTTTTTTCTCGATAAGATTGGGAT
Organism: Symbiodinium natans; assembly: GCA_905221605.1. Taxonomy (NCBI): domain Eukaryota; class Dinophyceae; order Suessiales; family Symbiodiniaceae; genus Symbiodinium; species Symbiodinium natans. The sequence continues at coordinate 378,125 of CAJNDS010002527.1, forward strand.
TGAATATCCCTATAAAAGGCTACGGGCTCGACCCCTATTTTCGCTCTGCGGCCGCCTCGTCGGATGCTCCGCCTCCTCTTCCGGTCTATTTGGCTGCTTGTGAGGGCCTTGCAGGGGGATCCTGAAAATTCCGGGAATTTTAACACTTTTTGTCTAAAAATCCTGGGAATTTTGGGAATCACCCGGAGCTGAAAATTCCCGGAATTTTAGGAATTGTCCGGATTGAGGTTTGGGCTTGCCGGGTTGGATTTAAGGTTCCAGCGCAATAGTGATGACGTGTGTGCCCCTTCACCTTCAAGGAAATCTTCAAGGAAATCTCTTGGTCCAGGGTAGTTCCGATGACGGTCGCCGCCCGCCAGCTGTTCAAGGGGGTTCGGCCTCACGATCATATATCAGCAACAGCTCTCGAAAAATCCTAGGAATTTAAATTCCGGGAATTTTCGGGATCCCCCGGGTTCAGGGTTTTACGCTTTACGGTGTAGGGTTTTGGGGTTTAATAGAAATTGTATAGGGTTTATGTCCGGAGTTTTGTCGTGTTTTGGGGGGGTTTTGTTTTTTTGCTTTTGCTGTAATGGTTTGGGTTCTGTCGGGTGCGGTGGGGGGTGGGTGGTTTTGGGGTGCTGAGGGGTTGGGGTTGAAAGGCTGGGGGTTTGGGGGGTTTTCTCGAATGCCCGTGGCGGTGGTCCGTGGTCCCATGGTGTTCGTCGTGGTGGTCCCGCAGTGTGATGGTGGTCCCGTGGCGGTGGTGCTCCTTTGGTAGTGGTGGTCTGTCGTGGTGGTGGCGGTGGCGGTGGTGGTGGTCCCTGGTGGCCGTCGTGGCGGTCTCGTGGGGGTGGTCCCAGGGTGGTGGCCGGGTGGTGGTGGTCCGTGGCGGTGGTCCGCGGTGGTGGTCTCGTGGTGGTGGTTCCGTGGTGGTGGTCCTGTGGTGGTTGTCTCGTGGTGGTGGTCCCGTGGTGGTGGTCCCGTGGTGGTGGTCCCGTGGTGGTGGTCCGTGGTGGTTGGTCCGTGGTGGTGGTCCGTGGTGGGGGTCCGTGCGGGTGGTTGTGTTGGTGGTCGTGGTGGTGGTCTCGTGGTGGTGGTCTCGTGGTGGTGGTCTCGTGGTGGTGGTCTCGTGG